>JARHVA010001459.1:402500-977500 GCA_037957365.1 Torreya grandis | reverse complement strand
ACCAGACACTCCTCATAAAATATTACCATAAAGTTTCATACTAGACCACATCACAATAATAACCTATCAAATATTTCCTTATGTTTTCCCCTTATTACCATTCACCTCACTGGTGTTCTCTTTGTGAGTTGTTTTATAAGCCCTTGGATAATACCAATCATTCCTCACAAATTAGTGAATTAAATCCCACTAATTTATTCTAACATTTGTATTTACCTCATTGGTGTTCCCTTTGTGAGTTACAGTAGAATACCTTGGATATGACCAGACTTTCCTCATAAAATATTACCATAAAGTTCTATACTAGACCACATCACAATAATAACCTATCAATATTACATGCTTAAATTTTGAGATAATTTGTTTTACATTATGATTTACACATCATTTACATACTTCCCATATTGATTTAGTATGTTTTATGCTTACTTCATAACCATTTCACTCTATCTTTTTATTTTCAATTACATGTATTTTTACAACCATTTTATTAAATTTCTCATAATTCTCATTTTGATTTAGTATGATTAATTTGATTTATACTTACATTTTTTTTATTTTCATACTTCCCATCTTGATTTAGTATGACTAATTAACTTTAATATGGGGTGTGGGAGGGAAATTAGCCCCCACTATGGTCACTATGGGGATCAAGGGGTTGCTGACCTACTTGGAATCCCCCCTTGGTGGGGGTTTGAGGGCAGTGCCCCTGAAGCAAAATTTTGTTAAAAATACATTTTAAAATATTATAATTTCATAATAAATCTAGATCATTCACTATTAAGTCACAGATCTAATGGTGGAAATTATGTTTGTGCATTTTTTCCCTAATATGTAACCCTCCTTTAATATGAGGGCATTGTAATCATGGAAGCATGTAGTATGTGAGTGAAAAGGAGATTGTAGTGTATGTATTATAGGTTTTATCCCTTCATTTTTTTTGATTGAATAAAGAGAATAATTGGATGTTTCTATGTGGACATAGCCCATATTGGGTGAACCACTTTAAATGTATGTATATATTGTGTTATGTTTTATAAATTTTAATTCCATCTTTATATCATTAATATTTCTCTATGTTCTATATTCCTAACAACTAGTATCAGAGCCAAAGGTTTATTTGGTAGATAAACTCATAGGAAAAGATGGTTCCTAGTTAGAGTGGGAGCAATGGTGGAAGAAGACAAGTTTAAGGTTAAAAATTTTAGTGACCAAACCTACTATCTATGGAAGATGCAAATAGAGGATTATCTATATCAAAAGGATCTTTTCCTACCAATGGGCACAATACCAAAGAAATTAGCAACTATGAAGGATGAAGATTGGGAGGTTCTTGATAGAAAGGAACCAAGAACAATATGGTTATGCTTGGAAGAATTGGTGGCCTTCAATATTTCAAAAGAAAAGACAATAATAGATGTGATAAAGGCATTGGATAGAGTATATGAAAAACCCTAAACCTATAACAAGGTATTTTTGATGAAGCATTTATTTAATCTAGAAAAGTCAAAAGGTGGCTCTGTTGCTAATAATTTAAATGAATTTAACATGTTCATAAATAAATTAAGCTCTATAGGAGTAAATTTTGATGAGGAGGTTAGGGATCCTTTGATTCTATGCTTATTGCTAGAGAGTTAGAATGGCTTGTTCATGGTTGTGAGTAATTTTGTCTTTGGTTCAAACACTTTAAAGTTTGATGATGTTATTAGTGTTATTCTTAACAAGGAAATGCAATGAAAAAGCACATGTGAGACATCAGTTAATGATTTAACTATGGATAATAAGGGAAGATAAAAGGATAGAGGAAAGGGCCCAAGGAATTGTGGTAAGTCTAAGAACGATAGATCCAAATCGAGAGGAACATTGGTGATTTAACTATTTTGGGACTAATGGAGTTTTATTCCTATTTTAGTTAAGGGTTTAAATTAATAAATCAGTAAAGAATATTACAATAAATAAAATCTTAATTTGTAAAATTTATTTGTCTTTTTTTATCTATCTAAAAATAGCAATAAATAATGAGAAATATAACTTAGCTTGAAACTAGACTAAGATGGTTGAGACAGAGGATAAAATTTATTATGTATGATTGGGATAGTGTTATGAATTTTAATATAGATTTTGTTTGATGAAAGGATATGAGTGCCAAAAATATGACACTTTAGGGTACATTATTGTATTCCACTCCTCCCACTATTGTCCAAACTAAACATAAAGACTTGAGACTTTATAGGTTTTTTCATTACTCATGTGTGAGCCTATTTTTGAAATATTGAGTGTTGATTATAAATAGAACTCATTGTATATTTGTTTTAATATTCAAACCCTAACC
This sequence comes from Torreya grandis, assembly GCA_037957365.1. NCBI lineage: Eukaryota > Viridiplantae > Streptophyta > Pinopsida > Cupressales > Taxaceae > Torreya > Torreya grandis. The sequence continues at coordinate 975,168 of JARHVA010001459.1, read as the reverse complement.
CTCCGTCATGCTTGATAAATGATGTTTGAACCACTTTAATAAAGGGGGGTTAGTGTGTAAGATGTATTGAATGTTTAATACACACTCCTTATATGGGCACATTACCTACATACCAATACTTTGAAGAGGGATCAAGCCATATGTAGTTCCCCCACCTAATGTGATTTGTGCAATATTGTGTTTCAAATGTAAAAATTCCAAATTGAGAGTGTTTGAGGTGGTTAGGGACTAGTATGAGAGTTTGAGTGTGTTTACAGCTATGTTGGGTGATTATATGTAGATAATAGGGAAGTTTGCCTTAGTGCTTTGTTTGTGTTCTTGCTTTGTTTGTAAGATCTATCACCTCCTTTGTAAATAAACTTTGGATAAGCTTTTATAGGGAACCATTAGTCATGGGTTAGATGTCTTCATGTTAGACCACCATAATGAAGGATAGGAATTATATGAAAATGACTATTTGGGCTCAAAATGCAAATGGATGGGAGTACTAAAAATGGGATACCCTAGGGTCTGATGTTATAGTCTAAGTATGGCATTCCTATCGTATAGGATTGAGACCTAATAGAATAATATTGGCCTAGGGAAAGTAGCTTCGCTGAGGTGGAATGACCACTTAGAATGTTTTGGATGAACGATAATGAGAAAAAAGATGGCTAGAAGGGTCACAAGAGAATGAAAAAAGGAGTTATGGATAGGGTATCTCAAGCCACACTTAAATTACCAATTTGGACATTTTATAAACTAAATTTACCCTCTTTTATTCTAGTGATGCAATAAATTGAAATACTAGCATAAAGGAAAAGTAGAAAGCATACATGAACTTACCTGTAAGGGTGAAGCCCATAAAGATGTGTGATGTTGAGTGTGCATAAAGAGAGCACATCATGAAGCATAAATATATAAGAGAAAGTAAGGAGTAGATAATTTATTACTAGACATGATATGTCTAAAATAATAACATACAAAGGTTGGGTAAGATAAAGAGGAAGAGAAAGGAATGAATACACCTTATATAACATGTGAACCAATATAAAACCTGTTATGATGTTGAGTGATGCTATACATATTTTACCAAGAGTAATATCATGAATAGAATTGAGTGTTAAATTCCCTAAGGGTGGTTCAAGAATACAATGGCTATCCCTTTAGCTCCATCATCACCCATTAAGTGAAACTATGAGATCATGCATGTGTTAATCAATGTTTGAACTATGTGTATAATCCCTCTGAGTAGGTGGCTCAAGAATAAAAAGGCTATTTAGTCCTTTGGATCCAACATTGCCCACTAAGTGAAGCTATGAACTAATAATGATATAAATATGTGTCATATGAGATGACTCCTAAATCCTATGAATTCTTTATAATCTGATAATGTGGCATGGATAGCCAAATGTGTACTAAGAACTAGGCCAATCTTGGCCACTTTAAAAGGTGGATATTAGGCTTATATGAAATCCACTTTAGAACTGAGAACTAAGATTATATTAATGCCACTCTCAATTGATTCCAACCACATATAAATGGAATAAGGAACACAACTACTGAGAATACCTAGGCAATACACTAAATTGGAAAGAAAGAAGGAAAATATGTAATGCACATTACCCCAAATCACTAGCATCTATAACATGGATTATGATATAGAATTTGTACCAACTACCCAATCTAAAACTAGAAGTGAGATCCATCATTTTGTGTATAATTCCCCCTATATCTAGATATTCTAAGTAAAACTATACTAAAACTACTCAATATGAACTATATTGTAGCTAACAAAACTGTAACTGATCTTACCTTTCTTTTTGTTTTTAGAAATTTTGGGTTTTCTACTATTTGGATATGAGCATAAAAAATAAGATACTTTATTATCCATCATTATAGACCAAGTATGGCACTCTTTTCATTTACTATTTTTTATTACAATTCTATATTCATAATTATCTTTCTAGTTTTCTCTACCTAGTTTGAATTTTGAATGTTGTTTTAAGTGTTCTAAAAATTGATTTTTGATTGGTAGAAGGCTTTGATCTCTATGACAAAACTCTTATTTTTTTCCCCCTCTTTTTAGGTAGGAATGAATATCTTACAATGATTTCCCTCATAATAAAGAGCCTTACAAGTGTGTTATGCTATGAAATACATGATATAGTGATGATAATCAAAAAGATGTCTTAAGATATAGCATAGTTTGTATTAGAGATTTTTAGATCAACAAGGGTATGCATAGATAGATGTAATAATGTAATAGCATTTGTAGTAGACTGAACTAAAATTAGAAATCTAGTTAGTTATTAGTTATTAGTTTTCAATGAGGGACGGATCATTATGTTCATCATGGAATCCAAGAAGGAAAGATAATGCATGATGTGGATCATGGCATTATAAACAATTGAGAATCAAACAATCAAACAAGCACGCAAGTCAAAAATCAAAGAAACATATAAAATAGGCCAAGGGGCCATGAAAATAAGGGACATGGGCACATGTCACTCAAACTAGGAAATCAAGCATACAAGGCATGTTCATATGATCACATACACATATAATTGAAAAAAATGAAGATTGGCACGAGGGCCACAAGCACATAGAAGAGTAAAAGTAAATGACATTGGAAAATGTCCTAAGAAAAACACAAGAGTAAAAATAACAAATAATAAATGCAATTACATCCAGATACTCAAATAAAGAAAGGAAGGCATGTAAATACTATAAATACGATCACATCTAACTAATCAAAGCAAGAAGTGAAAGTATGAAAAACATGGAGTGAAAGACTAGGTAGATGCTATGAAATAATCAAGTCCTATATACTAGTGAGTGTTGATATAATAATCTATGTAAGATAGTAAGTAATGTACATCAACATGATAACTAGAGTGTGTTGTGTAGGAATGACATAACCTAGATGGTGTAGTCATCTAGAAGATACCCCCAATTGGTAGATATGTCGATGTATGTCTTGAATGTAGAAGTAAGATGCCCCATCAATGGGTAGAGTGAAGTAATCAAGGATTTAGGTGTCATTACACACACTCAAATAAGATAAAGTGAAGTATGGTAATGTATATAAATCAACAAACAATGGCATAGAATATCAAAATGTAAGTTTAGCATGATAGTAAAAATGTAAAGCATGGGTAATAATCATTTTGGTATTTTGAGTTATTTGAATGTATTTGTATTTTGAAATTTTATATTATTTTTGGTATTTTTGAATTAGGGTATGTACAAGAAATCATGATTAAACTATGTATAATAAATTAAAAAGAAGATATGTACAAGAAAGGCTGAGAAGAAATGACACTAACCAATGAGTCTCATAAGAGACTCCCTATCATGATGTATTGTATCAATGAGAAGGATCATGTGTGATCATGAAGCATGATGGAAGGGCTAAGATTGTGAATCTAAAATTTGTGTATGTTATAAGTGCTCTAAAATATTTTTAGTGGAAACTAACTATGGGGTCCCCTTGTAACTCTTAGAAGTGGATGAAATTATGGGGCTCTTAAGGACACATTTGGTAGTAGAAGAAGCTCTCTAAAAATGTGCTTTATGTGTAGAGGCATGAGACCTTAATTAAACTACTCTAGGTGTGAAAAATATAGTTAGAAACTATCTAGAGTCCTAAAACTATCAATGATGTATTGGTTACTCTAAAAGAGGCCTCCATGGAGGTGTATGAACTCTACGTTATAGCAAGGGAGGCCTTGGTTGTGTCTGAGTCTCAACTAAAACAAGAACTATAACTTATGGAGAAGCTAAAACTAGTGGTTATGGAGTAGGAGATGACTCTAAAGTGGGGAGTGGTAACTCATACAAAACTCCACAAACTATAATAACCTAAGCAGTGTGAATGAATTTCATGTATCTATGAATTTTAGAAGGTACTGCATGAAGTTTCTGGATCCATGGTCAACCGAGTAACATATCGAAAACTCCTACATTAGGAATAATAGTAAATAGTGTGGCCACATGTGTTGGTACAACCTATTGAGGAATTACAATGTCACCTAATGAGCTCTATATGTTCCCATTAAATCCATTGATAATTATGTTCATTAAGGTGATATCTTGCTCTAAATATCCCAAATGCTAAAGTAATGTCATGGTGCACATGTTCACACTAGATCCATTATCTATGAGAGCACTATGAATGGGATGATGATCAATTTAGGCTCTAATAATGAGTGTATGTTAATTTGAATCATCCTCAACTATCTCCTACTCTAAAAAGGATATCAAAGTCTAGCTAGAACTCTAGAATTATACAAATTGATCATGCTGCTCAAAAGATGTGACTCAACTGAAGGTGACTAGTATGTAGCTATTGGAGGGTGTGCATGATATGCATGGTGAACACCTGATGTATGTCATGTCTATTATTTATAATGCTATGGGAAAGGATTTGAGAAAATTTTTAGAGCCTTTTCTTGTGTTTGTTTAGCCTAAGTAGGTTTAACTAGAGTGTCAAGTTCAATAAGGTTACCTTCTATCAAGTTTTATACCTTGTGTCATGTTTTATTAGTTTTAGGAAGTTAGGGTCCAGTTATTAAACAATAAATAGATCTAAATTATGGGTATAATTACAATTGAATGTAGTAAATTACAAGTTTACATCAATGTGATCAAATTAGTTTTCATAAAGGAGAAAAGTATTTATCTAGAAAAATAGGATGATTCAAATGATTCAAAGTTTGGAAACCTATACATGTTACTGGGGTACTGTATAGAACCTAGATCTATATTTTATTATATGAAATGATTGGATCATCAAAACTAAGACACCCTAGTGTTTGGTGTTGTAGTCCTACCCTGGGGTTTTTGTATTAAAGATCTAAGCTTTCTAGGTTTTGTTCACCAAGTCTATCTAACCTTGTCTATGAAATATCGAACCTTCAAAGTGTGTGGAGATCGATGTAGGTCAATTTTATTATTAAATACCTATATCCATATACACACATACAAAACATGAATACATCAAAATCAAAATGGGTAAAAAGTAGGTTAGGGGAAGAATGATCACACAATCAAGAACCCCTACTATTTTGTTTGTTACCTACATTAACCCTCAAGCTAGGGTCTTAGATACGATGTAGTTCTCCCTTAGGTAACATGCATAATCAATGTGCACAATACATACAAGAATGGATTTTCTCTAGGCCCCTCCTTGATCAAGCATGCAAGTCTATATGTGATGCATAATGTTGAGCTATATTATTGACTAATTTTTATTATCTTTGATGTGCCAAAGTAGTAAGTGTTAGATATAAAATGCCTTGTGAAGTCCCTTATATAGGAGACTCTTTGTTTTGAATTTAGGATCTTTATTTGAATTTAGTATGCATTGGCAAACTTAGGAATAAATCAAATAAAAGGGGTAAGACTCATCTTATGGAAGAAACTGATCATTGGAATCAAATTTGCACTTGGATAATAATGTTGGAAATTGGACAGCCTAAGTTTTAGTAGTGTAGTCCTATTTGGGTGCTATTAATTAGAGGTTCCATGACCTAAGGGATGGAATAATCATGGAAAGAGTAACTTGGGTCAATAAGGGTTAAGTCTGGAAGGCTACAGATGATTGGTAATGGTCAAAAAGGTGTCTAGGGTTTGAAACAAGACCAAAGTAAATCAAACAAAAAGACATGGCTAGATGTGAATAAGACCCATATTCTCTAGTCAGAGTCTCCTATGAAAGGATTATTAAAAGACATGATATGGGTGGTTTCTTGAAAAATTTAGGGTGTGTACATTTCCCCCCATTTTAATCTAATGATGTAATGAAATGAAGTGCTAGAGTAAAAGAAAGGAAGAAGATGCGTACATAAACTTACCTATGTGGAGATAAGTGTGCTAAAAAAAGATCCGAATTCTTGTCTATGGAAGTGGATAGGGAACTAAATAGTGCCTAGAGAAAGAAGGAATTCTTGAAATAGATACCCATTTTACTAAATCTAAATAGTTCTTAGATAAAAAAGAATCCCTGAAATGGATGCCCCCTGTACTAAATCTGAATGAGAAATACTTGGAGGCCTAAAACCAATTTATACCGTCTATCCCACCTAGACTCATGTAATCTAGAATTTGTGTATATAATCTATATCCTATCAAGAGTAAGATATATCATGCCCCCACTCTGAGTAATATGAAATGGAAATGAGAAGTGCTCAGATGTCCAAAACTAATGTCTTCCCTTTGTCATACACAAACTCCTAGGTTTGAGTAATGTTATGGACCAACCACTACAAATGATCATATGGTCCAGCCTGGTGATAATGTAGGTATGCATGGGTGTAATCTAAAAACTTTGGTAAATATGTAAGAATAAAATGGCATGTCTTACCATTCTAATCTGTATAATCTTGGATGCTAAAGAACATGATCATCTATGTCATGCCCCCAAATCTAGTATGTGAGTGATGTGTCTAGATGATCTAGAAATCTATATAGCCACATGTCTCATGATCTATCATTCCATGTTTGATGTGAAAAATTGGAGATCAAAACAATGTGTTTTGCATTATGCCTATAATCTACTATTTGGTCCTATAATTGTGTTATCTTGTATGAAGCTGTATGTATGAGACATGTAAAGTACATGCCCCCAAATCTAGTATCTAAGTTTGAATCTATATCAAATTCACTCTAAGTCCATAAAATTTGAACCACTTTATCTAAATAGTCTATGTATCTATAAACTAATAGTATATCTCTTTAGATGTCTGAGTGATGCTGAGTGACTCACATAAATTGAATCACTATATAATCTTGACTAATATGAGGTAAGTGATGTTAAATAACCCATATATCTAAACCACTATATAATCTTGATCAATTTATACTAAGTAATGTTGATGATCTAGATTTTGGAGGTGTAGAAACCATGCTGAGTGACCCATGTAGTCTGAATCACTATTTGTTTCAACCAATCTGAGCTGAATCTAATAATCTAACTACTAGAGGTGTGAGAACCAAGGTGTATTTACCTATAGGAGTAGATAGGGATACTAGGTAATTTTTAGAGATAGAAAGAGTGATGTCCCCCTTTTTAGGAGAGGAATGAGATCTACAATAGAGGAGGTTGAGCCAAAAGTGATGACTAGTGGTGTATGAATAGGAACTAGGTTGGCATGTAGTGAATAGATCAAAAGTCTGTTGTTTAATTGGCAAGAGTTGAATTACTAGGATTGAAATGTGTTCTTAATTAGTTGGGACCAAGGCTTATGTGTGGGTATAGTATAGATTACAAATGTTTGTGTTGTGGTAGGCAAATGAGGTGGTAGTAGAATGAATGGATTGAAAAGTTGATTGATTTGGTTGGGTTGTTTGAACAAGTTTTTTATTGGTAAGTACCAATTTGTATGTCAAGGTACAAAAGAGGTATAAGGATGTGTGTATACCATAGTAAGTAGATGATGTAGTAAGAGATCAAGGCTTGCATGATATTGAATTTATCATTATCATGATTCCATTAAACAAAACGGTTTATAAATTGGATCTATGGGGTTATGGGTATAGGTAAAATGATGTTTTTCTTTTGAATAAAAAATTTGGTTGATGTAAGAATTTTTATTGACTTTGGGTTAATTTGTGCATTGACTAGTTTGATATATTTGAGCTCTAGAGTGAAAAAATGCCTAGGATGTGAGCACCTTCTATGACCTATTTTGAGCAACTGGTATCCTATATTTAGGCTAATGGATATATTACCCTAGTCAGTAATGAAAGTACCTAGTTTATGACTTTTTAAAATCTTGATTTTGACATTTTAGGCTATTTTAAGTAACTTAGCAAATTTTTGACTAGTATTAGTGATCCTATCTTGGAGATAACACTCCTATCCAAGATACAACACTATTATCTAATTAGTATCACTATTGTCTAGTGCTATTTTCTTTTTACAATGTTGTTGTCTGCTAGGGATAGTTTTTTTTTTCAATTTTTGAGTTGTTTCCTACTGTTGTGTAGTTTAGATATTTTTCCTAACATGATTGACTGATATATACATTATTTTTTTTATGTTTTTAGGGTGTGGTGTGAATGAAATATTTTCATAGAGTCCAGGTGATGGAGACATTTAGGATGTTTCCCTTGTCAGATGATGAGAGAGCCATGATAGATAGAGTAGGATTAGGTCATGTATGTGACCTATGTACTATGTAGTGGGACAAGTATTTGATCACTACCTTATGTAAGAGGTGAAATGTAGATAATTGTACATTCTAGCTTCCTTAAAGGGAGATCATTGTGTCCTTAGAGGATGTGTATCAAATTATGTATTTTCTAGTTAGTGGGTGGTCGGTGACATTGCAGAATGAGATGGGCAGTGATGTCATTGATCATGCATCCCTATATTTTGTTGGTGTGCCTTTAGGTGCACATTAGAGAGGTAGTGATAGTGATGTATTATTATTGGTTATTGTGCATTCAAGTGTTTCATGATTATGGAAGTGGTTAGCCATGTTATTGGCTTCATTTGTTGTAATGGATGGTAGTAGAGTTTCTATTACCTATAGGATGCATAGGATGGTTCGTAGTGTTGAGATGTATAGTACTATGTTCTCATGGGGTTGGACTATGATTTCCCATTTATATAAAGATTTATATATATTTACATAGGAGTTATTCAATGGTGGTGTGGGTATGGCTACCTTATTACATTGTTGGGCTTATGAACACATAGAAATTGTGTGACTGATTGGGTTGTCGAGGGAGAGTTGGGCACCTCCATAGCCATTTGGTGATTAGTGGATGAGTGATTTGGCTATCTAATATCCTAGGATAGATCACTATAAATGGGTTTTGGATAGAATAGAGGCCCATGATATCATATAAATGCCTTATAAAGGATACCATAGGTGGGAAGAAGATGGAGTGTAGTTAAGATATATGTGGGACAGTTGTTGGATATATGATTATTGGGTTAGAGTGTATGAGTGCTTTCAATATGAGCACATGACTAGGCATTTTTGAGTTTGATAGGATTTTCCTCTTGTAGCTTGGGTATGGTTGAGGAGTGCATGGGCACCAGTGAGAGTAGGAGCTCATGTGAGACCCACTAAAGCTAAGTTGGCACCGTTACCTTTGGATGCATGAGATGCGGCTATAGATATTCTTGATGTAGATGATGTGGGATGTACTAAGGAATTTACCACATAGTGAGATAAGCATCATGGGATCCATTGTATCCTTTTGATGGAGTGGATACTCCCATGTATAAGGATCTTGAGCTGATCTAGATGATGGGAGGTAAGCAGTAATTGTATTTGAATTATGCCTAAGTTTATGCTTTAATTTGATTTTAAAGTATATATCTAATGTAGTGCTGTAATTTTTATGAGTGAAGGTGGAGGGGGAGGTGTGTATAATGAGGCACCTACTAGGGAGGGGAGGGGAGATGATGAGTTTTGGGAGACCATCATTGAGTTATCCCTCTAAGAGCTCATGCTGCATGTTCCTGATGATGTAGTGCAGGAGGATTTTTTAGAGTGAGCAATAGTTACATATGGTATTTATTCTCATTTTTTTGATAGGGATGCTATAGCTATAGCTATATTGTTAATGAAATAAGAGAGAGAGAGAGAGAGAGAGAGAGAGAGAGAGAGATGAGATCAGAGCTGAGTTGGATACACATAGGATGCCTTCACCTGATTGTGGCATGGTGAGCATGAATATTATGGATGATTACATGGATCTTCAATGGTGATATGTAAACTTACATGAGGAGAACGGTTGGCTATTGGAGTGAGATATTTGGTGTAAGAGGCATTCAAAAGCTTGAGGTGTGTGGGCATTGAGTATGAGACTGGATTATGGGACTAGTACTAGAGGAGAGAGTGAGACTAAGAGTGAGGGCATGCCACCCATTCATGATTGATTATATTTGATATATTGTATATGTATTTAAAAACTTTGTTATATATATATATATATATATTGGTTTGAGTTTGGATTTACTCATATTTGTGTTATGGATTATGGAATATACTTTTATTGTAATGTTTTGATTTGAAATAGTTTATTTAATGTTGATGTTGTATATGTTTGGTAAATGGTACCTGGGATATGTGATTTGATTATTTTTTATATATTTGGTAAGATGGCATTTAGGATGTGATTCACTTGTTCAAAACATGTTTGGATGTCATATTCGATTTGTAATCATATGTAAGTGATAATCTTGTTGGTTTTTATAATTGGTAATATTAATTTGGTAAGTAAATTGGTTTTTAAGTAGGATATAATTAAGGTCTAGATTTTGAGATTGGTTACTTGTTTAGATAAGTTGAGTTAATTTAATATTGATAAAGGGGTTGGATCAGTTGACTTGGTAAGATCTAGACTTTGATAGGTTGGTTTTAGGCTATGGATAGTTTAGAGGTAATAAGGAATGTTAGTTGTTAGGAGGGGGATTTAAGATATCACTATGTGCATATTACCTCCCTGAGAGTGGCTCAAGAATACAAAGGTTGGCTAGACCTTTGGCTCCATCATTGCCCTATTAAGTGGAAGTATATGTGTATTGTATCACTATCCAAACCCTGATGGCCAACTAAACAAATGCCCATACTACTCATGTTGTGTAGGAACATGTGTTATATCTGATACTACCTATTATGCACTAACTGTAACTATACATGGAGACTCTAAAAACTATAACCTTACTAGATGTGCAATTGAAACTATGTGTTGTGGAGGAGTCTAATCAATTTACAATCATAGTGGATTGGTACATGAAATAACACCTTATGGTCTCTATTGTGATGCATATGACTAAGAAATAGATCGAGATTGAACTATAACATGTGATGGGGGTTCATCTAATCTTAAGCATAGTTCATTGTTATGTGAGATAGTACCCTAAATACTTGATTATAATGAATATCCCTCATGAGTAAGACTCTACTATGGTGCCTCTGACTCTAATAGATATGTATATGAAATTGTACTATGTATTCCCTAGACTACGGTGCCATATGTGGGCTATTCTTATTCTATTGGTTTCCAAACCTTCTAAGGTGGTGGAATAGGAGATCTCATGTGATTTTTTAAGCTAAAACCTACATTACACTCAGGATAAGTGACTGGTGATTCTTATAAAGGAATGTCCTAGGATGACTTAGTCATGGAAGAATGAGGTTTAGGGTTCTATAATGGAGGAGATATTTGTGCCCCATATGTGAATGCTATGATACCATTATCAACACATATAGTAATTCAATCTCTTATTCCAAAATACTCATTATCTTTGTGTCTATGGATATGATGATAGTTACAAAAAGGTTGATGTGGCTATCTATGTAAGAGACATGGATCTCATTGATGAGTAAAATGTAATGTGATTAACCTCCTATCTAGTAATGTTGATAATATGTCAGATGGGTTATCTGGCTTTGAATCAAAATGTAGTGGTACTTTGTTGGTGTTCTCTATAGTGTAGACTACAATTTGTGCTCTAGAAACTGGCTCTTTGTTTTTGACTAGTTGCTTTTCTAGTTGTGGTCTCCTATCTTGTTTATGACATGGTGGATGCTAAATTCTAGGAGTTGTATTTGAAGGTGTTGCTTTTAAATTTAGAGTGATCTAATTAACTAAATCTACCTTAATCAATCCCAATTTATTTTCCAAAGATAAAATTGTATAATGCAAGTGTCTGAAAGTAGACTCTATCTGATATAGTAGATTCTAGAGTAGAGGTTGGCAAAGCCCCTTAATAAACATATGTTAAATCTCTAGATATATTGGTTTGTATATTAATATTAGCATGTGCACCTTAAATCTTAAGATATACTCACTAACTAGCTCTAAATAATTTTGATGTAGTGTGGCACGTTTCTCATATGTAACACAAGGACCCATGTTTATGATGTAATATCTAAGAAATGCCTCCTCTAAGTCATCATATTTGTGTAATGAACCAATGGGGAGTAAAAGAAAGAACCAATTTTTTGCTTCCCCCACTAATGTTTGATGGAATAACTTGAGTAGAATCAATTGGCTCACATGAGATGTCAAAGCCTTTCAAAAATCTTAAAGGTGTACAAATGGATCTCTAGTTCCATCAAAGTGAGGTAATGATGGTATCTAGAAATGTTTAGGAAATGAAGATTTTATGAATGTCTTCAAAACAAGGTTACCATGTAGATCATTGGCATCCATCCAAGACTTGTAAGATTTGTTTTACAAGGTAAGGAGATGTACTTGGTTTTGTAATTCACCAACTTAATGCATCAAAGAGATGATCTCCTTGGATGGTATGTTAGTATCTTAAAGTGGTTCATTTAATCATTGAATTTTACTGTTAATTATAACCATGGTAATGTTACATTTTGTAATAGATCATAAAGAGGGAGTGTTCTCACTTAAACCTTGGGAGTAATGATAACTTAGACTATAGAGGGATGTGAGCTATAATTCTCTTTAGGTGAAGAGTGAGAACTGGGTTCTACTATAGTAGGGGGTGGTTTGGGGTGGATTGGGAGATTCATTGGTATCTTTGTGTTTTAGTGAATCACATGATAATTTAGTAGAGGATGTGATATTACTATTATCATGTTTAATATTTGAAATAGAATTATGAATAAAAGTAGGAGCAACATTTTTACATGCATTAGATTTGATAGAAAGAATGAGAGAATAGGTATAAGAATGAGATGCATTTTCTTCTTCGCTATATGCATAATAGTCATTATTATTCCATGCATTATCACAATCTAAATTTTTTTCATTTGAAATAGTAGAATTTGAAGTGTCATTTTTTTATTCACTTTCATTCTCATATTCATTTGCATCTTCACTATCATACTCATTATCACTTCCATCATTGCTAGGGAGAGGTGTAAGAGAAGAATTTAATTCCTTTCAAATTTGCAACAAGTTATCATTAGAATTTAAAATATCATATGTATCTATGTTATCCATGGATGGAGTGTATGTATTTTTTTTATTTGCAGTAAGAGAAGTAAGAGTAAGAGAGTTATCATTTGAACATTCTTTGGATAAAGTAGAGTTGAGTGCATGAGATACATCATATGAACTATGTTGTGGTAACTTGATTTTATTGCATTTATATTGTTGTATTTTGAACATAGTTGTAGAAAAAGAGAGAGATTAGGTTAACATGGAATCAAATTATCACCTATTAGAGGTTCAGTTGGAAGTACATGACTAATTTCTACACTTTGAGTAGTGTGCATAGGAGAATGAGGTGAGAAGTATTTTTCCCATTTATCAAAAGTATTTTCTTTAGAAGAAGGGATGAAAGATATAGGTTTGAGAAGAGAATATGCATCTACTTTTTCTTCACTATCACTTTCATATGCATGATAATATTCCTCATTTCAAAAATAGTAATTATCTTCATTGTAAATAAAATCATTTTACACATTTTTAGTTAATGTGAAATTTTGAAAATTTGTCCACTCATTATAATAATTATGTGAAAAATTAATAAATTTGTCTATGGGATGAGAGGGAAGAAGTGCCTTGGTGGCCATTTTATTTCTTTCACCAAAAAGAATATGAAGTACTATTAAGCAAATAAATGCAATAATAACTATTAACATCAAAAATTTGAAAATATTTGTGACTATATAAACAATTTACAAAAAATTTGAAAATAATTTCTAAAAATATCAAGAATGAATGGTTTCAAGGTGGAGGACCTAGTTTAGGAATCTAGGGTTTTGGACTAGGGTTTTAGAATTTTTGAAATTATAGCTATAATTTAAATCTTAAAATTAATTTGAACAAGATAATTACACAAAAATTAATACAAAAATCATAAATTTGAAATTGAATTTTTTGCACAAAATAACTAATAATTTAGAAATTTTGAAAATATTTTTGGCACACTAAACAATTTTCAAAAAAATTGAAATTAATTTCTAAAAATTGTAAGGGAGGGAAACTTGGGGTTTGAGGACCTAGTTTGGAAATCTAGGGTTTTTAGCTAGGGTTTTAGAATTTTTGAAAATTATGCCAATAATTTGAATTCTAAAAATAGTTTTAAATAGAATAATTACACAAAAAATTAATACAAAAATCATAAATTTGAAAAGTAATTTTTACACAAAATATGAAGGAAAAACCCTAAGGTACGTAAGATTTTAAATTTGTTCGAAGTAAGTCAGGTTCACCAAATGTTTTATTATTTTTAATAAGCTAGGTTCTAGTTCCTAAACAATAAAGAGGTCTAAAGTATGGGAAAAATTAAATTTAAATGTAGTAAAGTACAAGTTTACATCAATATGATCAAATTAGTTTGCATAAAGGAGAAAAGTACTTATCTAAAAAATAAGATGATTTAGAGTTTGGAAACTTATACATAGGACTAAAGTATTGTATGAAAGGATAGGAGCACTATAAATAGGACACCTTAGTGTCTAGTATTATAGTCCTACCCTAGCTTTGTTGTCCTAAAGATATAAGATTTTTGGGTTTTGTTTGCCAAGTCTATGTGACCCTATCTATAAAATATTGAGGCCTAAAAATGTGCATAGATTAGTGTAGGTCTATTTTAGTCTTCAATACCTGTATCCATCTACACACATACAAATGATGAATACATTAAAATCAAAGGATGGAAAATCTAGGTTATGGGAAGAATGATTGCATAATCAAGAAACCCTACTATTTTGATTACTACCTACATTAACCTTCAAGTTAAGGTCTCAAACCTAATGTAGTTCTCCCTTAGGGAACATGCATAATCAACCTACATGATAGATGCAAGAATGAATTTTTCCTATGCCCCTCCTTAATCAAGCATGCAAGTCTACGTGTGATGTAGAATGTTGAGCTATGTTATTGACTAATTTTTATTATCTCTAATGTGCCAAAGTAGTAAGTCCTACATATAAAATGCCTTGTGAAGTCCTTTATATAGGAGACTCTTTGTTTTAAATTTGGGATCTTTATTTGCATTTGGTCAACATTGGAAAACTTAAGAACAAAGTAAAGAAAAGGGGTAAGACTCATCTTATAGAAGAAACTAATCATTGGAATCAAATTTGCACTTAGATAGCAACATTGGAAACTAGATACCCTAGATTTTAGCACTATAGTCTTATTTGGGTACTATTGTCTAGAGGGTCCAAGACCTAGGGGGATGGAATAAGCATGGAAAGAGTAACTTGGTTCAATAAAGATTAATTCTGAAAGGCTATGAATGATTTAAAATGGTTAAAAAGGTGTCTAGGGTTTGAAATAAGACCAAGGCAAATTAGACAAAAAGACATGGCTAGATGTGAATAAGACTCATATTGTCTAGTTAGAGTCTAACGTGAAAGGAATATGAAAAGACATGATATGTTGTATACATGTCAAAAACTAATGCATCTATTCATTGTGTGGCTTAGTAACCTATGAAAATAAAAAAATGCATTCTGATCATATCCAAATGAAAGAGGATTTTTTGTATCAACTTCCTAAATAGGAGAGAGATATGATATTACATTTCAATAGTTGTTAGAGGACTTGATTGGAGATACTAGTAGATTGGTAAAGGCTCACTGAGGAGGTGCTGATAAAACCACTCATTAAAGTGGATCTAAAGCTACATTAATTTTAGGTTTATTTTGATTTTTTTTATCATTAACTTTTACTTTTTATGGGATTTTACTCTTACTCTTGGTTGTTATTGTTGATATGCTTGTGTACTTGAGTTTGCTGATTGAAATTAATTTGACTTCTCTTTCTTTTATTGTATGATATAACTTAGTGAAGTAAGAGAACCTTTTAAACCTTATTGACTCATGAAAATCTGGTAGAAGACTCTATTTGAAGAGATCATGTAACTCTTGATCGACCATGGGGCTAGTCATTCAGCCAAGATAGTCTTATATTGAAGAACATAATCTATGAGATGCTCATATTACCTTTGTTACTATTTTTCAACTTAGACATAAGAAACCTTGTCACCTATGTTAATGCTAAAATGAGCTAGGAACACGTTAGCTAAAGGATTGAATGCACTTATTGACTGATTATTTAGATTATAGAACCATTGAAGAGCATAATCCTTTAAACTCCATGGAAATAAATTGGTTAATAACTAGTCATTTAGAATATATTCCAAGCATGATATGTGAAAATATCTCAAGTGTGTCTCTAAATCACCCTTTCCATCATATAGAGTGAGCTTGGGTTGAACAAAACTTGGTGGCAAGGGTGTAGAAGCAATATGATGTGTCAATGGTGTATGAAGTAGAGCAAAAGAATCCAAAGCCTATGTTTGTCTAAAGTCACCTTGCTTAAGATGTAGCACCTTGGATTGAAGATATTTTATCTCTTGCATAAGGGAAACCACATCAAGATACAATTATGTACTAGACATAACTAGTGGTGCCTCATACAAAGGTTGAGTTGCTATAGGGGATTGTTGAGACATTGTTGCCCCATAGTGTCATTTGTAACTGGTTTTTCTATGGTTTGAGAGAATTGACCATTTTTTCTTTTTCTTTTTCTTTTTTTAGTATTTTAATCATATCATCTTGTATATAAAGATGTTTAGTTGAAAGTTATTGAAGTTCCTTCTTATTAGTTTCATTCAAATTGGTATATTGGGTCATTGTTAAAGTAGGAAAAAATTTTGAAAATGGATTGAATTTTTTGCAATAAGTTATACTAATAATAATGTGATGGAAGGAAAGTACTAAATAAAAGGTAATTTGAAGTCCTACAAATATAAAATTGGAATATGCATAAAAAAGATATGAAGCTCACAAACATGTAAGGTGATACCTCAAGAAGTAAAGGGACCTAGTATTTTCAACTAGGGTTTGAGAGATTTTTTTTATAAAATTACTATGGTGAATTTTAAAAATTAAATTTGAAATTATGATTTATATATAAAATAAAAAAATTAGAAAAATACTATAAAAATTAGTTAGGAATTTTCCCTAGGGTTTTTGTGCACAAGCAAAGTAAGTCGGGTTCACCAAATGATTTAACTATTTTGAGAATAATAGATTTGTATTCCTATTTTAGTTAAGGATCTAGATTAATAAATTATTAAAGAATATTATAATAAATATAGCCTTGATTTATATATTTTATTTATCTATTTTTACCTTTCTAAAACTAGTAATTAATAAATAGAAATATAACTTAGCTTCAAACTAGACTAAGATGGTTGAGATAGAGGTTGAAACTGGCTATGCAAGACTGGGATGGTGTCATGAATTTGAATCTATCCTTTTTTTGGTGAAAGGATAGGAGTACCAAAAATAGGACACTTTAGGGTCTGACACTATAGTTCAATCCTACTACTATTATCCAAATTGCTTACAGAGATTTGAAACTTTCTAGGTTTTTGCATTATTTCTATGTGAACTTGCCAATGAAATATTCACAATTTATTATTGATGGAACTCACTATAGATTTTTTTTAATCTTCAAACCCTAACCCTCCATCATGATTGATAAATGATGTTTTAACCACTTGAAGAAAGGGTGGTTAGTGTGTAAGATGCACTAAACATGTAATCCACACCCCTTGTGTTGGCACACTACCTACATACCAATACATCGAAGAGGGATCAAGTTATATGTAGTTATCTCACCTAATGTTATTTATGTAATAGTGGTATGTGGATGTAAAAATTCCAAAGTAAGAGTGTTTGAGGTGGCTAGGAATTGGTATGAGGGTTTGAGTGTGTTTACAGTTGTGTTAGGTGATTACGCGTTGAGAATAGGGAAGTTTGTCTTAACGATTTATTTGTATTCTTGCTTGATTTATAATATTTTTCACCTCCTTTATAAATGAATTTTGGATAGGTTTTTATAGGGAACCATTGGTCATGGGTTAGATGTATTCATGCTAGGCTAACTTAATGAATGATAGGAATCAGATGAAAATGACCATGTAGGCCTAAAATGCAAATGGATAGGAGAACCAAAAATGGGACACCTTAGGGTCCAGCTCTATAGTCCAAGTATGACACTCCTATCCTACAAGCTCAGGACTTGAGGGAATAAAATTGGCTTGGAAAAAGAAACCTGACTAAGGTGAAATGATCATTCAAAAGTTTTTGAATGATCAGTAATGAGAAAAAAGATGACTAAAAGGATCACAAGAGCATGAAAAATGAGCTATGGATAGGGTGTCACAAGCCACACTCAAATCACCAATTTGGGCATTTTATATGACTAAAATTGGTGTGCTAGATTTATGAGAAAAAAGGACACCTGAAGAAAGATTATTGGTTTCAAAAGGGAAAATAGGGAAATAGATAACAAGATAAAAATTAGGAAGCAAATGTAGCAAATGATGTGTTACAAGATGATTTAATATTTTCTTTAGATAATATTAATGATTCTTGGGTGTTGGATTTAGGGTCTTCATTTCATGCTACACCCCATAATAAAAAATTTCAAGACTATGTTCAAGGTGATTTTGGACAGATTTATTTGGGTGATGGTGAACCCTATAAAATTATAAGAAAGAGTAAGATACATATAAAATTATATAATCAAAATAAATTTTTGCTAAAAGAGGTGAGACATGTTCTTGAGTTAAGAAGAAATCTAATTTAAGCAAGGTAGTTAGAAAGTGAGGGTTGCATAGTTACATTTGCAAAAAATTCATAGGTCACTAAAGGATCATTAGTAATAGCAAAAAAAGAGAAGATACGTCTATTATATTTATCTAATGGTAATGTTAAATTTTCTATTAATTTATATTTTATAGAAGTAGATACAAAATAATGACACCACAAAATTGGGCACATGAGTGAGAAGGGGATAAAAGTCATCCACTCAAAGAATTTGTTGCTAGATTATGTGTATGGAAAATAGAAGAAAGCCATATTTCTTACAGTTGGGAAGATTAAGAAGGATGAAAAATTAGAGATTGTGCATATAGATATATGGGGATCAGTTCAGGTATCATCCCTTGGTGGCTCTTCTTATTATGTTAGTTTTATTGATGATGCAACTAGAAAAACTTGGGTTTATTGCATACAAAAAAAATGATATTTTTGATACTTTTAAAAAATGGAAATATTTGGTTAAGAATGAGATATGAAATAAGTTGAAGTGTGTCAAATCAGATAATGGAGGTGAATATTGTCACAAGGAATTTGATAATTACTATTCATCCCATGGGATTCATAGATAGAAGATGGTTTTAAGAACACCACAATAAAATGATTTATCAAAAAGGATGAACAGGACAATCATGGAGCACATAAGGAGCATGAGATTACATGCAAGATTTTCCTTACAATTTTTGTCAACTGATATGGATACTATTGTTTACTTAATAAACAAAGGGCCTTCAAGTTTTTTGGATGGTGGCATTTCAAAAGAAGCATGGATAAGTTAAAAGGTAGATTATTCATTTTTAAAGACTTTTAGTTGTGAATAATTTTTTCATATTGATAAATAAAATAGAACCAAGCTTGAAGAAAAATCCAAGAATTATACTTTTATTAGATATGGAGTTAAGGATTCTGGTTACTGTTTATGCAATTTTTAAAATTGCAAAATCTTTACGAGTAGAGATGTGATCTTTAATGAAAATGTCATGTATAGAGATCAATTGCAGGGAAATAAATAAGAAAAGCCTAATACAAAATATGCAATATTTGATGAAATCATAGGAAATGAAAATCTAAAAGTTCTAGAAAATTAGGATGTGAAACAAAAATAATAAGTACCTCAAACTCTTGAAAGTGTAGTTATAAGATCTACTAGAGTAAGTAGACTCCCTAAATGATATTTTCCTTCACTTTATTATTTATTTTTGTCTAATGGCAGTGAGCCAAAAATCTATGAAGAAGTAATGCAGGTAGAAACCAAAAAAAATTGGGATCAAGGCATGAAAGAGGAGATGACAAACTCCTTGGTACATAACTATACATAGGATTTGGTTTAGTTTCCTATAGGTAAAATAGCATTACATAATAAATGGGTTTATAGTTTAAAGGAAGAAGATGGAGACAAAAAGAGGTACAAGTCTAGACTTTTTATAAAGGGGTTTGCATAAAAGAAAGGTATTGATTTAGACAAAATATTTTCTCCAGTTGTAAAAATGACTTCCATAAGAACTATTTTAAGTTTGGTAGTAGTAGAATGTTTGCATCTTGAATAGTTAGATGTGAAGACTAATTTCCTTCATGGTGATTTGGAATTGGAAATATATATGGAGTAGCCATAGTGATATGAAGTAAAAGGTAAGGAGGAAATGGTGTGCAGGTTGAAGAAAAGTTTGTATGGTCTAAAGTAATCTCCAAGGTAGTGGTATTTGAAATTTGGCATTTTTATGATAGAAAAAGTTTATAGTAGATGTCATTTTGACCATTGTTTCTATTTTAAGAGATTAGATAATGGTAGCTATACTATCATGTTATTGTATGTAGATACGTGCTTATTATAGGGTCTAACATGTAGAATGTAAAAGATCTCAAAAGAAAATTAGCAAATTATTTTTCAATGAAGGATTCGGGTGCTACAAATAAAATCCTTGGTATGAGAATAACAAGAGAAGGAAAAATAGAAAATTGGCATTGTCTCAAGAAGAGTACATCAAGAAGGTGTTAGTTAGGTTCAATGTGTAAGATACACAACTTGTAAGGACACCTTTGGGAGGGAACTTTAAATTAAGCAAGGAACGATGCCCTAAAAATTAGGAAGAAATAAATTACATGTCTAAAGTTACATATGCTTTAGTAATTGGAAGTTTAATTTATGTTATGGTTTTCACAAGACTAGATATTGCTCATACAGTGGGATTTGTCAGTAGGTTTATGAATAATCTAGGAAAGAAGCATTGGGATGTAGTTAAGTGGATTCACAGTTACTTAAGGGGGACCATTGATAGATGATTATTTTATGAAGGTTCAGATGTTACCTTACAAGGATATGTTGATGTAGGAAGAACACCATAGGTTATGTTTTCACTATTGGTGATATAGTATTTAGTTGGATTTCAAAATTATAGAAGATAGTTTCTTTGTCAACCATAGAGGTAGAGTATGTTATAGCTACAAAAGCTAGCAACGAGATGATATGGATGTAATGGCTCATGGAATAAATGAGGCATAAGATGGAAGATTGTAGGTTATATAGTGATAACCATAATATGATTCACTTAGCAAAGACCTCAACATTTCACTCAAGAACCTAACATATATAACTTAGGTATCACTTCATTCATTTAGTTTTGTAGGATGGCCAATTGAAGTTGGAAAATATCTATACAAGTTATAATCTTATAGATATGTTAATAAATGTAGTTAGTAAAGAGAAGTTGGAGAGTTGTTTAGATTTAATAGCTTTTCAAGGATAATAAGGAAGACAAACATGTTAGGCTCAAAGTTCAAATTAAATTCCAAGGAAACATTGTAATAGTGGAGTAACAACAATCAGTCTTTAAGTGGGTGATTGTTGGATAGTGGAGCCTAATCTTATTATAATTCCAAATTATTGATAGGGGGTGTGTGTGTGTGTGGGAGGGGGGGTGTAATTCCCCCCACTATGGTCATCGTGAGAGTCCCTCTCAAGAAACTTTTTTTAAAAATACATTTTAAAATATTGTAATTTCATAGTAAATTTGGACCATTGACTATTCAGTCACATATCTAATGGTAGAAATTATGTTTGTGTATTTTTCCCCTAACATGTAACCCTCTTTTGATTTGAGGGAATTATAATCATGGTGGCACATATTATGTGAGTGAAGAGGAGATTGTAGCAAATGTAGTTCAATTTTTATCCCTTCATTTTGTTGGATAAAATAAAGAGAACTAGATGTTTCTAGGTGGACATAGACCATATTAGTTGAACCACTTTAAATATTTACCTATCTTATGTTGTGATTTTTGCATTTTAATTCTATCTTTATATCATTAATATTGCTCTATGTTTTGTATTCCTAACTCTCCCTCTGATGGTACCTCCATCTCCTAGGTGCCCATGGTGGAAGTTATAGTGGTAGTTGTAGTCTCTAATATGGGTCTATAGTATCCTCACATGCATCACCATCTACATCCAATGCTATCACATTGTTTATCTCTGGCCTAGCCTCCCTTTTTTGTTGTGCCCAACCCTCCCAAGGTCTTACTCATTGAGGCCTAATGATAGGTATCTATGTAGGTAATTCTACACCCCCTCTACCTTTAGGATCTCTACCATGTCATGCCCAATAAGAAGGAATTATTAGGGGAGCCATTGGATGTGGTAAACCCAACTACCTAGGTATATGAGATATATGGTATGGATCTACCCATGAGGTATTGTTTACACTAATGTACATAATGCCAATATAGTAGTCAAAATAGTCCAAGTTGGCTAAATAGATGTAATATTAGTATAAGGTGACCATATAATCTACCCATAATTAATTGTCTATAAAGTCAGGGCATAGGTCACAACATGTACTACATGATCCTATTACCACCTCACCACTTGAAGT
This sequence comes from Torreya grandis, assembly GCA_037957365.1. Classification (NCBI taxonomy): domain Eukaryota; kingdom Viridiplantae; phylum Streptophyta; class Pinopsida; order Cupressales; family Taxaceae; genus Torreya; species Torreya grandis. The sequence goes on along the minus strand of JARHVA010001459.1, from coordinate 952,748 downwards.
AGCCTATCATCCATAGCATAAGGCAACCCATCTAACCAATACATAGGAAAGATCTCATATATCCATCTACTCAAAAAAATCATGGGGCCTATAGACTTTTACCCTTGGGTTAGTATGTCATACATGTCATACATGAGCTACATCTAAATTACCAAACCTAAGTCATATATAATACCTTACTCTAATACAAACTAGCACAAGGTTACTACATATAATGATACCTTCCCATCCAACTTGTGACACAACACAAGAATTCACAAGTCCTATCACATCCTTCTAAATATCTAGAATGGTCAAGATATATACATCAAATAAGCATTCCTATAATCTAGGATATATACTATTTGATCCATTCACCCAATGGGCTAGGGCTCACCTCTCCTTCGATGCATCACAAATAATGGGATTCCTAACAATGAAACATCAAGGTAAATCATGAACATCTTCCAATGTGATTCCCACCTCTATAGTATCCCCATCCACCTCTAATCAAAAATCATTGGCCAATCACTCCCATGCTCCTAAGAACATGATGACTAGATAAACACTAAGAGGGATTGTCCACATATACATGATGCCTACAAATCCTAGGGAGGCTAATCATCCTTGATCATCATGTGTTAATCTCTCTAGTAAATCTAGAAACCAAGATGCATCTACCAGGTGCCAAAATATTTGTCATCACTTAAAATGTCAAACACCATTGAAGGTATTAGATCTTGATATAAAAATGATAAATATACATTCTTAAAATTATTAAAATTTAAATACTTCATCAACCTATTCTTAGTATTTTCTATTTCCCACCATTTTTTTACATAGTTGGCCCTTCTTATAATAAATCGTCTTGTCACCCCTCTTTACTGATTATGTCATTCCTTTGCTACATAATCGGCCCATTTTTACAAATATTATTGGTTGTCTTTATACTAAATCAACCCTTTTCCCATATTTACCTAATAGATCAGGCTTATACCATAAAGTCAGCCCCATTTAATAAAAAACATTAGCCCCATACTACATATTAAATTAGCCAACATGCACTAAGTTGGCCCTGTCAATTTTTAACTAAGTTGACCCTTTACTATGTCGTTGACCACCCCTAGTATTACTAAGTCAGCCTTCTACTATGGAACTAGACACTTTCATACCTCTCACTTTTTCCAACTGAGTCGGTTGGGCCAACTAAGTTCTAAAATGGTGGAAATTTTTTAACTATTTATCATAAATTTCTTAGGCATTTATTGGCTTGGCCCTTTTCTACCCATTAACTTGATTTGTTCTTAGTTTACCTAAAAATTTCCTAGGAAAATTTTCTCTACCTAAATTTTCCCTAATACCTATTTTTATGTACCTAGTTTAATTTTAATTAAAATTATCAATTTTTTTGAAATTAATGCATCACCTACATTAACTTCACTGTCTATAGCCACTAGGTGTCCTCCATGTCATGCTTATCATCTCCTCACCATGGTCACTTTCCATGATCATCTAAGTCACTCAAAGCTATATTTTCTCACAATAACAAAATCACAAATGAATTATTTTAAACCTTATTTATTTTTACCATTTCAAAATCTTTAATTACCAATTATTTTTTCCTAGAATCTATTTTTTGCTCATAACTTTGTTTATACTAGATTGTTTTTTGAACTAAAAGATGTTATAAAATACTAACATAATAGAAAAATTTCTACATGTTACATGTATATTTTGTAAAAATTTCAAAATCTCAATTATTTTATAGGTTTGCCTAATCTTACCTACATTAGACACCTCTACATTTATCTCACTTAATTTCTAATCTATATCACTAAGGTAAGTAAAGTTATGTATTTTTAAATTTTTTCCTTTCATTTATCTTATTCACTTCTTACTAAAACTTATTTATCTCATAGTTATGTGTTGTTGTGTTCTTTTCCTGAAGCACCATCCTTTGTTACAACTGCATGACACATGATGAACTTCATGTGGGGTATATGTATACACACAATATTTTTAAACTTTATCAATTATTGATGATTTCTCTCTTACAAGAACCCATCAAGTCACAATATCTTTAAATACATGCATTAAAGGGTGCACTAGGAAATGGGTGGGTACACCATTGGTACTTTGAAAGATTATTATTCAATATACCACCACTTAAAACTCACACAAGTCCCTCTTATACATTTCTCTAAGCATTAAAACCTCTTTTACACAATCTTCTAAAAAAATCACCACCTCAAATAACCCCTACCTAATTCAAACCTCTTCTTACCATTCCATGAACATAGTCGAATGGGTCAACCTTGTTCTAGGAATTAAGCACATTACAAGACTAAGTCAACCCAGATGACTAAGTCCAGGACCTAAATATTCTATTTCCTAACTAATTAGGTTAAATGGGATGACTGCATTGACTAAAATTATATAAGGGTTTAAGGTTATATCCAGATATATATGCACTTCCTTTACCTCATTTTCAATAGATATAATCATTCCTTTACACCTTTTTATCTTCTTATGTACGATTCTACTTGAGGAGTCATTACTTAAGGTTTCGTACCTCTTTTAGAGAATAATCTTATCTTAAGAAAACAATTTGGATGCATAGGAGAAGTCTTGTAGCCTAGATCTAACCTATCTTTGATATCCTTATGAACCATAACAATCTCCATCAAAGAACCATTAGCCAAGGTAGAGATTGAAACTTGACTGGTTCATCTTCAAGGTAAGTATTCATAACTTTTAGCCCTCTTTTATTAGTAGATGGATTTTCATGTGTAATGGCTTATCAATGTATTTATCTCTCCATGCTTCAGATTACCTCTACATTAACATGAGTAGAGTTTATTGCATGTTTACTTTTTATGTTTATTATCCCCTATTTGTGGCATAATCTTTAGTGAGCACTAGATTAGATTTACTTTAATTTGTTATAAACCATAGAACCTAGCTAGGGTTATTCTGTGGTATTATTCAACTAGAGACTTTAAAACCCTCTCCAGTGATATTATATGGTAATAGACCCCTTAGTTAGGTCAAGAAGATCCATATTGGTCATGACCCCGATTGTCTAAATGCACCAACAAGAAAAATATACAGTTTGATTTATCCTCTACAAGGTAGTATTCATTTATAGATTAACTTTATTTTACCTTATATACACTATGAACTTTAATGAGACATTTACCTAGACATGTTTTCTTCTATATGTTACATCATTATATTCATAGATTATGTAGTTTTATTATCCCTGTGAGGTGATTTAATTCCTAGTTCTTATATTTACCTCACCTCAAAGAGGGGCATATTAGTGGGGGCATGTCATAAAGGCATGTTCTCCACACTTGGCATAGTTTGAAAATTTAGTGGGGGAAATATTTGGAAGCATTTCATCCACACTCATTCAATATATGGTACTTATATCAGTTTATATTTGTTAGGGGCATGATTTAGAAGCATGTTCCATACACCTATTCAGTATTTAACATCTCCATACTATAGTGAGGGCATGTTTTGGAAATTTGTCCTCCATAATGGTACATATATAATTTTTCATATTTCCTGATATATAATGGGGGCATGTTTTGGAATCATGTCCTCCACACTTACATTATTAACTAAATTGGCCAAAATACATAATTATATGATTCAGATTCACAGTTATGCTAGAATTATATACATTGGTTTTATTGCTATACACAATTTCAAAATAAGACATATCGAAGGTGTATATGATATGAAACATATGCTTAATATTAAAAAATCCAAATCAATTTCATATATCAAAACTCTTTTATGGGCTGTTACCATATCATGGACTTTTTCGTACTGATACTCCATGGACTTTTACCAACTTTTATTGAGCCAATCTACTATAGTAGTTGGTTCACATTTTTGGTATGCTTGAGGTGATCAAATCAATCAATATTTATAAGTTTTTAGGTATGACTTGATCATTTAACCGCACTAGGTTATAAGTATCATTGGGTTGCATGGTTGATCTAATCTCAACTGTTAAGTGGCAATGCACTTTTGCTCCAATGTTGGGGAATGTTCCTTCTAATACCTATCTCTCTCTCCTTGGATATATGCACTTTAAATATTTATCTAAGTTTTTCCTAATCTCAATTTCAAAGCCTTATAATGACACATCTTTTATAAAAAAAACTTGACGATAGGAAATATAGTTACATTGACACATAAGTATACTCCTTTACATTACTCTTTTACTTTAAATATATTTCAAGTAATTTCAACTTAGATTATTTTCACTATTTTTATATAGTAACATGCTCTTAGTTTTAGGCTAATCACAAGAAAATAAATAAAGTTAGTCACACACAAAGATAAGGTGTTCACACACACCCAGATATGTATTCCTTTCCTTTAAAATAGAAATTTCATTACAAGATTAAAGGGGGGAAATGTTGATAATATTTTATGATTATATAGCACATTATTCTTATACACTTGGAAAACTCATACCTTAGTTATTTATCTTATTTTTTTTACCTTTTCCTTCTTTTACAGGTCTCACATCTATTATATCTTTGTGCCCCTTGGCCTATATCTCTTAGTTTGACCAATATTATGTTGATGACCTAGGTTTTCTATCTTTCCAAAAATGCTTAAAATGTACTTATATTCTATATCTATAAGTTTTGAACATATACCTACTTTCCTACTTCCTGAACACTAACATCTAAGATAGATAGGAGCATTGACACTATTGTCCTATCCTGACATAAGTGTCTAGTTTCCTAAAGTTGTATAATTTGTAATTGAAGCATATCCTAATGGTTGACCTAAGTTATTTAATACAAGTTATTAATCCAAATGGATTGATATAAATATAATATCAACCCTCATTCATTACTTACATAGATAAATACCAAAGAAATGAAGGAAACATATCAAAATCACTTATTCAAGCATTCAATTTAACAAAGCTTCCTTGTTTCTATACCAGTAATAGGTAAAACACATCTACATGTATGAAGTACTAAAAAAGTATCCCAAGAGCTTAATATTTCAAGTTACAAGATAGTTCACTATTGTACTTACTTTACACATATTGTATGATTTACACAAATGCTGACATGTAGGGGAGAACTACATGAGTCTGAGGTCCTCTTCTCGAGTATTGGATATGTAGGCAATACCCTCTGATATTTGGGTTTTTAGCATCAACTTGATACTATGTGCCCACTAATCAATTTTTACCTAAGGCCGCTATGAAGGTGGAGAAATAGTGTTTTTCCAATTCACAAGGAGTAATAGTCCTTGACCTAAATATGAATACACCAAAGTGAAGGTGAAGCAAAATCTAGGTGAATCCAAGTGGTTTCATCCTATTCTATCATGTATTTTATACATAATACTAGCATCAAATATAAATAGTAGTGTCGATGTAATTTTCCTAGGCTAACATTATTATCTAAAGCACTAGAAGCATCAAATCCAAAAACTAACAATTCTTTTAGACTCTCCTTCCATCTTGCTTTCTACCTGTTCTAGATCTAGCATAGTACATCACTTCTTTGTCATTTTTATATCTAGTATAGTTTTAAATTCCACATTTAGACCATCTCATCATACTAAATTTATTATATTCTTATATCATATTTTAGTATCTAATTGGTCTTCTATAGATCTGATTATCACCTTTGTGCCATTTAATTTTTATATACCCATTTAATTCTAATTTAAAGCTAATTCCAACTACTTAGATTCCATTTTAGGTTAAAATAGATATATAGTCCAAATATGTTACATGGAATTAACTTAAATGTTTTTTGGGGTCATGCTTTCCATCATATTATGTAAGCTTGGATACCATAAAAATCTTAAGTAGATCATATAATATTATATGTTATATGAGTATGTAATAGATTTTGACAATTAAGAGATTTATTAGTGTCATTTCTTATACAACACACCCCATTTTTAGTCTTAAAATTGGGACCCTCTTTATATTTAGAATCTAATATTATACTTCAAGGAGCCCATTATGGTTACTTGTCTAATTCACATCTAGATTGCATTACTTTAAATATTTGAATTTGCACAATTCTACTAAGTCCTAGTCTATTTGGAAACTTGTATTTTGAAATATATTTTATATCTTCCTTTTCAAATATTTCACCTTGGACTTGTGCAAATTATCTAATTGTTTTAGAGTTTTTATGTCTTATTTTCCTAAGCAATTTGGTCCATTTATGCTTTTTTTTAAGTCAAAATGGCTAAATGTTTATAATGTTTACTTTTTAATTTAGTCACTTTCATATAAATAGATTAGATTGACTTTCAAATCAAGCAAAATGGTTAATTTATGCATTGATTCATTTTATACTTAGTCATTTTTTATATTTTGCCTTAGCCATTTGATTTCAAATTTTTTAACCATTAGATTTTAAATCAAATATTATTCATTGGGCTTATTTATGTTTAACCATAGGTGTTTAAATTCATCCTATCACCATCTAGTGAATTTTTTTGTTCTCAATAGCCCAAATCTATCCAAAGGGACTTTCGACACTTTGTCAATTTTATAAAAGGTTACCCAACACCATGTATTGATCTCCTAGTTATCCTAGATGTGTTAGAGGGTACCCAACACTTTTAATATCCCATAAAGTAACCTTTTATTTATCCTAATGGCTCCAACCCATTTGAAAAAGCATTCTGACACTTAGTTGATTTCATACTTTTACTTAGATCCACATCTCACATTTCCACTTAGTAAGACTTAGTCAATTTCACAAAAGATACCCACATCCATGTGGCACCTTTCCACTTATTTAGAAGGATTAGTCAATTATTTGACTTTGCCTAAATCCATATGTCAATCTTTGGATGGTCTTAGGCCTATTCAAAATTATTTCAATACTTAGTCAATTTTTGTTAGGTTACCTAATGGGGCAATTTTGATAATGATGCTTCTACCTGATGGGTAAGCAAGATGATGCCACATGTCATAATATAATTATTCCACTATCCTAGATATGTCTATACCATTAAAATGACTTAGAGATAGAAGGTCATCATGATGATGCCATGTGGCATCATCCCATTATTTCACTATCCTATAGATGTCAGTACAGAGTGTGGAGCCACCAGGCTATTGGGTGGGCATGATGATACCACATCATGAAATATTATTATTCTATTATCTCAGGGTGATCTATGTATGCCCAAATATAATATAGTATCATAGGTAAGTGATATGTTTATGAATTTTTAAATATTAATGGTCCATATCCCCATAGTGTTCTATGCAAGAAACATAGTATGTCAAGGTAGAGGGTGAGTGAGATTGTGATGCATGGTGAAATATAGCTTGACCATATAATGAAAAATAAACATGCACTTAATTATTCAATTGAAAAATGTATTATTTATTAAAAACCATGTTGGTGTGGCCCATCAAAATAGAGGACATGTTGGTTACGCAGCCAATAAAGCACTAACTTTAATTTGATTGTTTGTCTAGCCATCAAATGTTGAGAATGGACTGTGCATCAAATTTGATTCATAGAATCAAATCATAGTCCAAATAAATTATGAATGATGAGGGAATAATGATCATGACATGCTCATTTAAATCAAACATGGGGCATAAAAGACAAACTCAGCCTTAAATAGGTAAGGTAATTAATTATGTATGAGATGCGGGCCATTGACAATCACAATGTAATCCCAACTACCTTTAGATACTATAATTAAATTCAGGCATGGTTTAACTATTAAATTTATGGGCATGACTTCAATCTAGTAGTGATTTTGAGATGCTTGCTCAAACACACTCCCTTAACTATGTTGATGATTGGTGTGACTACCCCATTAGTGTGTGAATTACAATTTTAATTTGAATTCATATTTTGAACTCTTTAGGACTACATGCCTATATATTATTGACTCTTTGAGGTAATAATGACTGGTCATTTTTATGAGTAAGAGATTTATGTTTATGTTGTTATTTTAGGATTAGAGGAGACTATGCCTCACTACATCCTTTTAGATTAAAAACTAAAAGTAGTGTTCTAATAATTTATTGCATGATTTTCCCTACTTTATAGAATATTTTTTAGAGTCAGGTGTTAGGAATTAAGTGAATGTAAATCAGATTTTAATCACCATAAAATCACAAAAATAGATTTTAAATGTGTGAAAATTAAATTTAATTAATAAAAAATAATTCCCTCAAAACACATATTAATGAAAGAATAAATGGAGAAAAAAATTAGAAATAACATATTACATAGATATACCATGGTTCATCCAATTTAGACTACATCCAGCATTAAATTACTCAAATAAATTAGTAATCTAAAATAAGATTATGATGAACTCTCACAGAGATAGAAAAATCTCCTCCAGAATTCATAAATGAATTCTCTAAATTGATGATCCATATCTGAAACCTATAAACAATAATCCACAAATGCTCTACCACACCTATACCTATATAAAACAAACATCCACAAGATGCTATACCACACCCTACAAAAATATCTCACATATCATGTCATATTATATCTATCATATCTCCAAAGCCTCACCGCCACCTACATATATGACAAATTAGGAGAAAACACATCAAACAAAGGAGAGACATGTTATCCTAATCTAAAATAGCCTCATCCACAATTGATCATGCCATATCAACCTAATCATGCTTATCCATTAGCCCCACCAAGTAGAAATATTCCATTCTCCACCAAATGGCACAACTTCTAATGTGGAAGTCCAAGCCACTTCCATAATACATCAAGAAATTATTAAATATTGCATTTAATAAGTTTTCTCCTCCTAATGAATCATAAGAAAAAGTAAATACATCATTTAATAATTTATCTTAATGCTTCTAAAAATTATTAAATACATCATTTAATAATTTTCTCTTAATGCATTACAGAAATATTAAATAAACAATTAATTCCCTAAAACAAGGAAATCAATCCCACTTCCAAAAAAAATGGAAGTATACATGAAAATTATTAAATAAAAATTTAATAATATTCACCCACATGAGGATCAAAGAAAAAATATGATCCCCACATCCTTGGATCTCTCTAGGCCCCCAAAGTGTACCAACAAGGTCATGTGATAGCCCTAAAGGGATCTACACTCAAAAATATCTGACTTGGAGACCTTTTCTCCTAAATATAATCAATCACTGCTCCATGACCACTAAGGCCAACCAAATCTGAACATAGTCTCAATTTGTCCAATGTGATCACCTTGGTCATCATATCCAGAAGATTTTGGCTAGTATGAATCTTCTCTAACTTCACCAATTTCTCCTCCAAAGCTATCTTGATGAAGTGATAATGTAACTAAATATGTTTCATCCTTGAGTGGAAAGCAGAGTTCTTTACCAAATGAATAACACTCTGACTATCATTGTGTAGTCTCCCAACATCTTTCTCATGCCCGAAATCTCTAAAGAACTCTTATAACCAAATCATCTCCTTATTAGCCTATGTGACAACAACATACTCTACCTCTATGGTTGACAAAGCCACAACCTTATGTATCCTATAAATCCAACTAACTACTATATCTCCAATAGTAAATATATATCATATCATACTCCTCATGTTATTAATATCCCTTGCCATATTCGAGTCCACATAACCATGCAAAGTGGTATCTGATCCACCATAACATAATGCAACATCAATGGTTCCTCTCAAATACCAAATAATCCATTTCACTACCTACCAATGCTCATAACCTAGATCACTCATATACCTACTCATAACTCCCACTGCATGGGAAATATCTAGCCTAGTACAAACCATGGCATACATCAAGCTTCTAACTACTGAAGAATAAGGTACCTTAAACATATTAAGATTTTTATCTTCCATCTTGGGACACTGCTCCTTTGATAATCTAAAGAGACCTACCAAATGAGTACCAACAGATTTAGCATCCAACACACTAAACCTTTCCAAGACTTTCTTCACATACTCTGATTGGGATAAAACCACCTTCCTCTCCTTTCTATCATGAGTAATCCTCATACCAAGGATTTGCTTTACAGCACCCAAATCCTTCATAGAAAAGGAGTCCCTAAGCTATTTCTTGAGCATATTAATATGTTGTATGTTCTTTCCTTCAACTAACATGTCATCTACATACACGCATAAAATAATAAAACAACTATCTTTAAAAAATTTGATGTACATGCGATGGTCAAAATTATACCTTTGATTTTCTTGTTCTAACATAAAATAATAAAATTTATTATACCATTACCATGGAGCTTATTTAATTCCATACAAGTTCTTCTTTAATCTACACACATATTTCTCCTTCCCTTTGACCTCATATCCTTGTGCCTACTTCATATACAACTCTTCATCCAAATCACCATGAAGAAAAGCTATATTCACATCTAACTATTCTAAGTGAAAATCCTTAACTACAACTAAACCAAGAACAGTCCTAAAAGAAGTCATTTCTATAATAGGAGAGAAAATCCCATCAAAATCAATACCTAAATTTTATGCAAACCCCTTGACCACCACCTTATTCTTATACTTTTTTATCCCTTGATCCTCTTCTTTTATTCTGAAGATCCACCTATTTGGCAATGCACTCTTGCCCTTAGGTAGCCTTACCAAATCCCATGTTTGTTTCTCCATGAGAGATCTATGCTCCTCATCCATGGCTTATTCACATTTTAACCTAGCATCAATCTGCATTGCTTCCTCATAACAATCTAGGTCTCCATTTTTAGTGAGTAAAAAATAATTCAAATAAGGAAAAAAAGTGCTCAGGTGCTTTTCTTACCCTAGAAGATCTTCTTACCATAGGATTTTTGGGTCCTTGTGTAGAATACTCTTAAATTGATTCATTAGATACTTTGCCATCTATAGTGTCATCCAATACTATGTACTCTTTCTGTTTCTATTCCTATTCCTACAATTGATCCTTATACATGACTTTTTCATTAAAGACTACATCTCTAGACCAAAATATTTTATTATATTTAATTCTCCATAAACCAAACCAAAGTCATCCTCACTATATCCAACAAATGTGAATTTCTTTGATTTATCCTCTAACTTGGTCTTATTCTCTTTTTTGATGAGGGAAAAAGCCTCACATCCAAAGACTCTAAGAAAAGAATAATCAACATTCTTACCAGACCAATATTGTTCAATAATGCATCTATCTAAAGGCATAAAAGGTCCTCTATTAATTAGATATACTACTTTGCTAACTACTTCTACCCAAAACTATAAAGGCAACCCAACATGTAACCTCATGCTCATAGCATGTTCCATTATTGTTTTATTCATCCTTTCAGACACCCCATTCTATTGTGAAGTTCTTGGAACCATATTTTGCCTACAAATTCCATTGTCAGAACAATAATCAAAGAAATCATTACTACAATACTCGCCTCCATTATCTGATTTGAGACATTACAATTTGAGACCTATTTCATTCTTAACCAAGGCTTTCCACTTCTTAAAAGTGTCAAATACATCAATTTTTTTTTTAATAAAATAAACTCAAACTTTCTTAGTTACATCATCAATAAAAGTGACATGATAATTAGAACCACCAATAGAAGATACATGAGCTAGTCCCCATATATCTGAATGTACCAACTCTAACTTGTGTTCTTTCTTTATGGGTCCAACTTTTAGGAACTTAACCCTGTTCTATTTCCCATACACACAATCCTCACAAAATTCTAGATCTAGGTAATACAATCTAGGTAACTTATCTTTTAAGATATCCATGCCTTTATGGCTCATATGACCAAGTCTATAGTGCCACATAATTGCATCTCCATCTACAACAACTAAATCACAAGAATCAACACTACTAGTGAAATATAAAGTACCAACTTTCTTACCTCTCAAAATCATAAGATATCCTTTGGTAACTTTCCAAGAATCTATAGTAAACATAACTAAACATCTTTCACTACCCAATTTGCCCACTAACACCAAATTTCATCTCAACATAGGCCCATGTCTGACATCCCTAAGTAGCCACAAGTTCACATTCTATATTGTCACCTGAATATAACCTTTCCCTACTATCGGACATGGTTCATCATCAACAAGATATACATATCTTAGATTCTCTTGAACATAATCAAAAAAATAATACCTATGTGGGGTGGCATGAAAATAAGCCTCTGAATCTAATACCTAAGACTCAATAAAATTATCCAAAGAAAGAATTAAGGCATCTTGACTATTTTTACCTAATGTCACATTTACCTCATTCATTTCTTCCTCATTTCCCTTCTTATCCCAAAGTGACCAACAATCCTTCTTTGAGTGTCCACTCTTCCCATAATGCCAACATATCATCTTATCTCTAGATCTTGATTTAGATCTACTTTTGACTTTTCACAGTTGCCTTTGCTCTTTTCCTTTTGCCTCCCTCTAGTATCAATAGAAAAATCATTACGTGAAGATGATTCAACATTGATTTTCCTTCACATCTCCTTGCTAAGAATCATACTTACAACATCCTCAAAATTGAAGCTTCCCTTGGTGGGGACTGCATTACTCACAACCATAACGAAACTATCCCAACTATCTGGCAAAGAACATAAAATTAAAAAATCTTTAAATTCATCATAAAACTTAATTCCAACTAGAGTTAGCATACTTACAACTATATTAATATCATTTAAATTATTAGTAGTAGAACCATTCATAGACATTTTCATATTAAAAAATATTTTCATAAGAATTTTTTTATTTGAAGCTGAGGGTTTCTCATACAACTTTCCAAGCTTATCCTTGAGATCCTTTGTAGATGTTTGATCTACAATGTTAAATGAAATAAAAGATGCAAGGCATAATCAAATGACTCCTAGTGCCTTCCTATCAAGCAATTTCCAATTTTCATCACTCATACTTACAAGTTGTCCTCCTTTTCCCTTCAAGGGGAGTTGAAGTTCCTTCTGATACAAGTAATCCTCCATCTATATTTTCCATAAACCAAATTTCTTACCATCAAACTTCTCCACTCTGAATCTATTTTTTTCTCCCATAGCTCCCACTCAAGCTAATAGCCTTTCCTTTAATTTACCACTTTAGTTGAAATACCACCAAAGCTCTGCTACCAGTTGTTAGGAATTAAGTGAATGTAAATAAAATTTTAATCACCATAAAATCACAAAACTAGATTTTAAATGTGTCAAAATTAGATTTAATTATGTGGAAATAATTCCTTCAAACCAAAAATTAATGAAATCATAAATGGAGAGAACAAAACCACCAATAACACATAACACAAATATACCATGGTTTACCTAATGTGGGCTACATACACCAATAAATTCCTCAAATAAATCAATAATCTGAAACAAGATTACAATGAACACTCACAGAGATAAAAAAAAATCTTGTCTAGAATTCATAAATGAATTATCCAAATTATTGATCCAAATTTGAAACCTATCAAAAATAATCCACAAATTCTCTATCACACTTGTACCTATATAAAACAAATATCCACAAGATGCTATACAACACCCTGTAAAAATATCTCACATATCATGTCTTGTTGTATCTATCATATCTCCAAAGCCTCACCACCACTTGTATATATAACAAATGAGGAGAAAACACACCAAATAAAGGAGATACATGCTATCCTTATCCAAAATAGCCTCATCCACAAATGAGAATTCCATTTCTACCTAATCATGCTTATCTATAAGCCCCACCAAGTAGAAATATCCCATTCTCCACCAAATGGCACAACTTCTAATGTGGAAGTCCAACCCACTTCCATAATACATCAAGAAATTATTAAATATTGCATTTAATAATTTTTCTCCTCCTAATGCATCATACAAACAATTAAATACATCATTTAATAATTTCTCCTAATGCATCATTAAAATTATTAAATACATCATTTAATAATTTTCTCTTAATGCATTACAAAAATATTAAATAAACAATTAATTCCCTAGAACAAGGAAATCAATACCACTTCCAACAAAAATGGAAGTATACATGAATATTATTAAATAAACATTTAATAATATTCACCCACATGAGGAGCAAAGGAAAAATGCACTCCCTATATCTTTGGAGCTCTCTAGGCCCCCAAAGTGTACCAACCAGGTCATGTGATAGCCCCAAAGGGCTCCACACTCAACATCAAGGATGTTTGGAGGCTAATTTTATAGCTCACCAAGTATTTTATAAATCCTAAATAATCCTTAATAGAAACATATTTAATCTAGAATCTTTGTCATGTGATAAACTTGGTCTCCACATGCATTTGGTGACCATAGTTTCTTCTTCGACTCTTCTAATTTGTTCCACATATTCTTAGATCATCCTTACTTGGATTTATGCTAAGTATTTCTCAACTAAGGACTAATCTATGCAAAGATTCATCTACTTAATAGAATTAGGCTAACTGACATTAGATAATAGGATCTCTTTCTCTTTCTCCTTGCCTCTATCTCTTTTTCATTTTTATCAATTAGTTAATTTAGATTAGTTTAGTTTCTAAGTTGTAATATGAAACTAATGTTTTCTTTCGTTGTATTATCTTTTATTTATTTTTATATGTGCCTTGTTGTGCTTATAACCAATAAATATTATCATTTTGAATTAGTTATTTATTCCTAGTTAAATCATTATGTTGGTTCCTTATCCATAAGCTATTTATTTTTAATGCATATTGATCTTCCTAAAATACACACTGAATACCCTTGATATGGTATGGTCACAATGAGCTGACTAGGTTATCCTAAATACTAGGATTGGTAGTTAAGACCTTAGATTTTCTCACACAAGTCTCTTTTCAAGAGAAGGGATTAACAACCCCTTCCTAAGTTGGCTTGTCAAAGGACCTCCCAATACATTGGTGTTATAAAGAGGGAATGAGTGGTGTATTATAGATTTTTATTTTGTCTATAGTATTTTAGCCTAATTATTTTCTAGGTTCTCAGATGGAAAAAAAAATTATTTGAGTCTTCCCATGCCCTTAGCATGGCTAGGTGGGTGTAGTTTCCTAGTAGACATCCTAGGATGAGTCTATGATCAACCTAATTATCCCATTTCATTTTTATTAAAGTACATGATTGATGGGATTTTGATAGTAGAACAACACATTCAATAATTCAAGGATGTCATTGTTAGAGCTCACATCTAGTATGAAGATGTGGCTTTTTTCTTGTTCCCTTATTATTTGGATAAGGATGCATAGGGCTGGTACATTAGACTACTAGATGGGTGTATAAACACATGGGATACTTTTGAAAGTTTGTTATTAATCAATTTTAGAGAGACCATCAATCTAGCTACCCTATACCATGATTTTGCTACATCTTGTAGGGAACCCAATGAACCTCTAAGTGCTTTTAGCCAATATGGGTTTGAAAGTTCCTTTACTATAAATAGAAGCAATAGCCATAAAACTCTACCTCAGAATGTTGTTCCCCCTCATTTATATGTTTTTTAAAATGACTCCTTTATCTCTCACATCCTTGGCATTGACATATCAAGCAACTTACACCATTGAATAAGAATTCATGTCTCACGATCAAAATATTGATTTTTATTACCCATTGAGACAATCAAATGTTCATTAAAAAATACTTTAATATGCTTGCCTATGAGTCATCTCATCAGCTAAGTTATGACTTATAACAAGACATTGCCCCTAGTATTACCCTATATGTTCCATCAAGTGAACTCCACTGTATTGAATGAAGACCTTATTTATTCCATTAATGTGTATAATTATATTAGTTCATCATGAATCAATAGGATGTTTTTACTAATTTTAGTAGTCAGTTGTATTTTGATTCTTATACTAATTATAGATATTCATTTAAAGGTGTTACCAACAAAAAAAAATTGTATAAACCTTGAGAGTAGTGATTATGAGTCTGATGATGAGGAAACATCTATTATATTGAGAGACTTGGTAGCACATGATCGAATCAAAGGTGAGCTACCTAATCAGGAGGGTGAATCACAAGTTTTTTGTAGTCAACCTAAAGATGAACTCAATGAGTTGGATCCACTAGACTAGGCAGATGCATGTTATGTTTTTGAAGCATTATTTTCATGTGTTTCTCCCCCTCTAATGGAAGATTTGTTTCATATTAAAAATAACTCAGTGGTAGAAGTCTCTCTCCCTATCCATCAATGGAGATGAGAGATATTGAAGAAGAAGACAAAGATAAAGTGGATTATCCACATGAAACAAGCATATTATAGGGATTCAAAATGGAATAACTACCACTTCTAGACAACCTTGCATTTGGACTAATTATAATCAGCCTAAAGTATATCGTCTTAGAGGTAAGAGGTATGCCACTATAAATCATAGATGAAAGTGCACATATTTAGTGCATTAATTTAAATACCTAATCCATAGATGACAAAGCTAGGAAATAATTAACATGGGAGGAACCATTCTCATGCCTCCTTAGAAATAAAAATTAAGATCAAGATGTTTCCATAGCATACATGGCAATCAAGGAACAACCACCAAGTGACTCATTCGCTTGCTATCACCAAAAATATACCACTTTCTAGTTAGATATTGCAATAAATTTGGTATGTATGAGTACCCATCCCTATCCCTAATTTTAATATAATGTATGTGATAAGGTATTTTTTAAACACTATCCCTCATGCTTTCTATAATCTAGGTTAAAACATGATGTAAAATTATACAATCCTAGTCTGTTTAAATTGCATAAGCTAATCACTAATAAATATTTATGGGATAGTGATTTCCATCATAGAGGAAAACATAAATTCAAGTAAATGTATCCTCTAACCTTATATAAATCCTAAAAAATCAAGTGTCTAACTAATTAAACCATGAATTTGTTAGAGGACCTCTATAAATAATTTATCTTTTCTTTTTTGTTTGTTTTCTACTTTTCATTCTTGTCCCTTGCTACTAATTAGGTTTTCCTTACTTATTTTGTTTTGTCTAGTCATATTTTTTTCCATCAAGTTTCCCTTGTTAATTAAATAAATAAAATGAAAAGGTTTTGTAAAGATAAAAAAGATGGAACTAAAGAACCTAACTGTAATTTTACTCAAAAATATTTTGTGAACTATTGTTGTTACTCTATTCATTTTTTGAATTCTAAAGGTAAATGATTTTTAATGGAGCTTGTGAAAGTTAGAATAATTATTTTATTGTTTTAATCCATATCATACAATTAAATTAATATATAATTAAAATTGTACCATCACTTCAATTATGATTTGTCTTAAGTTGTCACAAATATGGTGATTTCCTTCTAGTCATGGCTTTGTCACCAACCCTCTATGGATCTAAATTCAAAATATCCTTTCAAAATAATTGATTTAAAATTGTAAAATCTAAAATTGTCTTAAAATGGTGATATTAGTAGCCTCTACCATAGGATTTAAGCCTTGGTTAGTAGTGAAGCAAGGCCTTTGGAAGGGACCAGAGGTATCTCTATTGGAGCTATAAACACTTGTCTAGAATTAAAGTAATGTTCAAACCACTTCCCCCAAGATAAATTTTAAAATGTTATCCTTCAGTAGTTTTGAACTTATGCAAATTTGAATTGATGCATGTGAGTGGAAAAATAAATTAGCAAATCACCTAATCACACACTTGGTGATGGTTTTGGGAAATATTTTAGCTTCGTATGTCACTTGTTCTTGTATAATTTAGTGTCTTCAAATTTTGGTTTATTCTAATAAATCACTTGAAAATAATGTTTTTATTCTAATGAAATCAAATATTCTAAATTCTTAAAATACTTAGGAGTATTTCCCAACAAGAGTTACCATATTTTGTTAATTACACAACATACCTGCTTTTTAGTATAAAAATAGGGACCCTCTTTTTACTTTGATGTTTAATCTTATACTTCAAGGAGTCAATTATGGTTGTTTATTTAATTTGCATCTAGATTGCATTAATTTAAATATTTAAATTTGAAAAATTCTACTAAGTCATATTTTATATGCATGCTTGTGTTTTGAAATGCATTTTATAATTTCCTACTAGTTCATATTAGATTTGTGAAAATTATCTAACTATTTCAGAGTTTTTATGGCTTCTTTTCTTGAGCAATTTGGTCCATTTCTTCTTTGTTTTGAGTCAAAATGGTAAATATTTACAATGTTTACTTTTCAACTTTTTTTTTCATATAAATGGTTTAAATTGACTATTGAATCAAGTAAAATGGCTAAATTTTTGTATTGCTTGATTTTATGCTTATTCATTTTTATGCTTTTGCCTTAGCCATTTACTTATAAATTTATTAGTTGTTGTATTTTAAATCAAAGACTACTAATTGGGATTATTTATATTTACCCATAGGTGTTTATATGCATCCTAACACCACCTAGTGATTTTACAAAATGTTACCAGATGACACGCATCAATCTCTTTATGGTCTCATATGTGTTCAGAGGTACTTGAAAATTTTATTCTCCCATGAGGAGACATTTCATGGCTCTTAGAAAATCCAACCTATTTAAAAAAATTTATTTATACTTAGTCAATTTCTCACTTTTACCTAGAGCCACATGTCACATTTTCACTCAACAAGACTTAGTCAATTTCACAAAAGTTGCCTACATCCACATGGAACTTTTCCACTTCATAAAAATGCTTAGTCAATTATTAAAATTTTCTCAGAGCCACATTTTGATCTCCTAATAGTCTTGGGCCTATTCAAAATTATTTTAAGACTTGGTTGATTTTCTTTAGGTTACTTAGAGGGGTAATGATGTCATTGATGCTCTGAACTATTGGGTCAGTAGGGTGATGCTACATAGAATAATTCCTTTTCTCTACTATCTCATATATGTATGCACTAGTGTAATACCTCTAGGCTAGTTGGTTAGTGAGATGATGTCATGTGGCATCATCATGCTACTTCACTATCCTAGGGTTGTTCATACAGAGCACAGAGCCTCTAGGCTAGGGTGAGCAAGATTATTCCATGTCACAAAATCCTATTACTCTACTATCTTGGGGTAGTCTGTGTAGGATAATAAATGATGTTATATCCTAATCAAGTGATAATATATCACATGGTGAAATCTCAATGCTTTGTAACCCCATAATAGTTTATGCAAGTAGAGTAGTATGTTAAGGCAGTGAGTGAGATTGCAATGCATGGTGAAATATTACTTCACCATGGAATGAATAGTAAACATGTACTTAAGGATTCAAATAATAAATGGAGTATCAAGGAGAATCCATGTGGTAACAACTCATCAAATTAAATAACATATTGGTTGCATAGCTAACAAAGCACTATCTTGAATTTGATAGCCCATTGGCCATCAAAATCGTGAAAGGCTGAGAATAGATTGCATATCCAATTTGATTCATATAATAAAATCATATTACAATTAAATAATCAATAATGTGGGAATAATGAGCATGGCATGCACATTGGCATCAAACATAGGCACAAAAGACAAAATCAGCCGTAAGGAGGCAAGGTAATTAATTGCATATGAGATATGGGTAGCTAATAATCATGATGAAATCCAAACTACCTTAGAATAAAAAAATTCAATTGAGGCATGGTCAAAATGTGAAAATTTTAAGAATGCCTTTAATTTGGTAGTGATTTCAACCCACCTTCTCAACCATACTCCCTCGACCACATTGATAATTACTGCAACTACCCCATTAGTGAGTGAACTAAAATTTAAATTTGAATTCATATTTTGAAATCTTCAGGCATACACACCTATATAAGATCAATTATTTAAGTTAATAATGGATAGTATTTTCAAGACTAAAAGAGTTATGTTTTGTTTGTTCTTTTAGGATTAGAGGAGACTATGCTTGGTTGGCTCCTTTTATATTAAAACTTAGAGTAGTGGACTAATCATTTATTTCATGCTTTTCCTTACTTTTTAGAATAGTTTTCTGAGTTAAAGTTGTTTGGAAGCCAAGTCTATAGCTTGTTAAGCATTTTATGAATCCCAAATAATCCTTAATAGAAACATATTTAGTCAAAATCATTTCTTATGTGATAAATTTGGTTAGTGCATGCATATGGTGACCCTATTTTCCTCTTTAGCTCTACTACTTCATTTTATATACTCTTTTACCATCCTTAGTTGGATTTGTGCTAAGTCTTATCAACAACGTATTGGCTTATGTAAATATTTATGTGCTCACTAGAACTAGACTGATCGACATTAGATAGTGGGCTCTTTTTCTATTTCTCCTTGCCTTTCACTTTTTTATTTTTTATCAATATGTTAGTTTAGATTAGTTTATTTTCTAAGTTACAATGTGAATCTAATGCTTATGTTGATTGCATGCTCTTTTTCTATCATTATTTAACTTATAAACAATATACATTATCATTTTGAATCATCTATTTATTCATAGTTAAATCATTGTGTTAGTTCCTTAGGCATAATATATTTATTTTTAATTCATATTGATATACCAAAAATACACATTGAAGACCCTTGATATGGTATGTTCATAATGAGCTGACTAAGTTACCATGCATACGAAGACCTAGTAACCAAGAACTTGGGGATATTTTCTCACACAACTCTTCTTTTAGGAGAGAAAGCAATTGACAACCCTTTCCTAAGTTGGCATGTGAGATCACCTCCTAACAATTAGGTTTCAAAGCACCTCACTCAAAATGTACCACTTTAGTTTGTAGATTATGTATCTAATACATAAGGGATTGTACATTAGGAGAATAAGAATGTGTACTAACCAAAGGTGGTGTTACCAATGACTGAGAAGGAATTTTCATATTAATCTATTAAATCTCTTACATTTCCACCATAGTAAATATTGGTAAAAATTTTGTATCCATGGAAGTCATATGATTGGAATTATTAGAGGATTGGCTTTCAATATATTTCTTGATTTCCTCTCTAGTAATTGGTATGAAATAATATTGCATGTTATAATAATTTTAAATATATCCTTGTGACTAATTTTTATTTATATCATAAAATCTACTAACTAGTTCTACCATTATTTCATTATAGACTAAAATTTGAAAATATTCAACTTGGAAACAAATTAGTTCATTATTGTGTCTAAGTTAGATAGAAATAATTTTCTTAACTTTGATAAAATAATAAATAAAAATCTATAATATTTTTTTATTAAATAATTTATCAAAATTAAAAACCCAAAGACAAAAATCAAAAATATAAAAAACAAGGATATAAATCCAAGAAGCATCTATAGTTAGGGTTTTCAAACATTTCAATCGATAGTTGGCTTCACCAATATGTTTTAAAAACTTTTTGGAAAAATTTAATCCTTTTTTCAAATTAAGGTTAAATATAATATCATAACCAATTAAAAATAAGACTATTCTATATTTATGTGAATTAAATGATTCACATGCATAATATATTATGATACAGTGACGAATTATAGAAATATGCTAAATATAGAAATCAAAATGCCAAAATAGAAATTTTATTACTTAATCACTAACAAGGAAATATAATTCACTTATTGAATGATACATAATAAAATATGATAAGTTTATGTACATAAATAGCTAGGATGATAGTCATATGTGATTCATAAGTGTATGCAAATTGGATCTCTATCATCTTAGACACTACCTTATAAGTAAGGACACTTATGTCAATGAATATTCCATAATACTAACACTTTTATACATAGTGAAGTGCATGTAATTTTTATTTAAATTTTACCTATGCCTATTAGGTTTCTTTTTTACCTTGAAAATTGTCTATTCAGATTGTGTGTATAGGTTTTGGACATCACTATGTATCTCAAAACTCTAGGTCCTCTAATTAGGTCATGCCACCTTAAAAAAAAGGGGTTAGTGGGATAATGTGAATTAAATTTGACTTTAATGACCCATATATTAGTGAACATTGCCTAAATATCCAATACTATAAATAGGGCCTTGTACAAATGTAGTTATCCCCCTTATATAAAAGTATGTGTGAATAATTGTGCAATATTGTATATGCAAGTTCATGTCATGATATAACTTGTAACTTTTAAAATATTGATCATGGTATTATCTTTTGATGCTTTATACCTGTAATAATATTAATCTTATTACTATTATCAAAATAAGGAGGAATGGGGTTATTGTGTTTAGATAGATGTGTGCTTTAAAAGTACTTAATATTGTTTGATGATAATGAATGGTCTTTGGATTATATTTATAAAACACCTTTTGAAATCAACTCATGGTAGGGTTAAAATAACACTATATACCAACCCATACATGTAAAAATATTTTAAACTTTGAGTGTTTGTGAGGTGTAAACACTAGCATTAGAACTGGCACACTAGTGTCAATTATAATGTCCTTATATGGACGTGTCTGGAAGGATAATAAATTTTGAAGATTTGTAACAAAAATTTAAGAATACATATCATGTTTTAAGCATAATTTTGGATATATGTGATCTAGGAAATAATAATATTAGGTTTAGATATAGGGTAAAATTTAAGCATAGTATGTTGGCAAACATGATCATTTTAATAGTAGGAAGGTCTAAAATAAAGGAGTGATCCACGAGTGAAAATTTCCAAGTGTGTAAGCCAAGTTTATTGTATAAAATCCATATTTACCATTTATATTTCCCCCCAACCCCCCCCCCCCCCCCCCCCCAATCTAGTGATGCATAAGGGTGAAATTTCTAAGTTAAAACAAATTAAATATGTAGCTTGGTGTGTACAATACACCTTGATTTGAATTGATCCTTGTTTTACTTTATTGCTTGCATGTTACTTAAAACCAAGCTCATGTTATAGTGTAATTATTTCATATAATCTAAAATTTGAAATAATTTAAATTATTGAAATAAAATATAGAAAGGAAGGAGTACACATGTGTGTCGATGAAACCATGTTATCCCTTCATAGTTTGATTTGGTAATTATGCTTTGTATATGAATCATTGAAGATAGAGAGAAAGGTTCCCAACTATTCATTGGAGATGTGATCAAGGTAATTATAGGTTGATAATCATTCATGAGTTATGCCAAGGCCATCAAATGCGTTAAATATTTATCACACAACTCAAGTGTATACATAATCTATCCAATCTCACTCAAGTCAAAAGGTATAACCTTCTTGACCTACAAAATTGAACTAGTTCAAAATCCACTGAGTGTATTGAACCTTAATCACACTAATCAAGGGACCTAAACTACTATTATAGATAAAATCACAATTGATGCATATTTATAAGGTTGATGTATTAATGTGTATATAATATGAATATGTATCTATGATTTTTTGTATTTACATTTCATATGCACTTATAATGTGTTTCAATCTAAATTTTATATAAAAATGTAACCTATTATCTATAAACTGTGTATAGTATCTATCATAGATCTAAAAATCTATGTCCTAAATATTTTAAAATCTATGACAAATGCATAATATTCTCACGAGTGTAAATGTATATTTTGATCATGTAAACTATATCAAATTTTACCAATTATGTCAACTATGTGTATGTGGACTCATGTCTCTATGACAACCCCCACTGATATGCCTCCCCTTTTGAGGTAAGGGGAATGTAATTTAAAATTCATCTTATCTAAAAAGGATAATACAACCATGTTATAATTTTATCAATCATGTATTAAATAAACATATAGTGGTATCATGTGTAAGTATATGTATCAATGAATCTTGTAATATCCAAACATAAAATAAGCCTTAAGATGCATGATATGGATCATATAAATGTCTATAATTAATGAACACACACAATATAACTCAATGTCATTGAAAATGGGTTTAAGGAGACCATAAATAATGTACATGTTCAATATGGATTTATGACATATGCATTACTATGATGACATATTCTTGACATGTTCACATGACCATACATGATTACATATTTATACATCGAATGATACAATCCAATATTTATTTTTATATAAGTGACTTATAAGATGCATCCCTTACCTCAAAATGGAGGCATATTATTAGGATTTACATAGATACATAATCCTCTATGCATATAAAAATAATACTTTGGGAAAAAGTTACAAGATTCAAAGAGTTCAAAGTAGTTCCCACATCAAATGACTTCATATATGAGATAAAGATTTTGAATATATATATATATATATATATATATATATATATATATATATATATATATATATATATATATATATATATATATATATATATATATATATTCCATGCATAAGCATTAATTTCATAGAGACATGAACTACAAAAAATTTAACCCTATTTGTAAATTAAATTAGGGGAGAGTAGCCTAATCAATGAGTAATAATCTACTCTAAAAGTAGGTTAGTTAATGAATTTAAATTCTATTGAAATTCTGATAAGAAATATTAAATCTAAGAATATGCCAAAATATAACTTTAAATCTTATGAAAATAGAAAGATTGAGGAGAAATTGAACTTAGATTATACATTGATCTGTAGGTAGGTTTGAGTAATACATATGTAGAAATAAACTATATGGTGATTGTAATATAGTCATCATATTATGAATATTAAAACTTTATCTATATAGATTATTTCACACTATGAAAACTTACATTGATGCTACTATATATTCTTCAATGCATTCGTTAATTATTTAGTATTGACTACTAACTAAAACTTCCAGCTGGACCTTTCTAGGTTTTCTATCAATTTTTGAATTGTGTATTCATATATCAGGCATAAGCTCTCGATATTCAAGTATAGCTCAAATGATAGATCCTCCTCTTAGGTATTTTCACCTTACCAAAAAATGGGTTAGTGGTTGTATGAATTCAATATAACATCTAGGATACCTCTATTAATGAGCATTACCTACATAGACAATACTTCAAATAGGGCCTTATGCATATGTAGTTATCCCTCAAGTGTGGGCTTGTGTGTGCACAAGTGTGAAATATGCTATATGTAAGTGCATATAGTGATATATCTTGAACTTAAAAATTATGGCTCATGGGATGATCTTTGAATGTTTTAGACATATAATATGACTAATGTTATGATTGATAAAGAAATAAGATAGAATAGGGTAATATTACTTAGTTGTTAAATTGACTGAATGATCTTGGATAGGTGTTTTTTGGTATTCTATATATTAATAATGATTTGGATTTAATTTGTATTTATACCACCTCTTTTGAAATGTTCATCATATAAGGGTTAATGAAACATGATAGGTTGACCCATACATATCAAAATATATGTAAATTTGAGTGTTAAGGCACAAACACTTACATTTTATATTGTGTATTAGCATTAACACTATTATTCAAGTTTAAATGCAAATGTATAAGAATATGGAAGGCTTATGGTGTTTTATAATTGATAGTGAATGATATATATCATATTTTAAGTGTGTTTTAGGCTACATGTGATCTGGGTAATTAAAATAATAGGGTCAGGCTCCAATATAAGCATTTAGTCCTAATGATATGGTGAATGTGATCCCTTCGACTAAAAGGAATGTCAAAAAATGAAGGGTAGAGCCATGACTATTTTAACATATAAATTCAATTTTAATCATCTACATTTCCACTCCCTACTTTAATCTACTAATACATAAGGATGATATTACTAGTTTAAGGGATAGAAATGTGAACCATGGTGTATATAACACACCTTGATTTTATAAATCCTTGTTTGAATTTTTTTAATGTGTATGACCTACAACCAAGAGCATGTTACAAGTGTAATTAGTGAATATAATATGAAAATGAATAATTGAAATTTACTTGATAGTTTGTTTTGTTAATGATGTTTCCTATCTAAAGCATTGGATAACATTTCATAATTTAATTTTATAGATTTGAATAGGGGAATTAGAGGGTGATCATGTGCCAAATATTCTATAAGGGTGAGTTGTGCCAAGTCCATCAAGAGTTCAAAATCTCAACTGCATAATTATATGTATCATAATCTTGCTAATCTCACCCAAGTCAAATGGTATAACCATAATAAATTAGAATAATATAAAATAATACAATGTTTAGGATGTTAAATATCGATCGTAATAATAAAATAAGCCAACTACTAAAACAAATAAAAGCTTAAACATA
Organism: Torreya grandis; assembly: GCA_037957365.1. Lineage (NCBI taxonomy): Eukaryota > Viridiplantae > Streptophyta > Pinopsida > Cupressales > Taxaceae > Torreya > Torreya grandis. The sequence continues at coordinate 926,697 of JARHVA010001459.1, read as the reverse complement.
ACATCTTGGTAGTGTCAGTACATGCATAGTTTGTATAATCTAAGAATGTGTTAATGATTTGGTGCATTTACATGGCATATGCACCTCAAATGTGTTTCATTCTGAATTATATATCAAAATCTAATCTCCACTCTATAAACATTTTATAATATATATCACAAATCTAAAAAACTTTATTACAAATCTATGCCAGATGTATAAAATTATGTCTCAAGTGTAAATTTGAATCTTGTAAACTAAATCATAATCAACCAATTTTTTAAATTGTATTTATGCGGAATAAAGTATATATAACATGACCCCACAAATATGCCCCCCTTTGAGGTCAAGGGAATTAAGTAAAGTGATATTAAAAGGATAAAAAAACTATGTCGTATTTATGTGAATCATGTAGTAAAGAATCATATAATAGTATCATTTCAAAGTAGATATATCAATGAATATTGAAATATAAAAACATAAAAATACTAATGATACATGATTTGGATAATGGAAACTTGTATAAGATATTAATCTCAACAAACAATTAGTCACACACACAAGAGTACTCAAATGTCATACAAAGTGGGGTTTAAGGAGACCAAAAAAAGGGACATGTTCAAATGCCACACAATTAATGTAAGGGCACATGAACACATCCACGCACCAAAGAAATAAAAAATATTCAGGGCATTATGACCAACCAACAAGGAACATGTTTAAAATTTCCCTAAGCAAGACAAAAATACAAACAAGAAGTACACTCAAATAAATGTGAAGATATGAAGTAGATGAGATAGAAGGAACTAGCATAAGCATTCAATAATAGTCCATGCATACATATCTTATCAAAATGTCAAGTAGAATAATATATCAAGTACATTGTGTAAGATATCAACATGAGTATAGCATGTGTAAATGTTAGTATATAACCTCAATGTGATAATTGGAATGATCATAAAAAATAACTTCTATCAATCATGATCATATAGAAGCATTATGCCCCCAACATAGTGTGTCATGTAGGAAGAGGAAAGGTCCAACATCTGCATGCTCATGTATCATAATATATGCCTATATCACACTCAAGAACCCATGAAACATATGTGTATATAGAAAATTATAGTTTATCTACTCAATAAAGTAAAAGACATATGAAAAAGGTAGTAAACATGTGGAATGCTAAATATTTTTTATTTTTAATTTTATTTGAATGTTTTTATATTTTCTTGAATATTTGATTTTTTTTCTTAATTTTATTATATGTTTTGAAAGATAGTGATAGCCAATAATCCCATGTAAAGGATTCTCAAAGGGTGATATATACTCTAAATATGGAATAGTAAATTGGTCATGTTTCCAAGAATCATGTATATAACCTAAAAATGGAATTGGAGAATCAGTAATACTCTATGTATGCCTCATAGGACTATGTGGTCATTAAGTAGTAGTAGAAGGTGTAGTGGTTCATGGAACCCATTGTTTAATGTTCTATAAATTCTTGGGTGTAATATTGGGTCTGTGAACCTATTTTGACACATGGTGATCTATTATTAATAACTATCTAGGCCATGGTGGTGTAAATCAAGATCTTAAAGAGTCCACTATAGATCTATGATGTAATGGACTATCAAGTATTAGCCACCTAGGAAATAGGGTTTCATGTTGATTACCATTATATGTATGATTAACCTTAGTAGATTGTATAATTAGCTATAATGTAACATTTTTTTCCTAATTCAAAGGATATTTATATTGAATTTCAAAAAAATTAATTACCTTGTTGGCATAAATATACTTAACACACCTATGCACTATGGAAGGTATTGCCTAGATATTATGAATCCAAGGTCATCCTAATAACATATCAAATACTCTCATATGTGGTATATATAAATATGTTGTGGTCAAATGTGTTGTACCAACCCATAAAGTTAAATCATTCTCAATAAAAATCTATGTCTTCCCATCAAATTATTTTACCATTTTGGTCAAAGGCAATAAATTGTCATGTTTGTATCCCAAATGTGCGAGTAATGCCATTGCACATACATTCACACTAGAACCGTTATCAACCATAACACTATGTATATGTTAAATATCAGTGTGCACCTTGATATATAAGGAATGACTATATGATTCATCATCCAAAATATCACTATCATCAAATCAAATATAAGGCCTCTAAATCATAAGAGGTATATCATGTATAAGTGCAACAATAATCCCATCTAAAAAGTGACCATAATTTGGTGGAAAAGGATGTGCATGATATTCCATTTACACTTAATACATTTTATTAGAATTATCTTATAATGGTTTGTTTAATATCTTTTTATTATGATGATCATTAGGTTATGATTCAGATTCCATTGTAAAATCCTCAAAGGTGAGTAGATCATCATCAATAAGATATTGTATATTTTGATTAAATTTATAACATATATTTATACAATACCCCATACATTGGTGGTAGTCACAATAATCATGTACTTCTGGTATAGGTTTACTTGTATCAATCACCATAAGAGGAGGGAGAGGCATGAGATGTACTTCACTAGATTTGGAAGTAGTGAAGCTAGAGACTCAGTTAATTATGTAAATTATCTCTTTGGTGTATTAAATAATATAATATAATAAGGTGTTTTTAACACTTCATTAACCATGGTGTTTATGTTTTTTTATATCCTCAGTAAGTTTGACCTTATATATTGGCTTCATATTTAACTTGGTATTAGATGTTATCAATGTCTTTGATACATACTTAAACTTATTCAATGAAATAAGTTTCATATATCTATCTTAAAAAATATGTCATAAGTCATCAAAATGTTTTAACTTATTGAAAACAATAGACTCATCTAAAGAATCAATAAAAATTTTCATGAAGATATCTTTCATTTCTTTACGTGTCATTGGATTTGTCATTTTGGCCAACATTGTCTTATACCTCAAGACTTATTTATTATTAGGGTCACTGGTTTCTTATTTGATCGAGGTAATTTTTGCATATGACATATTTTCAATAATTTTGATTTAAAAATATGCTAAAACATTATCTACCAAAGGCTCAAATGCTCATACTAATTGTATCGATAGATATCAAAGCATAGTCCTTTAGACTTTTTGGAAATAATTTGGTAAATTTTTTATCATTTGAAGCATAACCAAGGTATGATACATAAAAATATAGAATATGTTTTTTAGGACCACCCTTTCCATCATAAAGTGCAAACTTGGATGAAATAAAACTATTTGTTAAGGGGTGTAGAGATATCTCAGATGCTAGAGGATTATGTGATACATCTCATGAATCGATAGCATGAGTTGATTTCATAGCATTTTGATCAATGTTGGTAACCTTATCTTTCAAAGATTGAATAATTTGTAAAATATTGTGTATATTAGACCCATTTGGATTTTGATTTGAAAATTTAGAAGTCATTAAAGGGGATGAAAACACCACTTATGTTGATGAAGGCATTGAAAGTAGTAATTGAGTTCAAGTATTAATTGTTCCCATGGAGGATGTAATAATAATTGTTTTATCTTTAGTAAAAAATAGTTTAAAAATATATATCATTCCCCCACTAGATGTAGGATTAAATTTTGTGCTTGAGGGAAGGGAGATTGGAATGGATATGTGATAGGCATATCCAATATCCCCAATATTTGTATCAATAGAGAGGAATGGTTGTTCCCTATCATATTTTAATTTTTTAGCTTCCAATATATAATTAAGGAAATTATTAAGATCCTATGGATTCTCATGAATACATTCTCAAAATAATTCAATATCTTTAACTTAATCTTGATATACTTTTTCATGATCATTATTTTCATACTATCATTATCCTTATGATTAGAGTCATCTTCTATAGTATTTTCCCATCATTTTTATCATTTTCATTACTGTCACTCTCATTATTATCATAATTTGACATGGTATTAGTTTGAGACATTTTAGGTGGACCAAGTAGTAGCTCAAGATGTTAAATAGGAACACCACCTAATCTAGTGTTAGAATTATTGGCATTGATGTCAAAGCTCTAGCATTTTTGGTGATAAAGGCCCCATAGCATTTAATGGTGCTTTTAATGTTAATTTATTGGCTAATGTGTGTTGATATGTATTTAATATTAACAAATATTTTATTGGTTTCATAAAGTCAAAATAGGGCCCATAAAGAAGTCAAAGAGTCACAAGGTAAATAAAAAAGAAGAATGGGGTGCATTTTCCCATGAAGAGTCATCTTGAGGAATTTCAAGAATCACCAAGTGAAGACAAAAGAGGGTATGGTGCATTTTTCCATGAAGAGTCATCTTAAATAATTCTAAAGGTCACCAAGACAAAGATAAAATGGGAAAGATTGAATTTACTCATGAAGGGTCACCATGTGACTTTTAAAATGAAAGGATATGAAGGGTCATGCAAATGTAGCACCATTTTCCATGAGGATTGAAGGGACACAAAGGGTAATTTCCAAAGGTAATTTGGAAAGTTATAAATAAAGGCTTGAGAATCCATTTTTAATGTGAAAGAGTGTGCATGATTTGTATTTCACAAAGAAGAGCAAGAGGAGAGAATATAAAAGAGAATAAAAAAGAAAGAGATATTTTAGAGTTATATCATTTGTTAAAAAACCAACATTGAGAGATAGTTGTGTTATCTAAATAGAGGGGTTAGTGTTCCTGTGGGTTGGTTCTCACAAGTCATTATTGTGTTGGTGCTTAGAAAAAGGGTTGGGGCTCCTGTAAGTTGGTGCTTTTGAATATTGTAATTTGATTTGGTGCTCATTTGCATACTTGAGATAGTTTTTCATGGTTTTTCCCAATTTGGTTTTCCATGTAAAAATTCTCTCTCTCTCTCTCTCTCTCTCTCTCTCTCTCTCTCTCTCTCTCTCTCTCTCTCTCTCTCTCTCTCTCTCTCTCTCTCTCTCTCTCTCTCTCTCTCTCTCTCTCTCGTGTTACATATTATTGCTTCAATTTTCTTGCATATCTTAAATAAATGTTTATTTATATTAATGAATTTAATTAAGTACAATATGCAATAATATATATGATATAATAATTCACCGCCCCTCTTAGTATATCCCATAATTAAGAATTGGTGTCGGATCAGGTTCCTTTTGAAAAAGTTTTACATCTTGAAGTTAGATCAAGACAAGCATGATGGCTAGATCACATGAAGGTTTTTATACAAATAAGACACCTTTGTTTGATGGGACAAATTATGCTTCTTAGAGAATAAGGATGAGGACTTATTTTATGTCTCTTGGATTTGACATTTAGCAAGAAGTTGTGGAGGAATATGAAGAGCCATAGACACTTGTGACCACTACGATAGAAAAAAGGCAAGTAAAAATAATGCTAAAGTTTTAAATGCTATTTTATGTCGTTTATGTAAATCAAAATTTTTTAAAGTTATGAAATGCAAAATTACTCATGAGGCTTGGGTAAAGCTTGGAAATATTTATAAAGGTGATGGAAATTTTTTAATAGTTTAAGAGTTTGAAAATGGAAGAGGAAGAAAATATAGCAAGTTATATTTTGTGGGTTGATCAAATAGTTAATCATATTTGAGGCATTGGAGAAAATCTAGAAGAACAACGATGGTGCAAAAAGTTTTGAGATCCTTACCAATGAAATATGATGTAAATTTTTTAGCAATCAAGGAGATGAAAGATCTAGCCAAGTTAAAGATGGATGAAATCATGGTATTCTCATAGCATATGAGATGCGAGATAAACAAGAGAAACCCTCAAAAAATGAGTTACTTTCAAAACGTCAAAGAAAGACAAGGCTAAGATTCAAGAATCAAGTGACAGCTCTAGTGATGATGAAGATGACAAAGGATCTCTTTTCATTCGTAAGCGAAAAAATGGCATAGGTAAATAGCAAGGAAGATTGCCTTTCAAATGTTTTAATTGTGTAAATATTATACATTTTGTATCTAAGTGCCCAGATAAGGCTAATGGTTACAATGAAGAAGGAAAGTCTACATAGAAGAAGAATTTTAAAGGAAAATTCAAGAAGGGATTCAAGAAAAAGAGTTTATATTCTAAAGATCATATCTCAGTCAAAGATAGTGGAGTCAGTGATTCAGAAGAAGAGATTATATTCATGGCCATACATGAAGATGCCTCTAAAAGCAAAAGTATAGATGATCAAGAAGAAGAGCAGGTCTATGCTAAAGTGAATCTAGAAGGAGAACACATTTGTGCCTTAGAAGAGTTAAAAGCGCTTGAGAAGAAAAATCTGAGATTGAAGCTTCAGATTGAGAAAAATGAAAAGGAGTCAAAGGAAAATTTTTTGAACTACAAGCACACTTTGAAGAAATATAAAAGAATGTAAAAGATCTAATAGCACAATTGTAAAAAATAATTGAAGAATGTGAAAGGTATGTTATTGAAATTGCTTCTTTAAAAGTAGATCTTGAGAAAAAAATCAATGATAGAGTTTCAAATGATTCAAAATTTGAGAATAACACTAATATGTTTAATAAGATATTAGAAATTCAAATATCAATATCAGATAAGACAAGTATCAAATTTGAAAAGGATAAAGGGGAGGCCACTACTTCCATAGACAAGGTTAACACAAAAAAGGAAAGAGCTATGCTAAAGTTCTTACAAAAGAGGAAATAAAAAGGGAAGAACTTAAGAATATAGAGGACATCTCAAAAAAAGAAGGATGGAAGGAATAGAGCTACAAAAGGCAATCAGGTTAGAGATACACAAATAGGTTCTATTTTTATGGTTACTATTTTTATTGTAATGGATATGGTCATAAGAAAATAGAATTTTAGAAAAGGGTTAACAATTTTAGAAACAAAGAGAAGACTCATGCAGATTCAAGCATAATCCATAACTCTTTTGATCCTCTATCAGGCTTTAATGATGAAGCCATAATATGTTACAAGTGCAATAACTTTAGACACATAGACCGATACTATAAAAGTGTGTTTGAATCAATCAATAAGGACTAGAGTTTCAAAGCTCCATTCATCAAGAAGAAATTTTAGATAGGTTCATGGTAGAAGAAACAACCTTAAAAGTCTATGTTGGTCCAGACAACTTTGTATGAAAGAAATGAAGAAAAACCATGGTTCATTGAAAGTGGATGTTCAAAGCACATGTTAAGAGACAAGATTAAGTTCATAACCCTATAGAATACCAATGGGGGCATAGTAAAATTTGGAGATAATAATAATACCAAAATTTTTGAAAAGGGTACACTAAGTCTAAATAATGGTAGAATTAAAACTAAAAATATTTTATATGTAGGTCTTAAGCATAATAGTTTGAGTGTAAGTCAAATGTGTGATCAAGGACACACACTAAAGTTTTATGAAGAAGGTTGTGAGATTAGAAGAAAATATTTAGATATGTTAGTTGTAAATTCTCAGAGAATAGGCAATAATCTATATTTTTTATCAGATATCAAATGTCAGAGATGTTGTTTGAGTCATATTAAAAAAGGTTTGTTATGGCATAGGAGAATATGACACATAATCTTTGATAATATTATCAACATCAGCAAGATGCAAGCAGTCAAAAATCTTCCAAAGATTACAAAGCCTTCCAACATGATTTGTGAACCATGTCATCATGGGAAGCAGGTCACAAGATGGTTCAAGACAAAAGAATACTCAACCACTTAGATGTTAGAACTTGTTCCCACTAATTTGTGTGGACTTATGAGAACTCAAAGTACTCAAGGTGAGAAATATTTCATGTTTATCATTGATTATTTTACACACATGACTTGGGCAATGCTTTTAAATAAAAAATTAGAAGCTTGTAGACACTTCAAAACATTCAAAGCTTTAGTTGAGAATGAAACTAATTTTAAGATTAAGTACCTAAGATCAGATCAAGGAGGATAATTCATGTCATATGAATTTATTTATTATTGTGAATACCATGTGATAAATAGATAGTATTCAGCAGCCAAAACTCCATAGAAAAATGGAGTAGTAGAGACAAAAAAAATAAAATAGTTTAGGAGATGGTAAGGACAATGATAAATGAATCTAAGAAACTAGATAGATATTGGAAAGAGGTAGTTGGTATAGTAGTGCATATTCAGAATAGAAAAATATTGAGAGTCAATAGTGACAAGAATCCCTATGATATATGGAAAGACAAACCAACTACAATTGATAATTTCAGAGTTTTTGACAGTAGATGATTCATAAAGAGAACTAATGAAAAACTAGGTAAGTTTGAATCTAGAGCATATGAAGGTATATTTCTAGGTTATTCTTGCAAAATTAAAGATTATAAATGTTATAAGAAAAGATCTAAGAAAATATTTGAAAGTGCAAGTGTCAGGATAGAAGAAGATGGAGCACAAAGAGACAATGATCTAGTAGACATTCTTAAAATCAATAAAGAAAAAAAAATTGAAGAATCAGATGAAGATGAGAACAAGGAATAAAAGTAATCCAAGACCCCATCCAAATATGTTTAGAGAAATAATAATAAGAGTGACATCATTAGGAACATAAATTAAAGGAGTTCACACTAGAGGGATGATGATAAGTGAATCTGAGTAAGTAAATTTTTCTTTGTTATCCAAAATTTAGCATAAATTTTTTTAGAAGATAGACATGATGAGCATTAGGTTAAGGCAATGGATGAAGAATTGAATTAGATAGAAAACATTGATACTTTAGAATTAGTGCCTAGACTAAAGAATTAAAATGTCATAGGAATAAATTAGGTATATATAAATAAGCTAAATGAAGATGGTGAAGTTACCAAGAATAAATATAGGTTAGTATGTAAAGGATATTATTAAATTGAGGGTATATATTTTTAAGAAACTTTTTCACAAGTATCAAGGCTAGAGGCTATTAGAATGTTTCTTTCATATGCAGTGTTTAAAAATTTCAAAGTGTTTCAAATGGATATCAAATTTGCCTTCCTCAATGAAAATATAGAAGAGGTCTACATTGAGTATCCTAAGGGATCTATTCTCTTAAATGATAGTAGCTATGTATGTAGATTGAAGAAAGCATTGTATGGATTGAAACAAGTTCCTTGAGCTTGGTATGCAAGACTTGATAATTACCTATAGGATCAAGGTTTCAAGAGAAGATTTGATTTCAATAATCACTACATAAAAACCAAAGATGAGCATCAATTGATTATTGTGGTATATGTTGATGACATCATTTTTGGAGAAAACATTGAAAATATGAGAAAATAATTTTTTGATAATATGCAAAAATAATTTAAGATGTCTATGCTTGGAGAATTGTCATTTTTCTTAAGGTTCAAAATATTTCAATCAAATAAAGGAATTTTTTTATCTCAAAGTAAATATGCCAAGGAAATGTTGAAGAAATTTGGTTTTGAGGTTTGTGCACCAGTTGGCACGCCAATGAGTATAGGAAATAAGGTGAGCAAGAATGAAGATTCACCTATTAAAGATTAATATTTATATAGATCTATGATTAGTAGTCTTTTATATTTTATAGCATCGAGGCTAGACATCATGCATGGAGTAGGTATGGTTGTAAGATATTAGTGAGATCCAAAAGATAGTCATGTTTAATTGATGAAAATAATATTTAGATATGTCAAGGGGACATTAGATTATGGATTATGGTATCCCACAGGTAGAGATTTCACTTTGGTTACTTATATAGATTCAGATTGGGAAAGTTGTTTGGATGATAGAAAGATTACAAGTGGAGGAGCTTTCTTTCTTGGTCATAGTTTAGTATCTTAGATAAGTAAGAAGCAAAACTTAGTATCACTTTCTACAGCTAAAGTAGAATATATTGTAGTGATTTTGTGTTGTACTCAAGTGTTTTGGATGAAGCAAACTTTAGAAGACATGAAGGTAAAATATGATGAACCTATTTCTATTTTTTGTGACAACACAAGTGTTATTAATATTTCAAAGAATCCAGTGATGCATTCAAGAACAAAACATATTCCCATCAGATATCACTTTTTGAGAGAGCAAGTTGTAGATCAGCCGGTTAAGATGGAATATATTAGTACTATATAATAGGTTGTAGATATTTTCACAAAGGCAATACCAAAAGACACATTTGAGTATCTATGAGAGAAGTTTGGAGAAATTTATTTAACATCATGCCATTGAGGATCAACATTAGTTGAGGGGGAGTTAAGTGTTAGCTCTATGATAGGCCCTTTGCCATTGATGTCAAAGGGAGAGAAGAATATGTATAGGTATAAGTGCATAAATAGGTACAAGGAACAAGTACAAGTTTCTATAATAAGGGGTAATTATTGTATGATTTTAAGATGGTAGAATGTGTAGGTTAGCATGTATAGTGCAGGTTTTAGGATGTGGCAGTTTTAGTTTGAGGTTTCCATCAATAACAAAGGGGGCATGGTTGTAAATATTGTCATTGATGTCAAGGGTCTAGCATTTTTGGTGATAAATGCCCTATAAAAATTAATGCTGTTTTTAATGTTCATATCTTGTCTAATGTGTGTTAATATTTATTTAATATTAACAAATATATCATTGGTTACATAAAGTCAAAATAGGGCCCATGGAGAATTCAAAGAGTCATGAGGTAAAGACAAAAGAGGAATGAGATGCATTTTCCCATGAAGAGTCATCTTGAGGAATTCCAAGAGTCACCAAGTGAAGACAAAAGAGGGTATGGTGCATTTTTATATAAAGATTCATCTTAAGGAATTCGAAAGTCACCAAGACAAAGACAAAAGTGGAAAAGATGAATTTGCTCATGAAGATTCACCGTGTGATTTTTCAAAAGAAAGGATATGAAGGGTCATGTAAGTTTGGCACCATTTTCCATGATGATTGAAGGGACACAATGGGTGAATGCCAAAGGTCATTTAGAAAGCTATAAATAAAGGCTTGAGAAGCCATTTGTAATATGCAAGAGTGTGCATGGTTTGTAATTTGCTATGAAGAGTAAGAGGAGAGAAGAGAAACGAGTATAGAAAAGAAAGAGATATTGTAGAGTTCTATCATTTGTTGAGAAATCAACATTGAGAGATAGTTTTGTTATCTACACAGAGGGGTTGGTACTCTTATGGGTTAGTACTCACATATCACTATTGTGTTGGTGCTTATCAAAGGGGTTGGTGCTCTTACAATTTGGTGCTTGTAAACATTGTAATTTTATTTGGTGCTCATTTGCATACTTGTAATAGTTATCCATGGTTTTTCCCACTTTGGGTTTCCACCTAAAATATGCTCTCTCTCTCTCTCTCTCTCTCTCTCTCTCTCTCTCTCTCTCTCTCTCTCTCTCTCTCTCTCTCTCTCTCTCTCTCTCTCTCTCTGTGGTGTATGTTATTTCTTTAGTTTTATTGCAAATCTTGAATGAATGTTTAAGTAGATTATGGAATTGAATTAAGTAAAATATTTAGTAAGATATATGATATATTGATTCACTGTTCCCCCTCTCAGTATATCCATGCTTAACATCTAGGACCACTAGGTTTTATATAAATGATATAACAAATTTCAACAAATATAGTAAGAAGAAACCTTAAAAGGTTGAAAACCCTAAAGCATGTTAGTATTTGTATGAGAAGACTCAAACGTCAATTTCACCAAATGTTTAATATTTTTTGGAAATTAAGGGTTAGGGGACAGAAGCCTAATAAAATATAAATAAACTAATATAAAATTAGGCCATTTAAAGAATTTATATTCTACTAATATTTTGATAAGAAATAATTAATCTAAAGATATGCCAAATATAAAAAGTATAAAATTTAATATTCTAATAATAACAATAAGAAGGAGAAGTTGTACTTAGATTATACACTAATGTGTAGGTATGTTTGAGTAATGTAGGTGTAGAAATATATATATGATGATTCTAATCTAATCATCAAATTCTAAATATTAACTTTATGTTAGAACAAATGTTGGTATCACCCTATGCAAACTTGCCTATTGTTTGTTTTTCAACACATCTATCTTGTACAGATTATTGACTATTGATAAAAAAAATGCACTGGAAATTTATAATTATTTTGTTTCCTTTTAGACTATATGTTTGAATCACATGCATAGGATCTTGATATAAAAATATAGCTCTAACCCTGAATCCTCATCTTAGGTCTTGTCGCCTTTCTAAAAAATGGGTTCATAAGATTACAAAATTGATCTAACCTCAAAGAAACCTCTATTAGTAAGTGTTTCCTACATATATAATATTTGTAAGAGGGCTTTAGACACATGTAGTTGTCCCATAAGTGTGAAATTATGTGTCCACAAGGGTGGAATATGTTATATGAAAGAGAATGTATTGATATAGCTTGTAACATGGAAATTATGGCTCATGGGCTGCTCTTTGAATGATTTAGACCTATAATATGATTACTTATATGATTTATATTTAAATATGGAAGAATATGGTAGTATAAATTAGTTGTGCAATTGATTTAATGAGCATGAATAGGTGTTTGCTTAGTATTTTCTAGATGAATAATGAGTTGGATTTAAATTGAATTTATACCCCATATTTTGAAAAGTGTCTCATAGAAGGGTTAATTAAACATAACAAGCTAACCTGTACATATATAAATTTTCAAATTTTGAGTTTTTATAAGGCACAAAAACTTGTGTTGGATAATGGATAGTAGCATCAACGCTACTATCCAAGTATAAAATAAATTATCTGGGAATATATCAATTCCTTGGAGATATATAACTAAAAGTGAAGGATATATATTATATTTTAATAGTATTATGGGATATAGGGGATATTGTAATAAATAATAGAAAGTTCATACTATAATATAAGCATTTAGGCAAAGTGAGATGGTGAATGTGATAATTTCACCTAAAAGGAAGGCTAAGAAATTAAAGGTAGAGATTTAAGTGATTTTTCTAGAGTGTAAAATATTAGTTTAACATATAAATATATATTTAATCATCTACACAAACTAAAAAATCATATACACTTAAGTGTATATGTCATGCAGGTGTACATAGTTTATAGGGAAAAAATTACATATTTTCACATATAGATAAATTTGAAATACATGTTCTCTTATTTTAACATATAGATGCATAAAATTATATATCAGTTGGAAATAATTAAGTGGTGCATAATATTGGTTCATACACATATACACATTTTTTAGTCAGAACAAATATAGTTTTTATTTACAAACATAATTTGATGGCACTAGAAAGTGGGAAAAATTAAATCTGTAAATCTATCTATAATGGAAGATTCATGGTTTTTAAGGAAATGCATGTTGATGTTTATTGATTCTCAAGTTCCTTGTAATTACCTATATAAATCCATTATGTGGCTCCCACCTTGCCATCTCAAGGTTGAAGATCAGAGCTAGATTAAATATTTGATTTAGTTCACTAGAGATCAAACAATGCTCAGCATTCCTATCACTAATCTATATTCATGAGGGTTGGGGAATTTGTCTTTAAAACCCATAGGTTTTCATATTTATACAAAATTTAGATTTGATTACACCCAATTATCCAATGGTTAAACAAGATAAATGATTCTCCATTGGTTCAATAATGAAGCATCATCTCAAACAAAGTTATAATGAAACACAACTTACACACATAGAGGTCTACTCTTCCTTTTCTCTTTAAAAATTTAAAATTTCACTACATGGAAATTGACTAATACATGTTCATTGTATGTTTTTTTGGATAAAGTTATACATTTAGAGCCATATCCCAAAGATAAAGTGTGTTGTAAACACTTGGCTATATTTTAATCCTTTTATTTATAGTATTTGCATTGCATTTCAATAATATAAAAAATAAGGAAAATTTAAATATTAAAATCTAGTATTAGAATCTTAACACTATCATATTTTACCTTCCTTCACCATACATGACTTGTGCACACATATATGCCTCTAATTCACTAATATCTCATATCCACATGTTGACTATGGGTCCAATCATTCTATCAATCACCTAAAAGAATTCCCCTATTCTATACTAAAATTTTTATTTATCATACTCAAATATATCCATATCATTAAATAAGTATTTATATCTATGAGACAAAATTATTGCACTTAGATGGTACCATCTAAATCTAATGATTCCATTCTTCTCCCAAAAATAGTCAAATTCTAAAATCAAATCATCCTAATGGGCTGGCCTATTTGTATATATGTCCTTGACATGAGAAATTACCCAAATAGATAGATAAATATAAATCATGTGTAGGATTATTAATCATCTGTGACTTATCAATCAAACATTTATACACTACTTCACATTGAGAAAAACTACACTATTCTTCCTAAATAACAAATCGGTCACTAGGAGTAGCCATCAATCAAGTTTGAAGCATAGCAAGATAAGTGAAGAGAGAATAATTTCAAGTGTAAAAATCCATATCATTAGGTGTATTAATATAGAAAATGAGCCCAACTTCATATTCACACTAAGCAAAAGAACTATGTGTGGCATGATTTCCCTCTTTAGAGTGTTAGATACATAGGTAATAATAAATCATAAATGGGGGTTATTATCGCCATCTTAATCCATTAAACTTCCCATTTTTATAGCTTTTCCCCCTAACAAGTGGAACTTGGGTTTTAGATGAAGGATATGGGTTTATAAGTGCTAGGCAAATGATCAGACCTCTGGATCACACACAAAGATGAAGCAAAAACATGAACACTTTCATGTGTCAAAAATAGACGTAAAATATCCAAGGAAAAAACTATCCAACTCAAAACATAGTGGTAAATTTTACTAACCTAAATAATAAGTTACTTTCTAGGTGTGCGCAAAGATCCCAAACCTAAATTGAATAACCCATAGTCTTTTTTCTATCATGCCTTATTTCATGATACCTATATAAATCTTACACATTATAAGGAACCACTAAGTATATTATCCCTTATAGTAATTTTCATATTTATTAGTTAACATTTTGAAAATAGTATCAATCTTATACATTCATATATATGTTTGATTTCTATACTTAATGATCTTAATTATACACATAGTTTCTATCTTAATTAGGTTTAATATTAAATTAAAATAGGGTAAAACACTTTATTTACCAATGACCCTAACAAAAATGATATGAGAACATGTTTGATATTTATGTTTTGGTTTAGTGTAAAAAATTAGTGACATGTTGGGTGATAGACTTGTAGCTCTGATACTAATGATTTGTGTGGCACTAAGGAGGTGGGAAAATGACACACTAAAACTATTTAAACTAGATAGATCTATTTAAATAAAGTTTTATGTTTATATAACTTGTAGTGGAATATAAACAAGATATATAATAACCATTACACATTCATAATATAAATACACTAAAATAATATTGTTACTTCTATTAAATGTTAAAAAACACTATATTTACATATGCATACAATACAAAGTAAGACTAGGAATGATAATTCTCATTATCCAAAAGGGGGAGGCACATCCCAATATATTTCTCTAGACCATGAATGACCAATAAGGCTGAAAATGAGGATTCCTATTATCATAAAATAAAAAATGCTTCTTAGTTAAATTCCTAAATGGAACATAAATACAATGCTCATAAGGCATGCTAAAATGTGACAAATATGACCATGCCCATTCATTATGTTACCCTTAGGGTTGAATGGATGATTCTATGTAACATTACAAGAAGATTAATATAATATACTATAATTAAAAAAGAGAATGGTTATAATAAAAATTCATATTCTACACTCATAGTTTTAATTCTTACAAGTGTGGTGGTTGGTATGCTAAGTATTTAGTATACTTTAAAATATTTAGAAATGGCATTCTCTTGAATTTCCACCTAGGATGACATGTTGTCGTGTAAAATTACCACATGACTATAAAGTCATGCACAAAACTTAAGTATTATTTAATATGCATATTGGTGATACATAAGAGGACAAGGGTTCCACAAATGTTTCATGGGTGGCAAACAGTATTAGAGTGGTGATTATGTTGTGAGAGATGCATGGGCATGAATGGAAATGCACCATGTAATGCACATAATATTTACTTAGTGATTTTCTCATGTTATGGTGTTCCAATACTTTTGATAAATACAAGCATCAATATGTTGGAATGATATCACAAAGGTTTCTATGAATATCAACACGTATTAGTCATTTTTTTCATGTGCTACCTCATGGTGTGTCAATTGAGTGAAGCATTTCTCAAATAAAGTTGATTTTGATATCATCTAAGGTAAGACATTTAGATGGTGTACATCAAATTTAAGTGTCATAGTACCTCACATATGCATTAACTATGTGGATGGATCAAAGGATGTGTTGCATGGAACACAAAGTTATGTTAAACAATGTTTATATTGATCATAAAACTTGAGTGAGGACCTCTTCTCCCCACAAGGGCAAAGCTCTTGACAATTTGGGTGAATTATGAAATGTAGTATTTATACCTTTGTGATTGGTATCCTAACATTTCACAAAATGTGCATGATATTGGGATCTATGCATGGGTACTTCAAGCATGACATTACACTTACATGTGTCTAGTTTTCTAAGGAGTTTCTACCAAAATAATTAAAATTTGGCATGAAATTATCTCAAGTAACCACAAAATGATAAGAATACTAAAATTATAAGGTTATCTTGAGAAATCCTTTATGTGCTTAGATCCCTCCCTTTGTCATTTATGCTTTGATTTTTTGAGTTAAAAGTAGAAGAATTTAAACTTATGAATTGAAATGTTGTTGAGTAAGAAAATTGTATTAAATGATAATGAATATTTAGGCTTTAAAATTTCATATATTTACATAGCAAAGGATAGTGTCGAACATATGAAGAGAGATGCAACCACATATAAAAACTATTTGCCACCTAACATAGTATATTACCTTAAAAATGACTATTTAACTTAATGTCAAACATGATAAGTTTAAGTGGTAGTTCATTTTATTAAAAGTAGTGTAATATTACTATTGGAACACTTCATATTATATTAACAAAAATAATAATTAATATAAAAAAAGGTTACAAAGTAAATTATCCAAACACATCATGGCTAAAACTCCTTGATATATTAACAAAATTGGCTCTGAACAAAAGTCAAAAATTAGTCACTGAAGGCATGACTTGTAGGACTCTAAAAAAGAACAACCAAAACAAAGATTAATCACATGTCAATTTCGTAAGAGGTAGAGGTGGAGGACCATCCTTAGGAGGCACCATTCATGTAGGTAGATCCACTTTAGGATTATCTGAAGCAGTCCAACCATCAAGGGGGTCATCATGAATAGTGATAGGTCATCCATCATTTGGTTGGGAAGTAGTCAAAGAGAGATGATAAGGACTCGAATTAGATTTCATATGATAAATCTATCCTTCCCTTAGAGGAGGGTAAAGAGAGAAGTGACCCTTATCTCTAGATTGACTTTTACTTTGACACCTTTCAGGAGGAAGAGGTGGTAGATAGAGGGGTAGGCCATTAGGTGGAATCCAACTTATCATACAAGGGGAACTCCCCCATTATTCAAGTATTTTCAATGAGTGGTAGAGGTCCAGATACATATTTTTCATTTGATCTTGAATATACATTGAGGCCAAAGAAATAACATCAACCTTTTCATTAATGGAAAAATAAACTTCATAGTGCTCATGAATAAAGATATCATTATTTTTGGCTTTCCATAAATGAAAGATAATAATTGGATGGAAGAAATGCTAGATCAAGGCAATAGAGATCATCCAATTAGATAATCCCTAAATAATGACTATCACCAAGATAAAGACTTAGGTTGGTAAAGTTGAAAATGTGAGTGAATCTATCACTAGATAGACTAATCTTTTAGAGAAAACTTGAATAGATGTTTAAATGAATTAAGATAATTGTAAGATAGATAGAAGGGATAGGGAATGTGAAGGTGGAACAATATCTCATTGAGGGGAAGTCCTTGGTATATCAAACACCACAAAAAAATGAGCCAACTTGGGCTCTAGGCTGGGCTACCACACATGATCTAGATGGCATGCCAAGCCCTAGAAGAGGACTAGAGACCCCAAAGCCTATTAAATTTGCCTAAATTTGGGGAGAAAGGACTCATCACTTGATAAATCAACCCCAGAGAGTAACTATTGAAATGAGTATCATAGTTCCAACTCCAATCCTTCCACTAGGGCCTAGGAAATTACAACTCCACTTTATGTAACATAACATTAAGTAAAAAACTCTCAGATACAAAGAAATGAAGGTAAGTCTACATTGTTTAATTTAAAAATTAATTTTTAATTTAGGTGAGGGGATCTAATCCCTAGGTGTGAAAAATCCCTAATAGTGTGAATCAATGTGTAGAATAATCATAGATCTTTAATACTAGGTAATTCAGCCATGTTAATAGAAGAACTAGTAAGAATAAGGGACCACCACAATTTATGGTCATTAAAAGATAAATATATGCAAAAACCATCTCCCACCCACTTAAAATTGGGTTTGATATATTTAAACTCTCTCTAAATGCTTTTAAACATAAAAGAGCTAAAGATCTTGACAGGAGCCATAGTGATAAGAAGGGAGCAAAATCCAATATTTTGCCAACTAGTTTTACCATAAGGTGAGCCCACAGAGATAAAATGCCTTAATTTAATTTCCAAGATTAATTTCCTTTAATATCTTGCACAACCCACTTATCAAATAAGGCTATAATTTATCTAAAGTTATCAATGATGCCCATAAATGCCCTTATCATGATGGAGGAAATAAATATCCTAGGCCACTTGATGAAAACCTCAAGCATGATTTGAATTGGCCTAGATTAAATGTCTAAGGATTTTAAATAGTGATTCAGAGAGGCCTTGGAGGGATCATAATATGAAGAATAATAGACATGAGTGGCAACCAAAATTTTGGTGCAAACATAAAACTTGCCAACTAGAAATAAGGGTTTAGTAATATAGTATTCAATATTCTTTTCAATCCTATTGAAGACATACTACCAAATCTCATCCAAAGAACTACGAAGGGTAAAGGTGATGCCAAATAACTTGAATTTTTCCCCTAAGTAATCCATTGACAATTATAAGTGAGAAGCCAATCAGGCATGGGCATCATACTTTGTCAAAAATAATGGATTTTCCTCCATTGAAAACTAGAACTAGAAGCTAGATAAAATATGTCTAGGCATTAGATAGATTATTTAAATGTGGCCTCTTTTTATTCAAGTGTGAGGAATGTGTCATCTAAAAAATACCCACTGATGATGTAGGAGGTGTGATCGAGCAAGACAATTCTATGAACAAGCCCTTGAGAAGCTCTAGAATCTAAGAAATAACCTAGTGCTTCAATAAATAACACATAGTGTGATGAAACAAGGGGACGCCCTTAGCAAATAGAGAACTAAATATCAATCCCCTATGTTTTATGACCATTAATAGTGAGGCATGCCTAAGCCTCTTGAAGCAAAGTCTAGATAGCAGGAACGAATTAGGGGATGAAGCTAAGAGATTTGAGAATAGCCAAAATGAATTGCCACTCAATTCTATCATAATATTTTTTGAAATATAATTTAAGGAAAATGGTTCTCTATAGATGGGAGTGGGTCCAATCCATTCCCTCCTAGACTACAATAAGTTTATGCAAAATACAATGCCCTTTAATAAAACATGTTTGTTCTAGTCTAATAATGGCAGGTAAGATGAGGCAAATTCTATTGGTGAGGGCCTTAGAAAGAATCTTGAAAGAAACATTGAGCAAGGTTATAGGCCTAAACTAGTAAGCAACTCAGGATATACAGATTTAGGAAAAAAATTGACATTACCTTTGTTGATCATGACTCCAAGAGGCCTAAACTGGTAAGCAACTCAGGATATACATATTTAGGAAAAAAATTGACATTACCTTTGTTGATCATGACTCCAAGAGACTAATCCTATAGTGATTCCTTGTAAACTTGTAACAAATCTGGCCCAACAAACTCCTAGGTGGCTTTATATAAATCATAGGGGAAGGCATAAAGGCCAAGTTATTTATCATTTCTCATGTAATGCTAAGCCTCTATGAGCTCCTACAAGGTAAGTAGGGCATCATAGAGCCATTGATTGACATACATGAGTTTATAAGGCATCACATAGAGGCATAGTTAAAGTGCTTAGGTTCAATCAATAGTGTATGGTTGAACTTGAAAAACCATCCTGTAATGAGCCAGGAAAGTTGAAGAGATGTCAAATTGAGAAGTGAGCCATGCATGAGCCACTTAAATGGGTTTGATATGTCCATGAGCTTACTTGGATTTTTTTTTTTGAAAACTTTCTTAAAGGCCTTATCATGAATTTTAAGTCAATGGAGTCGACCATGAAGTATGGGTGCCTCTCACCACATGGTTATCTCACATTATGAGGTTATGTTTGAGAGAGGCTACAAGTCATTAGAGTTACACATTGAAGGTATCAATCTCAAGAGAGATAGAGACTCACCATAATTCATTGATCATGGACTCTTCAAACCATTTCTTATTCAAGTAACATGTTTTCCATAGTGGTGAAGGAAGTAGGTGGTATACAAAATGCCCTCATTCCAAAACTCAGTCTAGTTATAAGTGTAGGCAGGCTGTAGTGTAATGTTCTAGATACATGCAATGAGTTAGATCATACCATCATGACCCATCATAGAAGTATTAAAAATGAATTGATTATGTGGCACATGGTATTGTCAAGAAGTCCATTCTACTTTGCATGAAATAGGGGAGTGGTATAACAAAATAATACCAGAGTGAATGTTGATAAGTTGGACATCAATGCTATAAAAGGAGAAAATATTTTATTCTGGTAGCATAAAACTATTGAGTTGTTTGAGCATGTGGTGATCCCCAAATTGGTAGTTGGACTAGGTAAACCAAGACATGGGATTAAATGTCCATCATCAGAGGAGAAGGTTAACCATGCCCCATTTATTTTTAAACTAATACAAAGCCTCATGCTCACTAAAACACCATCACATGAGGAGGGCCCCAACCTTGTTTTGGGGATTTTCAATCATGTCAAAGTCTCCACATACTAGCCACATGGTATTAGGTAGCCCGTCAGCTAATGATATTCAAATTAGGGAATGGTTTGGGCCATTATTAGGTGCATAGATGTTAAAAATTCCAAAATTAATGCCACTGATGTTAAGAATAACCTGAACTATCCAATGTAATAGGTCCTCCCCCATTATAATAATACCAAAGGTAAAAATAAGGGAAACTAAAATACAAGCACTTCTATGTTCCTCCTCATGTAAGGTGGTGATCTGGGTAGCAACATGCCAAATACTTCATAAATATGTTTGAAGAAGAAAACCAGACACTTTAACCTCCTACAAATAGATAAAATCTATAATATTAATCTATTGACATGCAACATGCATATATTATTTATAGGTAGACTCTATAATACCCCTAACATTCCATGATAAAACATTCATGAGGAAAGACCATCCATTTGAAGTTCTCCTGATCCATCCTCAAAATCTACCAACATTGTAAAGTTATTGTAATAGTGAGGACATGGATTCTTGCCTACCATAATGAAATAACATTTGGCTTCATCTTCCTCTTGAGGAGAGTCAGTGCCCCCATGAGGTGGGTTAATAGACTGGTGTAGTCATATAAAATGTCAAAATTGGTAGCTTAAGTGTGGCTTTTGACACCCAACCCATAGGTCCCTCTTCCATGCTTTCATGATCCTTTTAAACACCTTTTTGCTTATTCCTAGTCATTTGTAGACTTTAGAGACCTAATTCTAGCTCAGCTAGACTATTTTTCCCATGTTAATTCCATCCCTTTAGGTCCCAATCCTATAGAATAGGAGTGTAGGGGTTAGACTATAGATTTGGACCCTAGGGTGTCCCATTTCTAGTGTTCCTATCGAATCACATTTTGAGCCCAGATGACAGTTTCCTTCCAATTCTTCTTCTTCATTATGTCAACCTTGCATGAATACATTTAGCCCATGACCAATATATCTCTATAAAATCCCATTCAAAGTTCATTTAAAAGAGGTTGGGAAATATTACAAAAGCAAGAAAGAATATAAGCAAGACCACTGAGGCAAATTTCCCTATTCTTTATATATAGCCATTCAATATAGCTACAAGCATATTCAAACCCTCACACTAGTCCCTAGCCACCTCAAACACACCTAATTTAGCATTTTTTATTTCATATAAAAATATTACACAAATCACATCAAGTGGGAGAAGTACATATTGCTTGATACCTCTTTGAAATATTAGTATGTAGGCAACAAGCCCACACAAGGGGTGTGTATACATGTTCATTGCATCTTGCATAGACTAACCCCCTCTCTTTCTCAAATTTTGATTCAAGAATAATGAAGGTCTAGGGTTGGAGATTAAATTATGTCTACAAAGAGCTCCATCAACATTCAAGATTCAAAATTTCATAAGCAAGCTCACACAAGGACAACAAAAAAAACCCAAAAAACTCAAATCTCTATGACCATTTTGGACAATAGTAGCAGGACCTATATTATAGCACAAAACCTTGAAGTGTCTTGTTTTTTATGCTCCTATCCTTTCAACAAATGAAAGCTAGATCTAGATTCACAACACTATCCTAGTATTACTCAACTATTATCAGCCTCAATCTCAACTATATCAGCCCAATTTTAAGATAAGCTACATTTCTCCTCTTTTATTACTATTTTTAAAAAGCTATGAAAGTCAAATAAATTATACAAATTAGTACTATAATTACTGTAATATTATTTACTAATTTATTGTTTTAGACCCTTAACTAAATTAGTAATAATACTCCAATATTCCCAAACATTATTAAGTCATTTGGTGAACCGGACTTACTGTGTTTGCGCATAAAAACCCTTGGGTAAACTATTTACTGATTTTTCCAATAATTTTCTAATTTTCTTACCTACATATGTAAATCATAAATTAACTTTAATTTTTAAAATTCCAAAGTAATTTTTAAAATATATATTTTTTATTTCAAACCCTATTTGTATATACTAGGTCCCTTTAAATCAAAATTTTTCCACTTTTTTTTAACTGTATATTTAAATAAAAATTCATGTTAATTTTTAAAATTCCTTAGTAATATATATATATATATATATATATTTATATTTAAAACCCTAGTTGCATAAACTAGGTCCCATTGATTTTGAGGTATCACCTTATTTGTTTGTGAGCTTTGTATCCTTTTTATGTAATCTCCAGTTTATTATTTTTAGAATTTTACATTTCCTATATTCATTACTTTTCTTCCATAGTACTTTTCTTATTAAAAATTATTACAAAAAATCCAATCAATTTTTAATTTGTTTTCCTACTTTAACAATGGCCCAATACACCAGTTTTGATGAAACTAATAAAAGGAAACTTCAATAATTATTATCTAAACACCCTAAGATGTAAGATGATATGCTTAAAATAATAAAATAATAGAAACAAAAATCAAAAACTTGCCAATCTTCTCAAACCTTAGAGTAACCAGTTACAAATGACCCAATCTTCCTATGAGGCACCACTAGTTATAGCTAGTAAAGTTTTATCCCCTGACATGGTTGCCCTTGTGCAAGAGATAAAATCTCTTCAATCCAAGGTGATACATCTTGAGAAAGGTGTCTTTAGACCTACACAAGCTTTGGATTCTTTTTCTCTACTTCATACACCACTGGCAAGACATATTATTTATATAGCCTTGCCACTAGGTTTTGTTCAACCCAAACTCACTCTATATGATGACAAGGGTGATCCAAAGACACACTTGAGATATTTTCACACAACATGCTTGGATTGTGTGCCACATAATTGGTTGTTAACCAAGCTATTTCTATTAATTATAAAGGATTATGTGTTACAATAGTTCTATAGTCTATCAAATAAGTTAGCATATTCAATCTTTTAGCTGGCATGTTCCTAGCTCATTTCAATATTAACATTGGTAATAAGGTTTCCTATGGCCAAATTGAAAAAAATAAACAAATATCAAATGATCATCTCACATATTATGTTCTTTGATATAAGACTATCTTGGCTAAGATGACTAGCCCCATGATCGATCAAAAATTACAAGATCTCTACAAACAGAGTCTTCTACCAGATTTATAAGAGTCAATAATGTTCAAAAGATTCTCTTCCTTCACTGAGTTATGTCATATACTAAAGAAAAGGGAATTCAAACTAATTTTAATGGGAAAACTCAAGTATATAATCATATCTAAAACAACAAACAAGAGTAACCAAAAAGTCCCATACACATTAAAGGTCAATGATAGAAAAAGTCAAAATCAACCAATAGTTAATGCAGCTTCAAAGCCCCCTCAGTAAGTGGTTTTATTAGCACCTCCTTAGCAAACTTTTAGCAATCTACCAATATCTCTAACCAGAGTCTTACAATAGCTATTGGAATGTAATATTATATCTCTCCCTCCTATTCAAGAAGTTGATCCAACAAATCCTCTTCCATGGGGATATGATCAGAATGAATTTTGTGATTTTCATTGGGCACCAATCCATAAAACAAATAGATGCATTAGTTTGAAACAAAAGTTACAAGACTTGATAGATGGCAATGGTATTGATCTTGGAACTCTAGTTGAGCCTCCTCAAGCAAATTAAATAGAGGACAAAGCTTTGAAAATATTTTCAAATCCTTTTTCATAGAATTCTAAACAAGAAATAGGGGATACATTAGGTGTTCACCATGCATATCATGCACATCTACCACTAGCTACATATAGGGCACCTTAAGTTGAGCTACATCCTTTAAGCAACATGATTGGTGTGTATAATTCTAGAGTTCTAACTAGACCTTCTATCTCCTTCTCAGAGTAGGAGATCATTGAGGATGTTTCATATTACGATGCACTCTTTATCAAATCTTACATTTATAATCAACCCATTCACAATGTTCTCATAGATAATAGATCCAGTGTGAACATGTGCACTATGACATTACTACAGTATTTGGGATATTCAAAGTAGGATATTACCTTGATGGACATAGTTATCAATGGATTCAGTGGGCACATATAGAGTTCATTGGGTGGGATTGTAATTTATCTATAGGTTGGCCACACCATTTTCTATAGTTCTTAGTGTAGGAGTTTTTGATATGTTACTTAGTTGACCATGGATTTAGAAACTTTGAGTAGTACCTTCTATAGTTCATAGATACATGAAATTAATTCATGATATTCAAGTTGTTATAGTTGGTGGAGTTTTATATGAGTTAAAAATCCCCACTTTAGAGCCATCTCTTACTTTGCAATCACTAGTTTCAGCTTCTCCACTAGTTATAGTTCTTCCTTCAGTTCAAATTTAGACACAGTCAAGGCCTTCCTTGCTAGCACAGAGAGTTCATACACTTCCATAGATGCCTCTTTTAGATCAGCCATAGTTTCAAGACTCTTGACAGTTTTTAGCTATAGTGTTTACACCTAGGGTAGTATCATTGAGGTCTCATGCCTCTACTCATAGAACACATGGTTAGATAGCTTCTCCTACTACCAGATGGGTCCCTAAGATCCCTATAAGTTGCATTCACTTCTCTAATTTATAGGGGGACCCCACAATTAATTTATACTATAGATATTTTAGAGAATTTACACCATACATAGCTTTTAGAGCCATAGTCTCAGCCATTCCATTGTGCTTCATAATCATGCACAATCCCTCTCATTGATACAAGACACCATGATAGGGAGTATCCCATAAGACTCATTGGTTAGTATCATCTCTCCTCAACCTTGATTTAACATAGTTTCTTTTCAAATTTCTTATACATAGTCTCCTTATGATTGATTGTGCATATCTTATATCAAAAACCTAAAAACATTCAAATATATCAAAAATTTCAAAAACATTTCAATTGTATGCATTATTCATGCTTTACATTTCTACTATCATGTTACACTTACATTCATTGTTCTATGCTATTATTTGTCAATTTATCTACATTACCATGCTTCACTTGATCTTATTTGAGTGTGTGTAGTGACATATAGATCCATGATTGCTTCACCCTACCTATTGAGGGGGCATCCTACTTCTACATTGGAGACATACATCGATACATTTACCTACTGGCGGCATCTTCTACATTACTACACCATCCACATTATGTCATTCTTACACCACACACTCTAGTTATCATGTTGATGTACATTGCTTACTAGTTTATATAGATTACACTATCGACACTCACTAGTATATAACACTTGTGTATTTCTTAGCATATACTTAATCTTGTACTCCATGTTTTACATACTTTCATTTCTTGCTTTGATTAGTTATATGTGATTGTATTTCTAGTATATTACATGTTTTCCCTCCTTGCTTTGTGTAGCTAGATGTGATTGCATTTCTCAATTCATGTTTTGTTTCTTATGTGTGCCTTAGGAAATTTTCCAATGTCTTTTGCTTGTACTCTTCTATGTGATTGTGGTCGTCATGCCAAACTTGATTGTTTTTAATTCTATGTGTATGTGGTATTTCAGCATGCCTTATATTCTTGCTTTCCAATTTGAGTGATAGGTTCCCATGTCCCTTATTTGCTTGTCCCCTTGGCCACTCTTATACACTTTTTGCTTATTGCCTTGTGTGTTTGTTGCTTGTTTGCTTCTCACTATTTGCAATGCCATGATCCACATCATGCATAATTTTGCTTTCTTGGATGTCATGATGGACATCATGCTCCATCCCTCCATGACAACTAACAACTAACAAACTAACACTTATAAATTCATTTCAATACATTACACATATTATTACATTGTTATATCTATCTAGGCATACCCCTATTGATCTAACAATTTCTCATACAAACCATGATATATTTTGAAACATCTTTTCTATTATCATTTCTATATCATGTATTTTCTAGCACAACACACTTACAGGGCTCTTTATTTTGAGGGCAATCATTGTAGGGTCTTCATTCTTACTCTAAGAAGAGGAGGGAAAAAATAAGAGTTTTGTCATAGAGATTAGAGCTCCTACCGATCAAAAAACTCAATTTTTAGAACACTTAGAACAATAATCAAAGGTCAAACTAGGTAGAACAAACCAAAAAATAGTGATGATTATAAAAATTTCATCAAATTTAGTAAAGGACAATAGTGTTAGACATGGATAATAGTCCCAAACAATAGGGTGTCTTATTTTTGGCACTCCTATACAAACAACAAAAAACCTATATTTTCTACAAATAGGCAAAAAGGTTAGCTCAGCTATAGTTTTATCACATACAAATCAATTCAAATTCAATATTTTTATTACAGTTTTTCTCATAAAATCTAGATATAGGGGGAATCATGCATGACATTGATGGCTCTCACTTCCAGTTTGAGATTGGGTAGTTGGTATAACTTCCAGATCATAATCCATGTTATAGGCACTAGTGATTGGAAGAAATGTGCATGACACATTTGACTTCTTTTCTTTTCAAGTTCAATATATTACCTAGGCATTCTTAGCAGTTGTGTGTCTTATTCCATCTACAGTTGGTTGGCATCATTTTGAACTAGATTTCATACAAGCCTAACCTCCACATTCTCAAGTGGCTTCCACATAAGCCTTGTTTTTAGTTTCAAAGTGGCTTTCATATAAGCCTAATATTCTCCTTTTAGATTGGCCAAGATTGACCTAGTTTCTAGTATACATTCGGCTATCCATGAAACATTGTCAAATTATAGAGCATTCATGGGATTCATGAGCCATCTCATATGACAGACATTCATACTGGTATCAATTTATCATTTTACTTAGTATTCTTGAGCCACCTACTTAGAGGGATTAGACACATAGTCCAAACATCGATTAACACATGCATGACCATTTAGCTTTACTTAGTGGGAGACAATGGAGCCAAAGGGCAAACCTTTGCATTCTTGAGCTAATCTCAAAAAATTGAGCACTTAGAGCTATTAGCGATATTACTCTTGGTACAACACATACCTAGTACACATCCAACATCACTCAACATCACAATAGGTTTTGTATTAGTTTACGTACCCAGTGACGTGTATTTGTTCCTTTATATTTCTCTCTCTCTTACCTAGCTTTGTATATTCTTATTTTAGATAAAGCATATCTAGTAAGAACTGATCTACTCTTTGTTTTTATCTTGTAGATTTACACTTCACAATGTGCTCTCTCTATGCACACTCAACATCACATAGCTTCATGAGCTTCACCCTTTCAGGTAAGTTTAGGTATGCTTTTTACTTTTCTTTTATCCTAGTATTTCACATTACTACATCACTAGAATAAAGAGGGCGAACGTAGTCATATAAAATGTCAATATTGGTAGCTTGAGTGTGGCTTGTGATGCCTAATTCATAGGTCCCTCTTGCATGCTCTCATGACCCTTCTAGACACCTTTTTGCTTATTCTCAATCAATCATAAACTTTCAAGACCTAATTCTAGCTTAGCTAGGCTACTTTTCCCATGGTAATTCCATCCCCTAAGGTCTTGAGCCTATAAAACAAGAGTGTTGGGATTGGACTATAGCACTAGACCCTAGGGTGTCCCATTTCTAGTCCTCTTATCTAATCACATTTCAAGCACAGATGATTTTTTCCTTCTGATTGCTGTTCTTCATTATGTCATCCTAGCGTTAATACATTTAACCCATGACCAATAGATCTCTATAAAATCCCATTCAAAGTTCATTTAGAATAGGTTGTAAAATATTACAACAAAAAGCAATAATACAAGCAAGACCACTGAGGCAAATTTCCCTATTCTCTGCATATAGCCATCCAATACATTTACAAGCATATTCAAACCCTCACACTAGTCCCTAAACACCTCAAGCACACCTAGTTTAGCATTTTTGCATATACATAACACTATTTCACAAAGCACATCAAGTGGAAGAACTACATATAGCTTAATCCCTCTTCGAAGTATTGGTATGTAGGCAACGTGCCCATACAAGGGGTGTGAATACACATTTAGTGCATCTTACACACACTAAGCCCCCCTCTCTTTCTCAAAGTTTTACTCAAGCATAATGAATGTCTAGGGTTGGAGATTGAATAATCTCTATAAGGAGCTCCAACGACATTCAAGATTTTAAATTTCACAAGAAAGCTAACACAAAGACAACAGACAAAACATAGAAAACTCAGATCTCTATGACTAGTTTGGACAACAGTAGGACTTGGACTATAATGCTAGACCTTAAAGTATCCTATTTTCAACATTCTTATCCTTTCACTAAATGAAAGTTAGATCTAAATTCATTACACTATCTCAGTCCTTCTTAGTTGATATCAGCTTCTGTCTCAGTTGTATCAGCCTAGTTTTAAGATAAGTTACATTTCTCCTCTTTCATTACTATTTTTAAAATTTTATGAAAGTCAAATAAATTATACAAATCAATACTGTAATTATTGCAATATTATTTACTGATTTATTATTTTAGACCCTTAACTAAATTAGGAATAATACTCCAACATTCCCAAAAACTATTAAATCAACTACCAAGACAAAAAACCACTAAGTGAGAGAACCTTAATCATGGACATCATAATATTTTGGGAAACTAGAGAAATGCTCTATAGATTGGAAGAAACTAGGATAGTATGGGAGAGCATAGGAGTCCCTTGAGAGGGTTTGATAGTTAGGGCCCAAGGAGGTGGTTGGGGTAGGCCTTGTGGCTTAGGGCCCAACCTTTTAGGAGGCACTATAGACTAGCCATCACCTTGGTTTGTTGGTTTGGGATTATTGGTCTAAAGAGGCAGTTAAGGGACCCTGAGATAACCCATGCGAGGTTAATCCTTGATGTAGTGGTCTAAAGCCTAACAATAGAAGTAGGTATTTGTTAGGTTGAAATAAATAACCTTTTATGACCATTGGATATCACTAACTTGAATTTTGATGAATTTTTTCAATTCTTTGGAAAGGTCAACCTCCACACAAACGCTTTTGTTAGGACAGGGAGAGAACGACCTATTTGGCTTGACTGTCACTACATGCCCTATGGGAATGACAATTTAGGGTATGAAGGACCACATGTGAACTAGCAAATCGGGAAGCTCAACCTAGACAGGGACATGAAAGGAGGCATTGTCAAAGACTTTAAAGTCTTGGGACCAAGGAGACAAAATTATAAGTTGTTTGCAAAGGAAGTAGACATTGGACTTCGTAAGGATAAGTTATGGCTTGAATGGTTTCTTGAATGTAAAGAAAACCTTTGTTAAGGTTTCAGATTCTGGAGACATGGACACCCAATGACTCCCAGTGGTTGCGGAGCTAGTTATGGAGGTAGTCCTCCAAGGGGATACCACTGAGAAAATAGACAATAATAGAATCATTTTCATACCATTTACAACATTGATCAATAGTCGCAATAGGAATGCTTACATTAGGAGTGGAGGGAGAAGCTGAGGGATGACCTCATAATTGACCTTCGAGACAAACTTATGAGCTCATTTGGGTGCCATTAGCTCCAACTCCTTCATCAACAGATGTAGTAGAGCACGAAGAAGCCATAAATAAAGGGCTCGTCCATCCTAAGGTCAGTGTGTTGAGCATAATTAATGTGTCAGAGCCTTAAAAAATTCTACTGGACAAGCGGTATGAACATGGTAATGCACGGAAAGTAAACAAGAAAACTATGTAAACCATAGAAAACCCTAGTAGAGAACTCTCTAAAAACTCTTCCATTTACCAAAGTAGTGCAATATTCAATAAACAGTGATTGATAAAGTTGAAATGGATGCCTTGAAATAGCGACCCCATAACAAAAGCCTTTATTTTTATTTTTCTAGGGATTCAATATCCAATCACATTATTGTTATTTTACATATAAATTCTTAACAAAGATATTTTGAGTGTATTAAAAATTATAGAGTTTAATTAAACATTTATTTAGAAATTGATTGTAATTTTGGGATTAAAGGATATTTATTTTGTCAAATTTATTTAGATATTGAATCAGGTTTTATCTTTTTTTCGTAACTTATATTTTAATGGATGGTGTGACATTACACTTTATTATCATCCATATTAATTGAACTACAACTTTTTTGTTAAAAATATTATTGTGATTACATCAAAGTGTCAAATTTAATAACGACTTATAAAGAGTCAAAGACAAAAGTCCCTCAGTTTGGAACTAATAAAACTTGTTTCTACTGATAAGACATAAGTGGGCTCATAGACTAGGATTTGACTCGGGGTAACGTGTGGAATGAGTTGAGATGGAGATGTTGAAAACCCTATTAAATTATATTGATTTGATGATGTCAAACACACGCCTATTAATTATTAATTGACTCCATTCAGCATGAAAAGGACCTCCTTTGAATTATTTAGAAATGACGGTAAGAAGAAAACCGCCGCCACGAAGTACACTACAAAGTCAATTGGTTTAAAGAAAGAATGACCGCTGATTTGAAAATTGAAGAGCATTGTATTTTAATTTGAAAGGTTATTGTAGTTTAAATTTTTTCAGATTCCACTTTATTCGTACTAAAGATTATTACTTATGATTCCACCAATCAAGACTTTTGTTTAGGCATGCATAATTTTCGGACCAGTTTTTATTATTGCCTCTTTTTCTCACAAGCCTTATAATACACTTCATGTCTTGGACAATCATTCGACGTGGATACTTTTTATTATATAATTTTAATTATTTTTAAAATGCCTAATTCAACACTGCAAAGTGGAGTGAATGTCAAAGAATTAGAAAACTTTTTTTTAACAATTATTTATTTATTTATTTTTATTTTTATTTTTTATTTTTATTTTTTTTGGTTGGTGATTTCATGGAAAAAAGGGAAATTTTTATAATATTTTTGTGTTGATATTTTAAAAATTTAGTAAATATTTATGGAAATGTCGGTTGTAATGTTAAAATTATTCTAGAAGAATTTGATTAATATATATATTTTTTGTTTCAAATAAATTCTTATTTCTTTTTTAATTTTCATTTTTTTTAAATTGTAAATTTAAAATAACAATACTATGGTAATAGTTGTGATATGTGCAGTTTAAAAGAATTTTCCTATATAAAACATTCACGTGCCTTAATTTTTTCTAGATCCATTTTTATTAATTTATAAATAATTATTTGAAGTATTTTTAGATTATATATATATATATATATATATATATATATATATATATATATATATATATAATTTATCTTTTTTTTCCATCATTATTATTAATAATAACTATACATGATACCTAGCAATGCTATTACACATTCACATTTTATAAAAAATGCAATAGAAAAAAATATTCATCCACTTAATTTTTTCAATAAATGTTTTGCATAGTTAAAATTCTTTGTTACGTCGGAGGCATTTTTATTTGGGTGCCAACCCCAAAGATTCATCTCACATGAGACAAAACATTGGATATTCGCTTCTCATCCAACTAAATGCTACCACGTGTTGACTGTTGACTAACAACATAACAATGTTCACATCATTTTGTTTTGACTACTAACATGGCAAATGACAATGGAAATTGCGTATACACATCAACTCATGCCATCTACCCAATGAAAGCACAATTATCTATATTGTTATCTTTTCATAATATCGGTTAGTCTCCTCGATAATGGAATCTATTGCCCTGGCTGTTGGTGGTTGGATTTGCACTTCCATTAATTGCATACATCTCCTAGTGTGTATAATTGTTATTTACAACATGGGAGTATCCATACTGACACCTTCAATTATAATTGCTATTGTTATTATTACATAAATATAGGAGCCAAGCTAAACGAGAGAGAGAGAGAGAGAGAGAGAGAGAGAGAGAGAGAGAGAGAGAGAGAGAGAGAGAGAGAGAGAGAGAGAGAGAGAGAGAGAGAGAGAGAGAGAGAGAGAGAGAGAGAGAGAGATAGAGTCACACACACACACATGGGCATTGTTGCATGAGGCCTTTACCATAATGGCTATGCAACATAACCTCATTGTATAACAATCTTTATATAAACATCATTGTGGTTGTGTAACATGACCTTGTTGTGGTGGAAAAAATGGATTTTGGATATGATAATAACAATGAAGGCTAAGATAGCATCCACCAGGCCATCTGCACAGTGGGAGAGAGAAAAGTGTTCCACCCATGTATGCCTTCCACTTATTATCAAAATGGCATCTCCGTCACACATCCCTCTATGCCTAACATACACTACGGTGGACCGAACATCTTTATACCTTGTAAGCATGCAATGGTGTATTGAATGTCGTGGATGATGATATCATTGATATCCATAGCTCATGTGTAATGTGGATGTTGGTGCCCCTATCACTGGTGGTCTTGTAGCTGTTTATAATCAGCTCTTGCTAGAGCTTTATCATCATATCCCTAGAAAAGATGATCCACAAAGGCTCCCACTAAATCACCACGTGCAAGGACAACTATCTTGTGGTTTTCTACCCATGTTTACTCTTAGTTTCAACAAGTGTCTAAAAATCTATCCAAGTGTTTGTATTTGTTTATTTATTTATTTAGGCATATAATTATTTTTTTTGTTGAATATATATATATATATATATATATATATATATATATATATAATGATATTATAAATATAATTTTTTACTATAAAAAATAAAGTACAGTGTTATGTAAAACTAAAAATTGTTATGTTTTTAATGTTTTCAAATTTGTAATATTATATTATAAATATAATATATAATATATTAATAGTCATGTTATATTATAATATATTTATAGTATTGGTATATAATATATAATAATATAATATATTATTATTATTATTCAATATTTCATATTTTTATTATATATAAATTATATATATTATTGTATATATTTTTTACTATATGATATATATAAATATTATTATAAATTGTATAAGTGTTTTCTTTTCATTTGTGTAGTATATTTCCTTTTTAAGTCTATGATGTAGGATTGACCACCAATCAACCACATTGTATCAACAACGATGCCCCTTGATACACCCATGTGGTATCCACTTTGTAAAAGCTTTGGTACTCACTTTAACTACAATGAAATCAACAAGATAGACTTCATAACCTCAATTTATTTCCCTCACATCAGCGACATTGCATTATTTATTCAATTTGCACATTGGACATGGAGCTCTTCCATAATCAAATAAAAAATAGTCGATATAATATGCCACCACCCTACAAGCTACAAACCCCTTCGTAATAGGTGCATGGTATGTAATCTAACAACTACCATAAAATTAGAGCATGTGTATGATATCCACCCTCTACTATATGATATCACATGAAATATCCTATCATTACCCCTCATCAAGACCTCCCAACTCAGTTTGAAATATTCTACCACTTGCAAGTTCTATATGGCCTTGTCATTTATTCCATGGGTATGAATAAAATATTTTTGTATGTTCTCTAGGTGTCAATATATTGGTAGCATAGATGAACATAAGTTACAATATAGACTTTAGGACATCACTATCTTGGTTTCCTCTTATTTTCTCAGTGCAATTGTAACCAAAAAAATTCTCCACTGCAATCACCAAGACATAAGACGGAAATTATTTATAAATAGGAATGTGTTTCATCCATATTTTGTCATGGGTACAAACCTAATCACCCTCAGTTTTCCTAGCCCCAAAACATTGGGCTCTTCAACTAATGAAAATAGAGGTTACCTGATTGAAATGAAGGAATTTGTAGTTTTTGCATAGAGATTAGGTAAAGACACTATCTCTTTCCATGAAGAATGGAAGCCATTGTAGACTAGGGAATATGGGGTGGTACCCTATGTGCATAACCACTGAATCCATCTCACCTTTTGTGTATGAAGTGGTAAGCAACAATAGTCTTATATTTTTGTGGATGTGATTGTAGAAAATGAGGTTGTGTATTACTTCATATGATGTGGCAATCAACTATGTAGGGAGGAAACTTTCCATTTCACATTAGGCTTGAGAAATTATAACAAGGTTCGAAAGGGCAAGGCCATACCAAACATGCAAGTAGTGAAATATTTTAGTGGATATCATATAACAAAGGGCCCAGTTTGTACACCAAACATGGATTTACATGGTTTTCACACATAGTAAAGGGGTCTATAGCTTGTGGGATGGAAACATCTTTGATTGGTCATTTTCTACTACTTTAATTTGATTATGAGAAGGCTTCATGTTTGATGTGTTATTCAAGTTAGTGTTGCAATGCCAATGACATAGAGACAAGACCATGAGGTTCCAAAGTCTATATTTTAACTTATGTTCATCTATTATACCAATATATTAACACCTAGAGAAATTATGGAAAGAACATATAAAATTAAGAAGTGATGAAATATTTCAAATTGAGATGCGTAGTTATGATGAGGGGTGATGACATGATATTTCATGTGATATCATACACCAAAGGGACCATATCGTACACATTCCATAATGACACTAATGTATGGGCAATACATTGAGATTATGGAGTTTATCTTCTTATTATTTTTGTGGTTGAAGTGAGTACAAAAACATTTGAAAAGTGCACGCCACATGGGTGCATAAGTGGACATTGTTTGTGATACAATGTGAGTACTACAATAGAGAAGTAACTAGTTGAAATAAAATATGGTGGATTGGAAATCAGTCCCAAGTGGTAGGGAGGGTTGGTAGGTTTATTATGGGGCACCCACATCGTACACTTCAAAGGGGAATTTACTATAGAAATGAAAAGAAAACACCTACCCAGAAAAATACTTATATATATATACATATATATATATATATATATACATATATACATATATATATACATATATACATATATACATATATATATATACATATATACATATATATATACATATATACATATATACATATATATATATATACATATATATATATATATACATATATATATGTGTGTATATATATATATGTATATATGTATATATATATATATATATATATATATATATATATATATATATATATATATATATATATATATATATATATATATGTATATGTAGAAAAAAATCAGGATTTTAGGAAAAAGGAAGGTGAACATGTAGAATTGTAATGGCCCCATAGAAAATAATCAATCCCCAAATGCCACAACATAGAATTTTGTTGAGGTACTCACACAACCCCTATTGAGTTACCTTCCTTGATACGTATTGCAATCTATGGTGGGCACCAAGTGTCCTGTATGCCCTAGCCCCTATAGAGACCCATAGTGATCATGATGGTCTAAGTATCAATGACATATCAGATGTAGAGGTACCATGTGCCTTTCAATCAATGGTATATTGACATGGTAGGGGACCAATAAATTATCCCTACATCCTATGATACCTAAATGTGATGGATGTTATCATGTGGTGACATCCCAAGAATTCAAATCTTAGAGGAAGTGGTATATAATCCAAGTGGATGGGAGGACCAAATTAAATTAGATCATGTTTCATACCAAAGCACATAGAAGGATATAAGAAAGTCATGATGCTACCAAGTGGTAACATCCTAAAGACTTGTTGGGCATGCTACTTGGGCTCACCTCTACAAAAACCTATGAGGACCAATAATTCTCATCAACTTCTTTCCCATCCATATGTGGGTGATTTCATGATTTACTATAGATGGAATTATATGGTAGAAAGCATGATTCTAGGAGTTTCATTGATGATGTGGCCTATGTATGCCAATAAAACTTTTATTCTATGTATTTATATAATTTTATTGTTGGAGGAGGAGGCCTCATTACTTCATTAGAAGATGCCACCTCCTCTCCTCTTAATAAATTATCCTATTCCCCATGTAAGGCAATAGGTCATAGTAAAATCACTTCCTCCTCTTTGATTAAAAATGTGAGAGCATCGTCATTCTCTCCATTACGTCCACATCGATATGACACCTTCCCAAATATTTTAGGTTCACCATGGCAGATAAACACATTTCCTTCATAAATCTATCTTCTACCATAGGTGGAAAGGCAAATTTTTACAAATATTTCCTCTCTCATAGGTGGTAAAGGAAAGACCTCCAAAAATATTTCCTCTACCATAAGTTGCAAAGGTAACTCCATCTCTATTTATGTAGATTACACATCATGTCTACAGCTTCCTCGTATGTTAAGATTTTGGGGCATGAAAGGTCTACATTTTGTACTTCCTCTATTGTTAATATCTCAAGGCATGAAATGTCTACAACTTATCCTTCCCTTTTATTATTCTAAGACAATAAGATATTACAACTGCTCAACACATTTTTTCAAAGCCCTTAAATCCTAGTCAGGAAAACCATTCGATGAATATCCTAAGACCATAGCATTACCTTTATTATCCTTCCCTTAGTTTTGGATTGAACATGATATTTTTTATCAAGTTGGTTAAAATCCTAAAAGTGAGAAGGTATCCCAAATTTATGAGTGCAGAGATGGTCACAACTTCATGATGAGATAACTACAATAATAAAATAAGGAAAAATAGAATCATCAAAGTGTTTGGTGTGTAGGTTTCCTTGGTTGTTTCATCTAATTTCCAATTTTAATGTTTAATACGCTTGGCTATCTTGATGCAAAAAATAATTTGGTTTTGAACAATGATGCAATGAGCTCTATATTGCTACCCAAAAAGAGTGGTGTTGGGCCCTATTTCATGTTATGTTATGGATCCATACCGACTTGATAAACACCTAAGCATGGGGAAACTATATCGATCGGTTTTTTTTTTAATCCTCTAGTGGTGTTAGCTAGCTGGTGGGTACCAACTCCAAGTAACATTAAGAACTAGGTGCATGAAATAGCTGCTAACCATTAAAGATAAGTGACTCCTTTTGAATCACATAGCACTGGGAAGTGGGTATATAGAATAATGACTGGACATTAAAGGTGAAGCATAGTAGATGTGGTAAGATGTGTACCTCTAGTTCTATCTTAAAGGTTAGTGTGTTCCATTCCACATGAAGTTAGGATGCTCTGAAGCTTATAAAGGCGAGGCCAAGTTTAGCTGAAGAGAGGAGACAAACTAGAGATTAGTGAAGATCTAGTAAAATAGTGTTGGATAATAGCCATTAAAATATAAAAGTATTTTTAGATACTTGTAAAGCTCCCCTTTATAGTGCCCAAGCTTTCCTGTGAGCATGTAATAGCTTAAGTTAAGCTTATACTGAAGTTATGTTGACTATGTATTATTCAATCTAACTAGTGGAAAATACTTTGCACAAATAGTTCAATGACTAAATGTGTTAATTCTTTGAATGTTTATTGATTGCATGATATATTATGTCAAATGTGTGGTTGAGTCCTCATTAGCTCCCTACCTAATTTTTTCATGATGGTTATGTGGATGACAATGATCCCTATTCCTAGAATATGGGATGTGTTAAGTGTGGTTAAATCCCTAAACCCTAAATGAAACCTATGCCTAAGTGTAAGACCATGCCAAAGTCCCTTAATTTGACTCCCAATTAGTCCTCAAGCACTTGACTACCTCTGAGTATAGAAACCCAAGGTTTGCACGAATGAGTGACCAACCATCATTGCATTAGCCCAAGCCCTTTTATGAATTGAGTTGCATCATGTCATAACTAGCCCAACATAGATCCTGGTCCCTTCTTTGTTGTGCTTTGAGTGATAATATAAGGCTTACACCTTATGTATATTGATGTTAGAACCACCGAGTGATAAATGTCTAGTACCATAAGAATCATCAAGGCCTATGCCCCTCTAAAATAATCCTAGTTCCAACTTGGATATAAAGGTAAGGACATGACTAGGCCTATGAATTGAAAGACTACTGAACTACAACATTTTCATTCCTTTATCGATACATGTTGAATCTTATTGTTATAATGGTGTACCAAGACAATGCTCTGACTCTCCCTCGAGAACATTGAGTGCTAGTTGGAAAAAGTGGAAGACATCTTTGCGATGAGGTATCTAACTTGTAGAGGTTAGAACCCAAGGAAGTGGGTCAAAAATCACTAGTGTAATGCCCTATATGAGGTTTTATTTTATGAACTATCAGAGAAAGTATACCATTATTTTATTGCTTATGTTACCCATAGATGCTGAAGTTATAGATAACACCTTGAGTAGAGGGAAGAACACCTAGAGAGGCTTGAGAACTTGGACACCACCTAGACTAGAGTTGTAGATAAATGGTGACAAGGGGCACTAAATAGTTATATGATTGAGTTCATACTCTCAATGTATTCTTTCCCTAAATAAGCAGAGTATCATTTCTTAAATGAGCTCAGAGGTACATTTATGAAATATCTCAACATAAAACTCAAAAAGTTGATGGTAGATTATAGATTTGAAATAGTGAGGATGGAAGGTTAAATTCCTCTCACGTATGAGTAGTGCAATAAGGAAGAAGGGGATGTGTAAGTGAGGCATGATGGAAGGAAATGATCATATTGACAATTGAGAGTGTAAGTGATAGGGTTATAACAAAATAAAGTGTAGACTGATAGAAGAACTAAAACTTGGAAGTGCTAAGAGGACCCATAGTGAATGAGAAGGGCATGGGGAAGGATCTCTTGAATGGCATCCATGCCAAGAGGAAGGAGACCTTGAAGCCTTGAAGCAAGATCTACAGTTGGTAAGTGAATGTTTGGGGTCCCTTCAGAACTTGACCATTGAAGATAGACTAGATGCACTACCCACTTTAAACCTATAGTGCAAGATCATATTTTAGATTCCCCAAAGGAAAATTATATATTGACAACTGACCTTGTTGTTGATGTAGACTTTGATCAATTTATAAATTTTAACTAAAATATCATGATTAAACAAAGCATCCATTACGAAGAGGTAAGTGAATATACCTATAGACCATGAAGTGCAAGCCCAACTAGATAGAACCTAAGCACAAGAACCCTAGTTTAGTTGATGTCAATGGTGAAACCTAGGCAATATCCCATAGAAAGTGGCCCTATGCCACTAGTTGGTAGTAAAACACCATCATATTCTACATCACCAATAGTAACCATTAGACCAATGCCTAACATAGTGGATGGAGATATTGGACGACTAATTTTAGGACAAGAATCAAGGGGAGAAACACCTTAGGCACTGATTATCCCCTAACCATAGATCTATTAAAAAATTTCCATGTGCTTTCTAGAGTATCGAGGCATGGATAAAAATGTATAACATGTGTTCAAGTGTGAATTATAGTGGCATGCTCAGGTAATAACTCAATTTGAGTGCAAGGTAACTTAATTCACAACAACCTTAATTTATCACACCCATGCTTGGTATAAGAAGTTTGATTCTAACCAAGCTATGGTTGATTATGACACCCTAAAGGGAGCATTCTTGAAGGAGTTAGATATACCTAAGTTTGAGTAGTAGAGCATCTTAATGCTCAAGGAGATAAACTAGGGATTATCAAAAAGCATGTAATTATAAGACACTAGGTTCAAGATGCTCCTCTCCAATATCCCTTATGACATTAACCCCTCTTAGCATATGTAATGGTTCATTGGAGGATTGTTAGTGCCATTTAGAAGGGTGCTCTCCATGAAGACATTCACAAACCCTCAAGAAGTTCTTGAATTTGCACTCACAGCTGAGGTAGTTGGGAGCACCGATACATGCATCAACCCATTTATGGAGGTATAGATTATGTTTATGACCTCCTAACTACAGAAGTTTACTTCTAGTTCATCATAAGATGATCAAAGTAGGTTATGGTGCATGAACTAAAAAATAGATAGTCATAATTAGAATAACTTCCCTTCGAGGAATGCATGCACTTTGCTTCTCAACTATGAAATTTGTCATAAGGTGCATGATGTTTGAAACTATCTCTTGTTATAATGCACCGGTCAAGTTAAAACAACCATCTAATTCAAGTTGTGTGACACACTCATAACACAAATGACTATTGAGTGCTTCATGGAATGCACTAGAACATAGAGAGAGGCACATAATATTCAACTATAATACCTAGAAGGTAGGAAAACTAAGGAAATGAGGGTTATGGTTAGTAGAATGCTAGGTATGGGAACCAAAGAGGCAGTAGAGGGCAAGGTGGAGGATGTAGTGGAGGAAGATTCCCATGATGATCATGTTACAAGTGCAAGTCAAATGAACACTATCAACATGACTACCATACACATCCAACATGTGGGTATTGTCAAGGACTGTATCAATTCAAAGAGTACCCCAAATTGTATAAAAATTTGACCCAAAGAAAAATGGTTGTCGATAGAGGTGTAGGGATGATTGGGTGTGAGCCTAAGGATATAAAATGGGATTCAAAGGCACATCCAACATGCCCAGAGCCAATCAAGATGTAAGAAACCACATGGATTGGGTTTTCCACTCAACCATAAACTGTGACAACATAATATTTGTGTTTGGAATATGGTGAACCAAGTCATAGTGAGTGTATATTTTAGTCTGAGCTAAAAGCTATGCCCTACCCTAAGCTAGTGCATCAAAAGGATGTCCTAAAATAATCCATGAGAGTAATAAAAAATTTGTAGGGAGAACTCTAGCTGGCTAGAGATTTCAAGGTATAAGCTACCACCTTATGTAGAAAGTAAGATAGTTAAGAGGCTGAGGTATAAGAGCTAATAGAAATCCTACGCCTCTAATAAATAGATGGGATGCTTCCCCTACTAAATTTTTATATCTTAGAGCACATAAGGAATAATCTAAATGAATTTGATAAGCCCTAAGTAATTAAAGTTGATGCACTACATATGGAGTAGGCACATTAAGTAAGGCATACTTAGAATGTAGAGTAAGAAAAATAATTGTTATTGAATGTTACCATCGATGGTTAACATGTCTATGAGGTATAGATTAACACTGGTGTAGAGGTCAACATCTTAACCAATAATTCATGAGATAATATGGGTAAGCTAGCCCTAAGACCTTCTCCCCATGTACTCTTCATGGCCAAAAAGACTTGAGTGCAGTTGATCAAAATTCTATAGGGTGCCATTATAGATATTATGGGCATTGAATTCCATGCCAATTTCAAGGTTATTAAGTTAGCTAAATAGGATAACTACCTGGTACTCCTAAGAAGGCCTTGGTGATACACCAAAAATGTAGATATGTGCTTTAAAAGGCATTACATGACCTATAAGAATGGAAAGGAAAGGGTAGTAATATACCTTTCAAGAGACCAAGGACCCCCCTATATGGAGAGTGTTGATTTGGAGGATGATATCAACCATATTTATAACATCATCATACAAGGTGTCAAAAAATTCCATCCTTTTGAGAAGGGAGTGTTTTCTTGGGAAGATGAATAGTCAACCTCAAACACCACCAATGTCTCTTGTGATCAATAGATTGAAGATTCATATGAGACCATTAGTTGTAGATTCTACTTGGTGTGTGCAAAGGTGCCAGCACTTGTGAGGACTAGTTGGGTCCAAATTGATAATGCTTTAAAATGATGGGTCCCACACTAGGAGAAGAAAGAATATAGGGTACTCCTCTTGAGAAAAGGCAAACTTGTAGTGCTCCAAAAGTTTGAGGGAAGCAACCTAGTGGAAAGATATGTCAATGACCTTGAAGCATGTGTTCCCAAAGAGACAAACAAAATGGGTGCACTGGTTTACACCTTAAGGAGCACTACCACACATTGGTGGGAAACATAAAGGTCTAACTTGCCAACCTAGATAGAGGTAAAGGTGGCCATGTACACCAAATTTAGGAGAAGTAATGAGAACTTAGATATCTCAGTGTACTCTAGTGATTTTTACTCTATGGTGCACATGAACTTATGTGATGAGACATAGACTGAATGTGGCATGACTACCCCAAAGAACTTAAAGGTGCACACCTTTTATATAACTTTGAAGACATGGGTATGAACATGGTACATGTTAAAAGAGAGGTGTTAAGAGATATCCAATTGGGAGGATCTTAAGGAGAAGTTAGTGCACACCTTTTCGTTTTCCTCACAAAACTTGGATTTAGATGAACCACTGTAGATAATTCAAAGGGAAGTGTTCAAAGAGACTACCATCCTTGAGGAGTTCTTGAAAGACATGTTTAGAGAAAAGGTGTTGACACTCTTGACCTTCTTTAAGGAATAAACACTCAACAATAAATCTTATAAGGAAGATGATGAAATTTGGAAGGAGTGATACAAGAAAATGTTGACCACTATAATAAAGCTCATGCACCAAGTAGATGATAACACTCTTGGTGAAGAAGAAACCTCTCATCTTCACATTGAGACAATAGAGGAAACCCAATAGGTCAAGGATTCTCACTAGGAGAATAATGAGTTGTACTTCACACCACTAAAGACCTTCAAAGTAGATATTAGTATAGAAGGAGACCCAAAGATGGATATTTTAGGCATTTATTGATATGACATAGATCTAGCATGCATTATAGATCTCCTGAAGGAATTTCAAGATTTATTCCCTAAAAATTATCAAGATATGAAGGGTATGCACCCAAGCCTTGGGAATATGAGCATAAAGCTAATAGATAGTGTAAGACTAGTCATAAATCACCCCTACTAGATGAATCCTAACCTTTGTACCAAGGTAAAAATAGAGATCGATGTAATGTTAGTTGTAGGGGTCATTTACCGTAGGCAAAAGTCTGAGTGGTGAGCCCAATGATAATAAGTATCAATAAGGATGGGTGAATCTACATTTGCATCAACTATAGAATGTTGAACACCACCTATGTTAATAACCCCTTCTAAACTTCATTCATTAATGAAGTCTTGGAAGGCATCATAGGTTACAAAATCTGTACCTTCATTGATGGGTTCTCTAGTTACCACCAAGTATAGATTGAGGAGGAAGATAAGCCTAAAATAACCTTTGTGACTAAATGGGGTTATTTTTCTTATAATATGATGCCATTTGGACTCAAGAATGCACCAACCATGTTCTTTAGGGTGGTCATCATTACATTTAAGTAATTCATCCAGAGGTTCCTCCAAGTCTATCTAAATGATTGAACAATGTATGGCCTTGTCAAGGACCATTATGACAACATACGCCTAATGTTTAAGAGGTGTAGGTATCTTAAAATATCCCTAAACTAGAAAAAGTACATCTTTGTAATGTCATTTTGAACTCTACTAAGGCACATTATCTGTAAGGATATT
Organism: Torreya grandis; assembly: GCA_037957365.1. NCBI lineage: Eukaryota > Viridiplantae > Streptophyta > Pinopsida > Cupressales > Taxaceae > Torreya > Torreya grandis. Next base: position 882,708 of record JARHVA010001459.1, on the reverse strand, counting down.
ATACTCATTGATCTAATGAAGATCACCATCATCATTTAGCTCCAAAATCCTTCCACATAGAAAGATGTTCATGCCTTTCTTGGCCACTGTGGATATTATAAAAAAATAATGAGTTATGTAAATATTTTGGCACCACTAGAGGAACTTTTGTGCAAGGATAAACCATTTTACTGGGGCAAAGCATATGAGGATGTCTTTAAGACCCTAAATGTCATATTAGTTATCATGTCTATCTTATATTTCCTTGACTATACAACACCTTTTCATATCCATATCAATTCTTCTAGCTTGATGATTGGTGTAATCTTAGTGTAACCTAATGAAGGTAAAATGGATCATCCCTTATCCTTTGTTAGTAGAAAGTTGACCTTAGCAGAGTAGAATTACACAACCACAGAGCATGAGGTGTTTTCCATGGTTTATGCCTTATAAAAATTAGATAACACTTATTAACAATCTCATTAATCTTCTTCACTAATAATGAGGTTCTTAAGTACCTCATGAACAAGCCTATTTTACATGGGTGCATATGCAGATGGATAGTTTTATTTGAGGATTTCCAGTTCTTCATTGGGGTTAAGTCTAGAAAGGAAAATTTGGGGTCAGACCATTTGTCCTCCATCAATTTTGGTGTTGTAGTGGCACCTATTGAGGATGATATGTCAGTTTCAAAACTATAAAAATTTTAGTGCATCCCCAAGGTTTTAGCAGAGATCACCACCTTTATAACATCTGGAGCTGCACCCTTGACTATGACAAATAAGGAAAATAAATAGTTAGTATTTCATGCTACTCCCTTTCAACTCATCAATAGAGGATTTTATAAGATAAGTAGAGATGAAGTGATATGTTGTTGTGTCTTTGAGGACATAAGTGACTCCATCCTATAAGAATCATATGAAGGCATAACCAAAGGACATTGCACTGTAGATGCAATGACAAGAAAAGTGTTGTAGTTAGGATTGTGGTAGCCAAGCTTGTACCAAGATGAAAATAACTGTGCCAAGGCATGTGATATATGTCAACACATTGGAAAGCCTAACCATTGGGATGAGATTCCCCTCATCCCCATTCTTTCCTAGGTGCCATTCAAGAAACAGACCATTGATTTTATTAGGTTGATAACTCCCATACCACAGGGCATAGGTGCAAGGTATATCCTATTAGCCATAGATTATTTCACCAAGTGGGCTGATATTGTGATAAAAAAATACTACATAGTCACAACCACTACACACTTCATCTAGGAAAACATAATAAGCTAATATGGGTGCCCACTTTGTCTAACTAGTAATAGGGGTACTCACTTTATCAATGATATAGTACACATCCTTTTGGCTGAGTATATGATGGTACACCACAAAATGACCCCTATCATCCATAATCAAATGACAAAGTTGAGTCATTTAACAATATTCTAGGAACATGCCTCATGAAGACATGTGATGTTGGTCATAGATATTGGGATGACTAAGTATCAACAATGTTGGGTATATAGCATAACCTATAGGCACCTAAACAAGGATACGCCATTTTAATTGGTGTTTGGTGTTGAGGCAATATTTCCAATGGATTTATTAATTCCATCATTTCACATGGCATGCATTAGTCAGCTACATGACTAAGAGTCATTGAATGTAAGATTGGAGGACTTAGAGCACCTAGATGAGATGCACACCTAAGCATAGTGGAGCCAACAAATAGAAAAAGTGTGCCACAAGCTCTGACATGATAAGTACATAAAAAACAAGGTGCTAATATAAGGGGTATTCATTTTTCTTTATGAATCCAAGTATTTCAAGCACCCATGTAAACTATAGATAAGGTGGATGGGTCCCTATATCATCCACCACATATTAGTGATAGGTACATGCAAGTTACGTATGCTAACTAGTGAAATGCTCTCCAAGAATTTGAATGGAAATAGGTTGAATCCATATCAACAATATGGTGGTGCTTTCACCATAAGCCCATTGACTTCTTGGTCACTAGTTAGTTTGAGTTGATATGACCAACATAATGTTTGACGCATGCCAAATAATTTTGTTTTGTTTTTGGTCTCTTAGGTAGTAGTGTAAAGAGTGTATAAGCAATGCTTTGAATTCAACTAAGAAAGTTTACTAACATTTCACACATAAATCCAATCAAGTAAGTCAAGACCTTACACTTTCTAAAAGTGCCTGAGGCCAGACATCCAAGTCTTGGGTATGTGAAACTCACTAGAATTAAGAAGACGATGCATAAACTCTAGGTGTGTAATAGATATATTACATGGTCATGGATGTCCAATGGAAAATAATCTTGCACTTTCACATTTAATTCCAGTCAAATGAGTCAAACCCGTTTGTTTGCCTATCACCTAAGGACAAACACCTAAGTTTTTGAGTGCAAAGAGGCTTCCAGACTTAGACAAAATAAGAGCTAAGTGAAGACGCACAACTTCATCATGCATAAGAAAGAGAATGAAGATACACCATGTGATTGTGAGTAAAAGAACTAAAAAATAAGGATCAAGCACTAGAGAACCAATGCAAGTGATTTGTATGGGGTAGGATAGGCCAAGGCAAGATGAAGTGTAAGAAATCAACCAAATTAGATAAGTACACTTGAAATAAAATAATAGTAAGAGGAAGAGGAATTAAGGAGGATAAATTAGGTGCATGTGAGGTACTATTCCTAGGTTACCATATTGACGGCAAAGGTCATGCCACGAGAACTAAGTGCAAAAGGATAATCGTCATAGATAGTTAGCATCCACCTAGTTTTGAGCAAGAAGTGATTGTTTTAACCACAAGTCACTTTACCAAAATACTATTAGAGGCATTAAATAAGGTGGTGGTGGAGGCACAAAAATTTAAAATAAATAATTTGGTGGTAGAGGATTTTCATAGATTTCATGGATTTTCATGTAGTTCACCAAATCTAAATGTCTCCATGCTATTAACACACCTGCATTAAAGATGGTAAATGGAAAAATGGTATAAAATACCACATGATCGACTAGTTTCCATTAAAAACTTTATGCGAAACTTTATAAATCAATCAAACTAAATAAAAATAGGAACCAGAGAGCTGAAGCATATAAGCCATTATAGAGAGAGAATCTAAGCACCACTAGGCACCTAGAGTGAATGATTGTGAAGCTAGAGATATTGTGCTCAATGTGAGATTAGTGTGGAAAGGAATGGAAATGAGTATGAGTATGAAAAAATAGGTATAAAAGTGAGTTGTCATCAAAGGCACCATTAATAAATTGTGAAGCTTGGAGTTGAAGGTATGATCATATATCCCATGACTATGAAGTGCTAATAAAAATTCAAGGTTTCAGTAGACCCTACCGACCATGCTTTAACACTAGTAGGTTTAGGATGGGTAAGAAGTAAAAGGGAATGGTTCCATAGTAATAAAATTTGAATCAAGTGCATGTGGAAGTAGAAGTGACCCCTATAAGAATAGTATTACCAATGGTAGAAGGGGTCAACATCATTCAATTCAACCTTGAGGTGCTGACCAAAATTTACTATCAAGTCATGCAGTTTCCCCCAGATGTTTTGGTGGGGGAAACTAGAATTCATTTATGCATACCTATTATCTAAAGGATTACAACTATCACACCTCTATCCATGTGTAATATCTCACATCAGATTGGATAATGGATACAAGGAAAAAATGAAATAGTGAGTAACACTTTCTGACATCACCATTTGAGATAGGTTGATAGCTTCTAGTACAACTTAACTATATGAGTTGCCTTGCTTTTGGAAGCAGAAGGATCTAATGCAATTCCTTTTATCACATGTTCATGGAAATTTCATATATTTTTTAGGGAGGAGCATGAATATATCAACCTAATTATAAAGATAACCAGGCTCTTAGATACTAGGAAAGACATCCATGAAATGATGGGTGACAATGAAGAGTTAGAGTGTATCAAAAATATCTTGAGTTACTGCTAGGGGGGTTTGCCTTCCCCATCAAATATTACAAGGACCCAAGTATGAGGTTAGCCTCATGCCTCATTAGCTTAAAGCTTTTCCATAGTGATCATTAGATTGATGTGATAAAAGCTTACCTTTGTATCACCTACCATATGGTGCAGGGTGTAAAATTTAACATTTCCAAGTTTATTAATACAAAGTTCATGAAAAATGTGTTAGCATGCCACATAATGAAGAGGACATTCAGGTGGGGTTCCATTCTCATTTGGATAATGATGGAGGAGTTTCCCATATCAGATGGGGACAAGGACAATTTTTGGGTGTTTCCAAAGCATAATGACTCCTAAGCACAAAAATACAAGGACTTCACTTTCCCTGGTTCCTTTAATGCAAAGTACAATACATGCATGATGAGATGGTGTGATAAATATATAGAGGAATTTAGGATCGAATGACACATCACCAAGAGCTCCCCAAGAGCATGTATGGGATGATGACCTTTGTTGTTATGCAACATTTTTGTGTAGTGTGCTTGTTTTTAGCTGATGACATGTCAGGTAGGCTAAAGCTCTCATATGATTTCTCAGCTAAGTATTTCAAGGATGCATTCAAAATAATACCTAATGCATAATAATTAAACATTATAATGAAGGATATGGGTATGGAGAGAAATAGATTATAGCACTAGGTTTGTGTGCCTAGATGGGAAGGAAACAAGGGATGAAAAGGATGACTTGGATCAAACCGACATCTGCCTTATTCAAGAAGTGACCATACTTGATTACATATATAAGCTCTACTAGGAGATGAATCTTGGAAGGAAGGGTCCTAACTCTAGAATTGAGCAAACCAATGACCCCCCATCAGGATCGATGATGAAGGAATGCCAATAATAGCTAAAATAAATAAGTCTCTTAAGAAGAAGAAAGGGGAGACACTAAAAGAAATAGAAGAGTGCATAAAGTTTTAGATCACATCAAGTGATGAACCATCCCCATTAGCCCTGACAAAGAAGCACATAAAGTTTGTACCAAAGACTTCTTTGATCTTAAAGGAAAACCAAAAGAAACTGAAGTTCCCATCTATAATGCCCACTATCACCTTGGCAGACATAGAGGCACAAGAAAAAATAGATAAAAGGGAAGAAGTTGGAAAGGGTGTACATATTATGCCTAGAGAAGACTCCTCATCTAGCAAAGAAACTCTCACACCACCTAGAAATGAAGAGGCAAGGTAAGAGCAAGCTTGAAAGAAGCTTGGCCTTAGCCATGTAGACATTAGAAGGTAAAAGAGTTGTAGAAGAGGAAAGAAGAAAGGAGGAAGGTAGGAATGATGGAGGAAGCAAATAAGGAAGCCATGGTAAAAAAAAGTTCTTGATGGGAGGAGAAATAGATGAAGATCATATTGGTGATGGAAATTATACCATCAATGAATCAACTCTTTTGTCTATCATGAAAGTCAATTTGGAATCATACCAGTCTAATCGTAGGGGTTCTAAAGGTTCATCTAATATCCTAAAGATGTGAGGGGGTTTTTATTATAAATTTTGGAAAATAATCAAAGTTATCAAGAAAACTTAATCCATTATAACAATCAAAAATCCACTTGAATCATGAATAAATTAAGATACACTCTATAATCTATTCTATCCGACACAGAAAACCTATGGATTAGATAGTCTTTTGAAGAATAAAAATTTGATTCTATAATATATAAGTATTCAGATATTACCTTTGATTCTTACTTGCAATGTTTTAAGTTAACTAAAAAGAAGATTAGAAATAGAAGCAATAGATCAAATAAAAAGAGAGAGATAAAAATGTAAGAAAAAAGCAAACAAATTACAAACAAATAATAAACAAGGCAAACAACTAATCCTAAAGCAAAGAGAAAAAATAAACTAGAATAGATAACAAACTAATAAAAAGATCTATTCTAAACAAAAAAGAAGATAAAATGTAATAATCAACTATGAACATACTTCTAAGAATTAAGACATACCTATAGCCTATTTGAGATAAACTAAAATAGAAAAGTAAAGGACATAAACTATGAGAAAATATATGAAAATATTAACTTAGAGGATATAAAGATTATTGAACTAACAATAAACTGAAATGGATATAAATCTAGATACTTAAAGAAACCAACTTATAGCAAAACAAAGGAAATAATAACTTGAGAAAATCTATAACTATCTAAGATAAAGAAAAGAACAAAACTAAACTAAGAACTAATAGCAAAGGCAATCTAAACTAAACTAACTAAAACAAAAAATAACTAAAGATTAGAACTATATCTAAGATAATCTAAATGGAAACCAAAAACCAGATTTAGAAGAAATTTGAAAGATCTATTATATTAAAGTTAGATTCAAATAATTACAAAAGATGTGCGAATCTCAAATAGAGAGTTGTCTTATTATAAAAAGATAAATTCATTGAGAAAACCAACATCCTTTTTCTACACAACTTTGATAACTTTGCAATAAAAATAGATCAATGAGATGTATCAAAATGGTGAAATGATGATCATTATCTAGGTTGAATACTTGAAATCTGTGTATAATATTGTAAGTGGAAATCATTAAAAGATATTAAGGTTAGAAAACTTCAAATGAATAGTAATAGATGATAAATAAAACTGGATATACTTGTGTTGCATAAGCAATTACTCAACCTTCAAATTAAGTATCATTGGGTCTATCTACAAAATTTGTACTATCTTAGAGAAGTTGCATAAAAAGAAGAGATAAATGATTGAATTCAAAAAATACTTAAGTCTTCAATACCTATTGTGCTTCTATCTTCAAATGAGTGCTTGATCTCTTATTATACCTTTCAATTTAGTTGTAAAATAGGTTATAACTAGCTATAGTTAGTTATTAGTTAATGTTACCTAATTGACTTAAAACAAAATCAATTAATTATAAACTAAAATTGCTTAAGGACATATTTAATTAAGATTTAATTTTTTTTAATTTGATTAAGATATTAAAAATAATAGACCTGGGGCACTTATCTTCATGGGTGGAGACCCATATTAATTAATACTATAATAGAATATATATCAATCATAAAATAAATAAGTCATAAATAGATAAATTATATTAATATCAGACAATAACACATATTTAATTATCTTAATCATATAAAATTATATCAAACCTCAAAATTTGCTATATTTACCAAAATTTGTCAAAGTCTAAAAATTGATGTGTTAAACTGAAATATCAATGTCTACCATGAAATTTTAACACTAAACGAAAATCATCCCTTATATGAACTATAGTCATCTAAATCTAAAAAAACTTCAATTAATTGTTTTTCCTATTCATGAAGAAAAACATTATACTCTATTTTAGTAGCAGGAAATGGTAGCAATGTAGTTCTTGAATCAATCATATTTTCATCAACCTTTGACTTAATCATTTTTAGCAATCTGACCTCTATTAGTGCTTTAGATTTACCTTGACTAGTAGTACTCTTTTTATCAGTGTTCTTTCCATTAGTTTGAGGTAGAAAATCCATGGTCCTTTTTCTGCCAGCATAACCATGACTCTCTAAATTCAACCTCTCAGACCTCAAAAGTGGTTCACTATGGGCACCAGATAAACTCAACTTTCTACATTTTCTGATAAGGTCTCCATGAGAAGGCGAAGGTGAATCTAAAAGAATAACCATATTTATAAGGTCTTTGGCATGAAAAAATTATACTTCAAGTTACATAGACTAGTTAGCAAGCAAAGGATCATCAATTAGCTCACCTCTAAAATTAGGGGGCTTGATACGCAAGTGTCGAGAATCATGTTTCAGATGGTGAGAGGAGCTACTTTGAAAATGTGAATGGGTTCCAATTTTATAGCCATCAAAACCCAATATAACCTATATAACACATATTTGCTAGGTTAATAGGCAGATTACTCAAAATATTCAAAAACTTAGGATCATAGGCATCAAAATAAATTAACATTCTTGTGCCTCAATGAAATCTAGGCCCAAAATATCCTACATGAAATTCACCCCTATCAAAATCTCCACTAGAATTTCACTACCTAACACCTCTATTATAAATTCATCCCCATCATCTATCATCATTACTCCCTATTGGTTCATCCCACCAAGACATATTAGGCAATCTGAAATATAACAACAAAACCTGAGATTAGGAGACAAAATAATCTACAAGTTGAAATAATCCATCAAGTAAACTGAAACTGCATCCTGACTAAAACATACTATATATTAATCGTAATCTAATTTTAATCTCAAATGCCATCATGATTATGATAGTAACTTCAAAGTATCAAAGAAATTTAATCTCAATATCCATTTTCAAAGGAAAGCCTAAAACTTCAATTTTGATATTAAACTTCAAATAATAACTCGTGTCTTTCTCAAAGCTTTACATTCACTCAAAGTATCCACATATATATAGAGATTTATGACATTATTATTTTCAACACAGTCAACTGGTATAATTTAGGTTTTCACATAGTGATCCCAATTTCTAACACTATTAATTACATATTTTATACTAAAACTAGCCATTAATCAAAAAACTTCTCACGTATACAAGTTTAGATTTATCACAATAAAACCACTATTTATTGCCATATCAAAACTCAAAAAACTATATATTGTAAATTATCACTTGCTATATGCAAAAAATTACCTCTTTATGCAAATACATTATTGACAACTGAAATTTAACCATATATGTAACTAAAATTACATGCACTGAGTTTTCTTACTATTTTTGGTCTATTTCATTACTATTTTTAGACTCATTTACTTCTCTATCCACATGAGTGCTTAGACACTATTTATAGATTCAACTTGAGACATGAAACCTAAATCCACTATCAATCTGAACCAAAAGATATTTGTTGGTCAACTCAAAATATTTCAAAGAAATGTAGACATCTTTATAGATACATGATTGAATACAACTTATAATGCATATAAGAAAACCTTTTATATGATCAATGAAAATCAACAAAAATTTAATAAATGCACAAAACCTATGCCATAAGATAAGAACCTTTTATGTGCATGCAAGTAATAAACTCAAAGATTTCATATTTGAACCATATTTCACTAAACCCTTGACCATAATGAAGAATATCTAAAAACAATCATCAGATCCTCAATATATTTTATGTACTGAACTTTAACACACTTTCTTAGTATGACCTTTTTATTTTCTAAATATCAACTTTACATTTATTTTTCCACAATCAAATTCCAAATTAAAATGAAACTATTAGTTCACAAATAAATTTCAAAAAACCTAAATCCTTTAAATTTCATGCATTTAGAAGAGATTAATCACAAACTAATCTGAGGCACTTCCATAAACCTACATACTGAAATATCTTACAAATATGCACTATTGTCAAAACCAAATACCCTCTGAAATAATTTTCCAAAATAATCATTTCATATTACCCAAAACCTATGCCTTGTACTTCAACATTCAACTAAAACCAAGAATTATTATTTACTCATTTCTCAGAAAGTCATCAAATTTTCCATGCATATAACTATACCATTTATGCATAGCATGATAATAACTCTGAAACTTCAAAAATTATAAACCTTACTACATGTAGATTCTTCAAGAATTCTTATCTATATTTTCACCAAATTTATGGATCATAAAACTTCACTAAATCATTTGAGGATTATGCAGACCTTGAATAAATCCTATATTTCCTTTAGATGACTGCATGCGAATAACTTTCTAGAAAACTCAAGTCATGAAACTAACTAATAGAGTTTTATAGGTATATCCCCATACTCAAAACTTTCCAAACAAATCATAGTCATATCTAGAAGTCTTCATGTATGAGACCATATATTTTCACACTATAGTTATGACCTTCAACACTCAAATAAAACCATAAACAAATGATAACAACTTTCACTTTCAATCATCATAATCTTTATAACATATACATGTAAGAAAATTCACCTCAAACTTTACATTATTTCCCATATTTTCCATAACTAAATAGAATAAAATATCAGAACTTTATTTCATGTGAACCAAAAGTCATCTAAAACTTTTCTTTCTTTCTTCAAAACTTTCATACATCCATAGAATATTTTTGAAGAAAGACTATTCATTGTCATGAACATACATGGTTTTCTTGCTTGAACCTTTCGCCAAATATTCTCACTGAACCTTATTCTAAAACTCACCCACTATCCTACCAAGGCTTCGATCCCACATTAATATTGAAAACAAATTATCTATAATGAAAAAAAAAAAAACCTTTTTTTTTCAACCCAAGCTTGTAACCAATTGAATGATGTGGTTACATTTTATTGGTTTACATTAACTAATGGCGTACTTAGCAATCTTGCTAAGTCATTTATCAATATAATTAAACTTAGAAAACAACTATCTTTCATACTAACCACTTCACTAAATTCTTCCATTTGAGGATATTAGTTAATCATTAATGCCCAATACTACCAAATCTTCAAACAATCTTGAAGCATTGGAAATACACACTCAGACTTAAATGCACTTGCCAACTCACTTGCCTCAAAGTTTAATTTGCCAAGTAGTCTCTAGCTCAATATGCCTTGTCATCTATCAAAGGATCTTAATACTTATGTGTCAATAAATTCATAACTTTTAATTAACTAAGCATAGTGACCAAGGGTCTTCAAAACCATATTCCATTTCTTTAGCCAATAGTTATATTTTGCAAATGAATCAAATGCTTTAACCAAGTAAATTCACCTTGAAAATGCTTCTTGACCAAACAAAAGGATCTTTGACACTTTTGTGTATTAAGCTAGTAACATGACAACTTTACATAATACAAACCACTATGACCTAACATCAATTTTTTTGAATTATTCCATGAATGTTAGGATAGGTCCTCATGAATGCAAATTTTTTTATAAATAAAGCTTTTTTGCTTATTTTCAAGAGAAGTGAAGCCCTCAGAAGAAGTCTATGACATTTTAAAAGAATTTATATGTTATATCTATCTCATAAATCTTCATATCACATCAATCTTCAATATACAAGAGATGAAATACATGCTTTGGGAACTATGATCACCAAATTTGACTATTAACTCAAAATTTGAAACAACTAAACTTAGTACACCAATTAGGTTTCCATGAATTGATCCATGCATTAGTTGTATAATTATAAAAACTAGAATGCCAATTGTATAAATTTGGATATGAGAATTACTAAACCATCTACAACATATTGAGATTTCAAATAACCATCATATCAAGTAGTGAATGAAACTAAGTTATTGATCAAGTATAAATTTTCAAAATAACTTTCAAATATATCGAAATTGATTGCAATTTTTTTCAAATATAACATATCACCATTGGTATCTAAATAATAAATAAAATCCACTTATGAAGATTAAAAAAAATCACAAAACAACTGTAGTAATGGAAAACTTAAAGCCCATGAACACTAAAACTATCAAAACTAAGCTAAAGCCAAAAAATTGATCACACTCACACACACACACACACACACACACACACACATTATTCATTAGTCCACTATGTTCTTTAAAACCACTTAAAACATAAATAAAACTTATCAATAGATCATTATAATTTCATAATAAAAAATGCATCTAAAATACTATCAATCAATAGGGTCCCTGATATAGTTTTAGGTGTTATGATGGGGTCATCTCTATGGCAAAAAGTATATATTTTAATTTTTTTTTATGGGTGTAGAAAATAGGCATAACACTAACAACCTTGCTAGTCAATTTTATGAAATAAATTTGAGTAGAAATAAATTTATTATTATAAAACATATTTTTTCCTTGAGAGTGTGATCTAGGAAAATATTTTATCAAGTAGCTAAGCACAAATCCATCAAATAATGAATTCAATCAAGGAATGAATTGTTCGGCTAACATGGCATGAAGAAAGAAGAAATGAATAACAAAGAAGTTTGAGCTAGATGTACAATCAATTATAGATGCCTTAAGCACAAAATTTAAAAAGGAAGTAATAATTATACAACTCAAATAAAAGTCAACCATATTACTCATTTATTATGAAAAACTAAATTTGTAAGAATAATTTCTGAAAATGAATGATACAACACTTTCACAAATTCTTTACTCTTCGTTCATAATGTGACATTCTTCATTCCACAACCTTTCATTGATCATTTTAAGACAAATAAAAATAAAACAAACACGATAACATAAAATAAGACAAAACATTGAAATAAATAAAATGTAAAACAAACCAAAAAGAAAGCAAAAAATAGAGCAACAAATAGATAACTAATCATGAAATAATTTTAAGTGATAGCTATTTACTAAATAACACAACTAATTTCATTCAAGATATTTAATATGAAAAGCATTATTTTTAAGAACTATGGCAATTATATAAGGTCCACGCCATAATGTATCAAACTTATGATGTTTTATAAGGTCTTAATGAGCTTTATCTCAAAATAAAACTAAGTCACCAACATTAAACTTTTTACTAGAAACCTTTTTATCAGAAAAATTCTTTAACTTTTGCTTAGCTTTCTCTAATTTATATAATGTTGTTGCCTTAGATTGATCAAGTGTTACCAAATCATACAACCTTTATTCAATTAAATTGGTATCTTTAGATACATATTGTAAAGCAGTCCTAGCTAAAAAAATCTGAAGTTCTATCAGTAAAGTAGCTTCAAAACCATATGCTAACATAAAAGGCAAATAAGTAGTTGCTAATTTAATAATATTTCTACCAGCCCATAAAGATTCAAAACTTTTAATATGCCAATTCCCTTTATTATCACAAACTATTTTTTTCATAATAAAATTTTGATTTTTATTAGTGGACTCAGCGTGTCCATTATCTTGTGGATATTACATAGATGAATGACTAGAAATAATAGAATAGTTTCTTATAAATTCTAAGATCTCATTTGAAATGAATTGAGTTTCATTATCTGAAATAATCTCATATGGAACTCCAAATATAGAGAAAATCTAATTTTATAGAAAAGAAATTACTTCACCTGTCACTGAACTTTTAAGTCCTTTAGCCTCAAGCCACTTAGTGAAATAATCCATGGCTATCAAAATGTATCTATGACCTGGAGATGAAGGTAGGTGTATATCTGAAATAATTTCAATGTCTCATTTAGTAAAAATTTTCTCAAGAATAATCATATTTAAAGGCATTGTAGGTAGTTTATCCCTCCCAACAAATAGTTGATAAGGCATACATGAATAGATTAACTTATGAGCATCTTAAAATAAAATAAGCCAATAATAACCAAGCCTTAAAATATTATAATCTATTATTTTTTTAGCATAGTGTCCACTATAGTTTCCTTCATGGAAACCCCTAATAGCTTTTTGAGTTTGATTATGGGTAAGACATATTAACAATAATCCATCATGATTACGATGAAATAGGATATTTTATAATAAACAAAAATTTAATGAGTTTAGCCTTAAAAAACATCTTTCTTTCTTGTTTAAGTTGTTAGGACAAGATTGATTATAAAAATAATAAACTAAGTCATGATACCAATCATCTTTAATCAATAAACAATCTCATTCATTCATTTCATGACCAAACATAATTTTTTTAAAAAAATTAGTAGCTTTCATAGTTTTAAGTGTGATTTTGCATTTAAATTTTCATCAACTGATAGAAAAAGGAACTAATATCCGAGGTAGAATTTTTAGCTAAGTTATTTGCTAATTTGTTACATTTAATAGTTTTAGAAGTTTCAAATTCAAGATCAAATTCTTGAATGCGTAGGATCCACATAGCAACCTTCCTTGAATAGTAGGTTGTTTTAAAAGATATGACAGAATAGGTACATTAGATTGTATAAAAACCTTGATTCTCATTAGTAAATATCAAAATTTTATTAGAGAAGAAACAAATGAGAAAACAAATTTCTTAATAAAGGGGTACCTAGTTTATGTATCTTTAAGGACTTGACTCTTATAATGGATAGGTTTTTCTTCATTATTATAAAATTCTTGAGTTATTATAGTTCTTATAGCTTTTTTAGTAGAATTAATGTAAAGAATAAATGTTTTTTTTTGAATCAAGCTTGGCAAGGATAGGAGCACTTACAATTTCATTTTTAATAGAATTAAAAGTTAACTTAGCATTTTCATCCTAAATATATATTTTATCTTTCTTAAGTAGTAATTGTAAAGGGTTAGATTTGTCAAAAAAATTAAAAATGAATTTCTTAACAAAATTAATCTTGCCAAAGAAAGATCTTAGACTTGATTGATCTTTGGGAGGAGGTAATTATTTTATAGCTTTTACACATTCAGGTTCAATATAAATACCTTCTTTAAAGATTACTTTTTTAGATTTAAAGAAATGTCAAACTTCCTACATCTTATGAATACTTCACGAAGATGATCTAAATTCTTCTTTCTTTTTCTAGAGTGAACGATGAGATGATCTAAAATTAAATAATAATGCCTATCAAATCATCAAAAGTAACATGCATAACCCTTTGAAAAGTGGCATCTACATTCATCAAACTAAAAGGAATTCAATTATAAGTAAAAGTACCTTTACAAGTGGTAAAAGTAGTTTTGTGTCTATCATCAGGATTTACAAAGATTTGGTTATAACATAAAATTCCATCTAATAAAGACATCATTTTAGATCCTGCAACATATTAAAAAATATGATCTATGTTAGATAGATAAAAATTATCTTTTACACTCACTTTATTTAAATCTCTAAAATCTACACAAAGTCTAATATCACCATTTTTGTTTCTAACTAGAACTAGAATAACTACCCATTTTGAATATTTTACATAAAAATGACACCAACATCAATCATCTTATTAAACTCTTTGTTAATAGTGTCGTCTAATAAAGGGTTGATTCTTCATATTTTCTACCTGATAAGTTTGATACCATGTTTAATAAGAATGTCATGTCTAATAATATTAGTATCATAACCTTTAAGTTTCTTGATTGACCATGCAAAGACATCAATAAACTCCTTAAAAAAATTAATGAACTTAACCTTTTCATTTTTATTTACTTTAATTCCTAAATAAACACACTTAGGATCTTCTTCAATGCCTAAATTTATGGGAATGGTCTCACCTATGGTTTTACTTGATGGTTATTCTATTTTAGAGATTTTTGGTTAATCATTAGGTGAAAACATAGATTCTAAGCTTACCAAACTAGTAGGCAATTTGTTATTATTTATCTATAAATAATCTCCATAATTAAGTACACAGTCATCATGATCAGAGCAATTAATTTTAAGAAATGAATCTATATATTCATCATAGCTAAACACAGACCAATTATCATTCAAATAAAGAATCTTAAGATGAAAAATTTCAACTAAGGGAGAATCAATAGTGGGCTCAATTTCACTCAAAGTGGCATTAGAAGCATAAATTGTAGGCTTATCATCTCTTATATTGAATTCCCTAAAAATGTGTGTGATATTAAAAACTTTGAATTTCTCAAGTAATGATATTTTTTTGTGTATAATGATGCAAAGGAGTTTGATTTGTCTTGTAAATTTTATGAACTTATCTTATTACTAGTTATGAATCTCTAAAAACTTTTAAATATTTAATATTCAACTTTATGACTTTCTTTAATCCTAAACATAATGCTTTAAAATTTATTGTATTATTAGTATTTTTAAAAGATAATTTAAAAGCATAATGAAATATTTTACCAACAATAGATATTAGACAAATTTCATTGCCACTATCTTATTGAGAGAAAGCCCCATCAAAGTAAAGAGACCATAAAATGTTTCTTTTAAATATTTACTCATGTTGATTTTTTATTTCATCTACATTTAGCAGTTCATAAGCTCCAATACCAGTTTCAATGTAGGAAATGTTAGATGAAGAAGGTGATTAAATTGGAGTAGCATAAAAATCTTCCCTTTTAATAAATATAATATCATTATTAATAGGAAACTAAGTTATATATTTTCCAATGAAAAACCCAATGGATTTAGACCAATCCCTTCCTAATAATATTACATAATTACTAAAGATATCTAAGACATGAATATTAGTCATACATCTAATTCACTCATCTTGTGCAATTTTAATAACTATGTCATGAAACTTACAATAACTCTTTGTATGTCTAGCATCAAAACCATTAAATTTCTTACTACCTACTTCATAAGATATACCTAATTAATTCACAATGCATTTAGGTATGATATTCTTTAAAGCACCTGTGTCTAAAAAAAATATTTCTAATCTTAACTTTGACATAGAAAGGAGGTATATAATCAGCATGGGGGTCAAAATGTTGAGCATAAATATGTTCAAAATTATTTTTCTCTTGCAAACGTACATCAACTCTTGGATTTTTAACTACTTTGTTAATCTTATCTAACTATCTTGGAAGACTAACAACCTACAATAGAGAAAATTCAACTTTAATTATTGATAAATCATCAATTATGTTATAGGTTTTAGCATTAGTTTATATAAAATTCTTTGATTTATAATTATGATACTGAGTACTATTATATCCAGTTGCAAAAAGATTTTTTTGAGTAACATTATGATTAGAATTTTTCTTATTATTCTGAGTTGATTTACCTTTATCATCTAATGTAGATTTATCATTTGTTGTTTTATTATTTTTTGGAGGATTATAATCTTTATTCTTAGTATTTATAGCATAAACATTTTCATCTTTTGAAGGATCATCAAGATTATTTATGTTATAAGCTAAATCTAAAGTTATTTCATCTTTTGTTTGAATAAGATACTTTTTGAATTTAATAAGAGCTTGACATGTTTTAAGATTATGATCAAGTTCACACACATTGAAATAGTAAGTAATATCATCATTTTTCATAATTTTATATGAAGAAAAGGGTTTATCATATAGCTTCCTTTTAATAGTGACCAACTCATTTCCTAAACTTTGTATTACTTTTAATATCTCTATATTATCTGAATTTAAGCATATAGTAGACCTATCTTTGAAACCTACATGTTTAAGCTTCTTTTGATATTCAATACAAAATATTATGGTCTCATCATATTCAGTAATATCTTTATCTTCTAAATCCATTTTATATTTCAAAGGTAAAACATTGAAAAGATAAAATCTAGACAACTTTTTTGAAGGTCTAAGATCACCTGGAATCTTTTGACATAACTTGGTGAATCTATAAATGAAATGATACATGGTCTCACCAAGATCCAATTTTTTTTTGAAAGATCATTAACTAAATCAAAATATTCATTGGCCTTACCAAAATACAACTTTAACAAGTCTTCTACATTTGTCTAATTATCAATAACTTTAGCTTGTAGACTAATAAATGATTGATAAGTTTTTCCTTCTAGTGTTTGTGCAAAGAATATTAAACAAATCTTTCCACTAGTTATCCCAAGAGTGGAAAAAACTAATCTAAAGGCTTCTAAGTGATCTTCTCAAGATTCTTTAGGAGCATCAAATTTTTTTGGTATATTCAATCTGTTAAGAGAAGGTAAGTTACCTAGATGGTTTCCAACATTGATTGGATTAGTAGAAATCTATGGTGTTATAGCTATTTGATGCTCTTATTGAGCTTCTTATTCATCTTCACCTTCAGTGATATCTTCTTGCTCTCCATTTTTCTATAATCCATGAAGTAGATCTTCTCATCTCTGTTCTAGTACTAGTTATTTTCCCACTAGCTGATTTCTTACTAGTTGGTTTTCAACTAATAAATTTCCCATCAGTGGATTAATCACTAAATAATCTACCATGAGAAGATTCTATAGATTCTACTTGAAAAAAGTGATTATCTTGAACTTGATTTTCTTGACCTAATTGCAAATTTGTCAAAGCAGTTTCAGTAGGCACAACAAAATCATCAAATAGAAATGAATCAAAAAGAAAATGAGTTTTAAGACTAGGATTAGTAGGTAAAACTCTACCTCTATCTTATTTAATTATCTTGTTCAAATTCAAAACATCATGTTGAGTCTTACATGTAAGATTTGTGTACCAATCAATTTCAAATTCAATAATCTCTTTTTCTTGATTTATGACTTCAATAACCTGATGAAAACTTTAGGATGATTATACCAAGCATAATGTGTTAGATTGAAAAAAACATCAACTTGATCATCTTCTAAATATATAAAAGGTTTAATGATAGGAGGTTGTTGAGCTCTAATAACCGTTAATAATAAGAAAACAAAAACTAAAAATAATTTAGATATTTGAATGATATCTCCAATAGAGTTGCTAAATTTATTGATGATAACAATTGTACCATCAATGAAGCAACCCTTTCACCTATCATGAAGGTCAAGTTGGAATCTTACCAATCTAGTCATATGGGTTTTAAAGGTTCATCTAAGATCCTAAAGATGTGAGGGGGTTTTTATTATAAATTTTAGGAAGTAATAATCAAGTTATCAAGACAGCTTATTCCATTATAAAAATCATAAATCCATTTAAATCATGAATTAATTAAAATAAACTCTATATCTACTCTATCTGATAGAGAAAATCTATGAATTAGATAGTCTCTTGAAGAATAGAAATCTAATTCTATAATAATATATGTATTCAGATAATACCTTTACTTCTTGTAATTTTTTTCAAGTTAACTCAAAAAAAGATCAAAAATAGAAGTGATAGATCAAAGAAAGAGAAATAGAGACAAACACGTAAGTAATAGAACAAAAAAACTACAACAAAATAATAAAATAGGCAAACAACTAATCCTAAAACAAAGAGAAATAAATTACAACAGACAACAAACATAGAAAAAGATCTATTCTCAAGAAAAAAGGAAGATAAAACATAAGAATCAATGAAGAAAATACTTCTAAAAATTAAGACAGACCTATAGCCTATTTGAGATAAATTAAAATATAAAACTAAAGGACTTAAACTATGAGAAAATATATTAAAATATTAACTTAGAGGATATAAATATTATTGAACTAACAATAAATTGAAATGGATATAAATTTAGATACTTAAAGATATCAACTTATAAAAAAAAAAAGGAAATAATAACCTAAGAAAATCTATAACTATCTAAGATAAAGAAAAGAACAAAACAAAACTAATAACTAATAATAGAAACAATCTAAAGTAAACTAACTAAAATAGAAAATAACTAAAGATTAGAACTATATCTAAGATAATCAAAATGAAAACCAAAAATCGAATTTAGAAGAAATCTAAAAGATGTGAAAGTCTCAAATAGAGAGTCATCTTATAAAAAAAAAGATAAATTCATTGAGAAAACCAACATCTTTTCTTTACAAAATTTTGAATGACAACTTTAAAATCAAAATAGATCATCAAGATGTTACAAAATGGAAAAATGATCATCATTATTTGGGTTGAATACTTGAAATATATGTATAGGACTACAAATAGCAATCATCAAAATATATTAAGCTTATTAAACTTTAGATAATTAGTAATAGGTGATAAATAAATCTACATATACCTATGTTGCATAAGTAATTACTCAACCATCAGATTAAGTACTATTCTGTGTATCTGCAAAAGCTATACTATCTCAGAGAAGTTGTATAGAAAGAAAATATAAATGATTGAATTTAGAAAATACTTAAGTCTTCAATACCTTTTGTGATTTTGTCTTCAAATGAGTGCTTGATCTCTTGTTATTCCTTTCAACTTAGTTGTAAAATAAGTTATAACTAACATTAGTTAATTATTAGTTAATGCTAACTAATTGAATTAAAACAAAGTCAATTAATTATAAACTAAAATTAGTTAAGGATATATTTAAGTAAGACTTAAAAAATCTTAATTTGATCAAGATATTAAAAATAATAGATCTGAGATACTTATCTTAATGGGTGGGGACCCATATTAATTAATAATATAATAGAATACATATCAATCATAAAATAAATAAGTCATAAATCAATAAATTATATTCATATTAGACCATAATGCATATTTAATTATCTTAAGCATATAAAATTATATCAAAGCTCAAAATTTAATGTATTTACCAAAATTGCCAAAATTTGTCAAAGTCTAAAAATTAAAGTGTTAAATTGAAATATCAATGTTTGCCATGAAGTTTAACACTAAACAAAAATCATCCCTTAGATGACCAATAGTCATCTGGATATGACAAAACTTTAATTACTTATTTATCCTATTCATGAAGATAAACATTGTACTATATTTCACTAGTAGGAAATGGTAGTAGTCTTGTTATCGAATTAGTCATATTGTCATCAACTTCCAACTTAATCCTTTTTACCAATCTGACCTCTATTGGTGCTTCAATTTTAGCTTGACTAGCATTCCTCTTTTTAGAAGTGTTATTTTTAGTAGTTTGAGGTAGAAAATACATGGTCCTCCTTCTACCATCATAACCATGACTGTCCAAATTCAACCTCTCTAGACCTCAAAAGGGGTTCACTATGGGCACTAAATAAACTCAACTTTCTAAATTTTTTGGCAAGGTCTCCATGAGAAGGGGAAGGTGCATCTAAAGGAATAGACATCTTCCTAAGGTTTTTGATATGAACAGTTTATAATTCAAGCTATATGGACTGATTAGTAGGCAAAGGATCATGAATTAGCTCACCTCTAAAATTAGGGGGTTAGATAGGCAAGTGTTGAGGATCATGTTCCAAATGGTGAGATGAGCTACTTTGGGAATGCAAATGGGCTCCAATTCTATGGCCATGGAATCCTCTATAACTCCTATTTGTTGGGTTAATAGGAAGATTACTCAAAATATTCCAAAACTTAGGATCATAGGCATCAAAATGAATTGACATTCTTGTGCCTCAATGAAATCTAGACCTAAAATGTCCTACATGAAATCCACCCCTATCAAAACCTATACTATAATTTTAATAACACTTCTATTGTAATTTCATCTCCATATTCTATCATCATTAATCCCTAGTGGCTGATCTCACCCAGACCTATTGGACAATCTGAAATATAACAAAACCTAAGATTGGGAGACAAAACAATCTACACACCGAAATAATCCATCAAGTAAACTGAAACTACATCTTCACTGAAACATATTACATATGAATCACAATCTATTTGGAATCTCAAATGCCATAATGATTCTAATATTAACTTCAAAGTATCAAATAATTTTAATCTCAATGTCCATTTTCAAAGAAAAGCCTAAAACTTCAATTTTGAGATTGAACTTCAAATAAAAACTTATGTCTTTCTCACAGAGAGAGAGAGAGAGAGAGAGAGAGAGAGAGAGAGAGAGAGAGAGAGAGAGAGAGAGAGAGAGAGAGAGAGAGAGAGAGAGAGAGAGAGATTTATTACATTATTATTTTCAACACAATTGATTGGTATAATTCAAGTTTTCACATAGTGATCCCAATTTCCAACACTGTCAATCACATATTTTATACTGAAACTAGTCATTAGTCAAAAAACTTCTCACATATATAGGTTTATTTTTATCAAAATAAAACCATTATTTATTAGCATATCAAAACTCAAACAATAGTATATTATAACCTATCACCCGTTATATGCATAAACTAACCTATTTATGCAAATACATTTTGGACAATTGAAATTGAAACACATATGTAACTAGAACTGCATGCACTAAATTTTCTCACTATTTCTCGTCTATTCCATTATTGTTTTTAGAATCATTTACTTCTCTATCCACATGAATGCTTAAAAACTATTTATAGATTCAACTTAAGACATGAACCCTAGATCCACTATCAATCTAAAACAAAAGATATTTGTTGGTCAACTCAAAATAGTTCAAAGCAACAGAAACATATATATATATATATATATATACACATATATATATATATACATATATATATGACTTACAATACACATAAGACAACCTTTTGGATGATCAAGGAAAATCAATAAAATTTTAACAAATACACATAACTTATGCCATAAGGTAAGAACCTTTTATGTGCATGCAAATAATAAACCCAAGGATTCCATCTTTCAGTCATATTTCACCAAACCCTTGATTGTAATGAAGAATATATAAAAATAATCATCAGATCCTCAATATATTTCATGTACTGAGATTTAACACACTTTCTTTGTATGACCTTTCATTTTCTAAATCTCAACTTTATATTTATTTTTCCACAGTCAAATTTTGAATGAAAACAAAACTATCAATTCACAAATAAATTTCACAAAACCTAGATCCTTTAAGTTTCATGAATTTAGAAGAGATTAATCACAAACTAATTTAAGGCACTTCCGTAAACCTACATACTAAAATATCTTACAAATATGCATTATTGTCAAAACCAAATACCATTTGAAACAATTTTCCAAAATAATCACTGGAGATTACCCAAAACCCATGAATTGTAATTCAACATTCAACTAAAACCAAGAATTATTATTTACCATTTCTTAAAAAGGCATCAAATTTTCCATACACAGAACTATACCATTTATACATAGCAACTTTAGGAATTCTTATTTATATTTTTGACAAATTTATGGATAATAAAACTTCACTCAATCATGCAAGGATTATGCATACCCTAAATAAGTCTTTTATTTCCTTTATATGACTGCATGCAAACAAATTTCTAGAAAACCTAAGTTATGAAACTAACTTATAGAGTTTTGTAGGCATATCCCGATAATCAAAAATTTCCAAACCAATCCTATTTCTATCCAAAATTTTGTATGCATGAGACCATATATTTTCACACTATAGTTATGACTTTCAACACTCAAACAAACCATAAACAAATGATAGAAACTTTCACTTTCAATCATCATAATCTTTATAACATCTGCATGTAGGAAAGTTCATCAAAAAATTCAAACTATTTCCCATATTTTCCATAACTAAATAGAATAAAATCTCAAAACTTTATTTCATGTGAACCAAAAGTCATCTAAAAATTTTCTTTCTTTATTATAAACTTTCATACATCCATATAATATTTTCTAAGAAAGATTGATCATTGTCATAGACATACCTAGTTTTCTCACTCAAATCATTTGCCAAATATTCTCACCAAACCTTGTTTTACAACTCATCCACTATCCTACCAAGTCTTCACTGCCACACAAAGATTGAAAAAAAAACTTTTATTTGCCAACCTTAGCTCATAATCTATCAAATGATGTGGTCATTTTTTATTGGTTTTCATTAACTAATGGTATACTTAGCAATCTCGCTAAGTCATTTATCAATCTAATAAAACTTAGTAAATAGATATATTTCATACTAACCTCTTCGATAAATTCCACCATCTAAAAAGATCAGTTAATCATTAATGCCCAATACCACTAAATCTTCAAATAATCCTAAAGCATTATAAACACACAAACTTAGACTTAAATGCACTTGCCAACTCACCTACCTCAAAGTTCAATTTTCCAAGTGGTCTCCATCTCAATTTGCCTTGTCATCTGTTGAAAGATCTTAAGACTTATGTGTCAATAACTTCACAATTATCAATTAACTAAGCATAGTGACCAAGGGTCTTTAAAACCATATTCTATTTATTTAGCCAATAGTTATATTTTGTGAATGAATCAAATGCCTTAACCAAGTAAATTCACCTTGAAAATGCTTCTTGACCAAACAAAAATATCTTTGAAACTTTCATGTATTAAGCTAGTCCCATGACAACTTTACATGATGTAAAACATTATGACCTAGCATTATTATTTTTTAATTATGCCATGAATGCTAGGATAAGTCCTTGTGGATGCAAAATTTATGATAAATAAAGCTTATATTCCTTATTTTTCAAATGAATGAACCCCATAGAAGAAGTATATGACATTTCCAAGTAATTTATATGTTATATCTATCTCATCAATCCTCATATCACATAAATCTTCAATATACAAGAAATAAAATACATGTTTTGGGAACTATGATCACCAAATTTGACTATTAACTCAAAACATGAAATAACTAAACTTAGTACACCAATTAGGTTTCAATGAATTGAGCCATGCATCAGTTGTAGAATTAAAACAAACCCAACTACCATTTGTATAAATTAGGATATGAGCATTACTAAGTCATCCAAAGCATATTGGTATTTCAAATAACCATCATATCAAGTAGTGAATGAAACTGAACTATTCATCAAGCATAGATTTTCAAAATAACTTTTGAATGGATCAAAATTGATTTAAATGTTTTTCAAACTTAACATATCACCATTGGTATCTGAATCATAAATTAAATCCACTTATGAAGATATAATAACATCACAAAACAAGTGCAATAACAAAAAATTGAATGCCCATGAATACTGAAACTATCTAAACTAAACTAAAGCTAAACAACTGATTGCATGTTATAAATATATATGCATATTTTATTCATTAGTCCACTATGATCTTCAAAACCAATTAAAACATAAATAAAACTTATCAATAGATCATTACAATTTCATAATAAAAAATGCATCTAAAATACTATCAATCAATAGGGTCCTTGACATAGTTTTAGGCTTTATGATAGGGTCATCTTTATGGAAACAAGTATAGATTTTCAAAAGTTTAGGGGGGTGTATAAAATATGGATAACAAAGCCTAGTGTTGTGGAAGTATATGAGGCTCTCCAAGATAGACCGCTACCATGCTTAGAGAAGCAAGACTATCAAGTGTAACAATTGAAGAAGAGTTAAAGAGTAAATGGAAGTGCATGGGCCTAGATTAGGATCATATTGACATGGTGTTATACTTTCATAATAAGAGAGAGAGGGCATGATGTCTATGGGAATATCCCAAGATGAAATTGATAAAGTGGAGGTTGATATAAAGAATGCCCAGAAGGAGAAGGCCAATAAAGAGGAAGAAGAGAAGAGGGTTATCATAAGAATGAAACCGATTAAATACAAAATAGTAGAGGCACCTAGTGCCCACACTAGTATAATATAGAAATATATAAAATAGGCATGCCCTAGTGGTGAAGGGGTACCTGGGGACAAAGAAGGTGATGTTGGTGCCTCAAAGGAGCAAACAAAATGAGAAGAAGTAGTGGATGAAAGGGAAAATTTTGAAGAAGAAGAAACCCTACATGAAAGAGAGGAAGAAGAAGGCACTAAGGAAGAGAGCAACATAATTTAATAGGTTTAAGGGAAAAAGGAATTCAATTCAAGCTACTGGGAAAAGGCACAAAATGGTTTTACCATAGATGAGGACTTTACATGTTGAAATACATGCCCATTATAGCTATAACAACATTGATGCACCATCAAGTGTCTTTTAAACTTGAATGCTAAATGGATGAGCCCCATTTTGAGGTGCTAACCAAGATGATACAGAATGTTAAGAAGATAGAAGAGGGGTATGAGTACCAATTGGTCAACCCCTGAGACATGAACCCTATGAGGTTAGATAACACCCTCCTTAAATGGCCTCCTAAGTGGTATGAAATAATATATTTAACAATGTTCACACCACCAAATGGAAAGATATTATACTCAAATTAGAAGAAAAATTTAGTACCATGAAGCTCAAGCTCAAAGAGTTGGCAAAGTGCATTGAAGAGGTAGAGCCATCCCTTTTGGATGGTACTAATACTTCCCAAATTTTAGAAGTGGATTAGGTGTGTGTACTCATCAAACAAATGATCCCTTAAATGAAACCATCATATGAAGAGGAAGGGAAACCTTATGAAGTAATAAAGAAAGAGCTCCACAAAAATCTTAATGAGGTAGAGGACCTATTCACAAGACTAGAAGATTATGTAGATGATTTTGATGTCATATTTTGTAACTTTTCTAGCTAAGCATCAGTCATCGATGCATGCCTCTAAAAGGCAAAGGGAGAAAAGGATGCATTAATAAACCAAACATTCACTATCAACAAGGCTGAGTGCACATAGATAATGGCACAAGTGAATACATTAAGTGCCTAACTAAAGACCTATAAGAAAGACTTGGAGGAACTTTTACATGCCTTCTAGATAAAGGAAAGTGAGCAGGGAGCCATCCTAGATGGTAGGGTTTTAAAGGCCACAAAAAAGCTAGAGGCCTTCAAGAAAGAAATTGACAATATGGGCATACTCATGCTCAGGGTTGACATTAAAAATATAGATAACATCATAGAATAAATCAAGCTCACAATCTATGGATTTGAATACTTTAAGGTGCATTTACAATAGAGCATTCCCAATTTTTTTGCAATTAAGGCACTAAAAGGTTAGTTTGAGGGTGGACTAATGTTTTTGTATAGGATAATCTTTGGCCCCATTTCATGCTAAGTAGTGGATTCATGCTAACTCGATAACCACCTAAGCATGAGGCAACTATATGGATGGTTTTTGTTTTTGTCCTCTAATGGTGCCATCTGGATAGTAGTTAACAACTATAAGAAGTATCAAGAATTGGGTGGATAGAATAAATTTTGGCCATTAAATAAAAATGACTCCTTTTGAATCATGCAACATTGGGAAGTGGGTACATGGTATAATGACTACACATTAAATTCAAAGTGTAGTGGAAGTGGTAGGATGTGTACCTCTAGCACTAGCTCAACAACCAGCATGCTCCATTCCCCATGAACCTAAGATTCTCTAAATATTATAAAAGGGAGGATAAGTTTAGCTAAAGAGAGGAGGCAAACTAAAGAGTAGTGAAGCTCTATGAAAATAGTGTTGGACAATAGCCATTAGAGGATATAAGTATTTTTGCTTGTAAATCTCCCATTTGTAGTTCCCAAGCTTGCTTGTGATCCTCTAGGTCTGTAATAGCTTAAGTCAAGCTTATGCTCAGGATATGTGGACTATGTAATGCTATTTAACTTAACTAATGGAGAATACATTGCACAAATACTTTGAATATTTATTGATTGCCTATTATATTATGTCAAATGTGTGGTTGAGTCCTCATGAGCTCCCAACTTGGTTCATTCATGGTGGTCTTGTGGATGATAATGAACCCTATACTTGAAATATGAGATACACTAAGTGTGGTTAAAGCCCCATGTCTTGAATTAAACCTTTGCCTAAGAATAATACCATCCTTAAGTCCCTTAATTTGACTCCTAATTGGTCCTCAAGCACCTAAATGCCTCTAAGCATATAAACCCAAGGATTACGCTAATGAATGAACAACCATCATTACAATGACTTGAGCCCTTTCATGATCTAAGTTATGCCATCACACAACTAGCCAAACATAGACCCTGGTCCCTTCTCTGTTGTGCTTTGGGTGAGAACATAAGGCTTGTTCCTTATGTATATTGATGATAGCACCACCGAGTACTAAATGTTGAGCACCATAGGAATCATCAAGGCCTATACTCATCTAGAACAAGCCTAGATCTAACTTAAATATCTAGGTAGGCATATTAATAGGCCTATGACCCAAAATACCTACTTAACTACAAGTGGAAAGGGTTTGAGCAGTAGCCATGAGGATTACATGACAAATAGGTCTTCAAGGGACCATTATATGGATAGGGATGGGGAAGGGGAAGATGAGATTGAAACTTATCCATTGGTTCTATATGATTTTCATCTTCAACATTTTAATGTGATTCAATGTTAGTATTTTACACTAAGCACTAAGGTGTCTCACCAAACTGTATCCTACTAAACAATCCCTTCCAATGTTAATTGGACTTTTGGGCCAATTACTAGTTTTAAATATTACATATAATATAAAATTTTCAAGTGAATAAGGCTTGATTAAAGTATCACCCATAAAACATATAAACTATTTTAACATTGAAAAAATGAAATGTAAAAAGGGTTAACGCGAAAAGAGAAAAAATAAAAAAAACAATCCAATAACCCTCACGTTTAAGAAAGCAAATAAGATGCACGTGTGATCTGAATATGATTTATAGTGTGTATAAAAGATACATCAATATTTATAATAAGAATGAGTGCATGTATGATATTGAGTTCTTACCAAGTCATCAATTGTCCCTAATGAAAATGGTGATAATATCATGAGTTAAATTTTTGTGACCTGGAAAACAACATTTTGATTTAAAAATAAGTCACATATATAATTTGTTTGAAGCTTATGTTATATTTATTTATTTATTTTATTTATTATTATTATTATTATTATTTTTAATAATTTCATCTTATTTTATATTAATTATTTATATAACAATATGTATATAAAATATATAATTAATGTTTTTGGCTTAGTAGTTTAATTATCTAACAAGTATAACTAAACTAAAGTTTAAAATTTGTCTTATTTTATCAAAATTATAATTTTTATCTCTTTTTATTATTGAAATACAATTTTTTTCTCAAAAGAGAGTATTCAGATAAATTATTATTTAATATTTGTTTAGTTTTTGATACATTTCAATCTAACTATTTATGTGCATGTTCATGTATTTCTTATGTATTTATAATATTTAATGTATTTTCCATTACATTATTAAAGGAATTAGAAATATATGGCATTGATATAACATTTTTACATCTAACTATGTTACATGACTACTCTAACATGAGAAGAGATGGTGAAGCTATACAAAGCATTATATGCCACATGCCTTGTGGAGGTGATAAAACTAGTGATATGGTCTTAGAAAATAGGGTGGAAACCTTATAGATATACAAATTATTAATAAAAAACCACCATCTATATAAAGTTGAACACATATATAATACATGACCCTATACATGGTCACCTTTATTTACGTGTGATCAACAAGAATATAATTAGATTAGATTAGTGTATGATTTATGTCATTACACATACCCATTTTCATATATATTAATTTTGACATGTTTTTTATCATTATAGTGTCTCTCTATATTTCATCCCAACATATAAATAATTATAGTGAATAATTATTTTTCAATAATATTCATATGGTGTACAAAATATTTTTTACTTCCTTTAGAACATGTCATGAGTAAAAATATGGAAACATCATGAATAAAATACTTAACTATCTACTCTTGGGCATGTAGATCCATGAATAGATTCTGCATGGGTATGTGCACTCCTTAGAAGGAAATTGAGTTCTTCACAATTGAAATCTATCTTGAAATATGTGTACAACCTTATAGTATCTAGGAGAGCTATTGTAACACCTTATATCATGTTGTGAAAAACTAATATATTAAACAAGCATTCTCTATAGTTAACCTTATATGAACCACCTTTCAGTTTCACACATAATTTATGAAATCCTTGTGAAACCTCTTCAAATGGTACCAGAGTGCTACACAAACTACAACATAGGTACCTTATATAATGAAGTGACATCAATGTGTTATCTTCCTATTATGATGCAACATGTTAGGTGTCACTTTACAAGTACGTGTCATGTTAGAAAACTTGTTGGCAAAACCAATGAACCTTAATGCCAACTGCCACACCGATAAGAATACGAACTATCACTTGGCCAAAATATAAAATATCACTAATTTTTTATTATATTTTTTGTAAATACATCATTCCAATGATGTAAATATTTTAACCATCTATAACCATAAGGGATTATAGATGAGAGAGATCACATAGGAAAATAGGAGATTGTTATATTGATTCTAGTCATCTAGAATATCACATAGATTTGTAACTCACATCAAAGATTGGAAGATCAAAGGGATTGTTTCCATTTTTTTCACATGAACATGCATTCCTATCCTCACTATATGTTTTACACACACATACTTTTACTTATTATATCCATTTGATGAAATTTTCAATATTTTAAAAATACCCATGAATTCGAATGTGTGATCTACATACTATCATTGAGTTTACCTTTGCACATTATAAAACCTATATCTTTCTTAAAAGTACAAGGTGTCCCTTAGGCATCATGTGTCTAATGGTTTAAATTAGTGGTTTCATAAAAATATCTCTCATAATCCTATAAACACATGAGCATAACACAAGAAAAATGATTACTAGTTACTTTTATGTTAGATTACCTAGATGAATGTCAAAGCAAGGGAAATTTGATTGACCTTTAGAAAAAAATCATTAATTAATTTTTAGATGTATATAATATTATTCAAGAAACCATATACAGGTAATATAATGAACTCTTTGGTAAATTATGCAAAGTCATGCAAATAATGGTCCACAAGCCATTCCTTCTTCCTTTTGCTTAGTGCATCTATTATTTTAGTAATGAAGCCCCATCAAAGTGCAAGTTAATATTTAAATTTTAGTGTTAAAATAAATAATTAAGTGCCACACCATTATATGGATGGATATAAAAACTTAAGGAATAATTGTCATTCAATTGTTTTAATGATAGATAAGGTCACCTTTATAGTATTAAATATTTTAGTGTTCTACTAGAGGGAAGCCATCAACATGCAGGGAGAGAAAGAGTGTTATTACATTGAGTTTTGGAAGTATTTCAAAGACATGTTTAAAGATGATATTACCATATTAATAAATATAAGTATTAATGAATCAACATACAATAGTTGTGTGAATGTCAAAATAAGTCATTTTAAGATTACACTAGTGAATTCATTGTATACGTTATGCATGTGTGTGATGATTTAATAAAATTACATAAGGTGATAAAGAATATAAAAATAATATGACATTATACCCACACAAATATGGAGATATTTATTTCTAAAAAATTAATTCCACCGAGATCATAGAAAAGGAAATGGTGAAACATAAGTTATATTCTTAATCTGGTGTAGTGCATAATGGTTAACCTACACACAATACACCATATAACCCTTCATTATATAATAATAAATTATCGAATAAGGGAGATTATTATAATAAGGATAACAACACTAGAGGAGTCTAATTTATTTT
The DNA here is from genome assembly GCA_037957365.1 of Torreya grandis. Taxonomy (NCBI): domain Eukaryota; kingdom Viridiplantae; phylum Streptophyta; class Pinopsida; order Cupressales; family Taxaceae; genus Torreya; species Torreya grandis. Next base: position 852,013 of record JARHVA010001459.1, on the reverse strand, counting down.
TCACTAACCAAATATAGGAAGAATCAAGGTGGAAAATATTAAAATTGAAATTTTAAAAGATCACATAATGATTCTAAATTCCATGTGAAAAAAATATTAATTGAATAGTATATATTAAGTCCATGCCAACATAAGACACTAACCTAGACACAAATTATCTGAGCACTAGTGACATTGACATAAAAACCTTTGAGGGCAGAGACAATTACTTCCATACCATGTTTCAGGTGAAGGGATAACTTTTCCATCTCATGATTGATAGTGGCCACTTGAAGAACATCATTGCATAGGATACAACCCTATGCCTAGGCTTTAATACTAAATCACATTCTAAACCATATGGTTTTAATTAGATTTGGTAGGAAAAGGACATATAGGTTCAAAGACAATGCACTTTCTATCAAAATTTCATTCTCATGGAGAATACCATAACTTATGATGTCATGCCACTTCATTTTTGTGAATTTTTAATGTAAGGTCATATATTTATAATTGTAAAGTTATATATAAATCCAAGATACAAAAATAGATGATGCATTATAAGTGTATATAATATTTTTTGATTATATGTCACTTAGTCTTGTATACTTGGAAAGCTCAGAGCTTGGTTATTCTTCTTAGTCTTAAACATGCCTTGCTTCTCCAAGCCTTGCATATGCTCTATCTTTTTTCCATTGGCCTATTTCTTAGTTCAACCAATCTTATATTGATGACACAAAAATCCTCTTTTTCACATAATACATAAAATTTAATTATCTTACATCTCTACAAGTTATGATCATTCACATATTTTGTTATTCCCTAGACATAAGACAATCAATAGCATTGACATTATTATCATGCCTAGACGTAAGTGTACAGTTAATAAAGTCATCTAATTTTCAAATGAAATGCATTCCAATGGCCAACCTAAGTGCTTTAATCTAATTTATCTCCTTATAAGATTGGTATAAATACAATATCAACCCCCATTCATTCCTCATCTATCAATTATATCCAAGAGTGTTGGAGGTTTGTTAATGATGTCTCCAAGGTGACCAAGGATGTTGATGAGGTGTCATGTGTTCTAGAATGACATTGATAAAGTGTGATTCAATATTATTTCATAGTTTTTAAATGTTTGACTTGGATAGGTAGATGGTGTATATTATTGATGGTATGGCCATATTTTAGAGACCTTATGGGGTGTTTTGAATTCTTGGAGTGCTTGTGGAAGTGAAATAAATTCAACAGAGAAGTCATTGAATGTCTAGGTTCAAGTAGTCAAATTGATAGATAAAATTAAGTGAGCACATTGATGACATAAAAATTAACAAGTGCAAAGGTTTAAAGAGTAGATTTATATATGGATAGATTCCCCTATGTGAGGAGATCATATGGTTCAAGTTTTAGGTATGGATATGAAACATACTAAAAATTATTAAGTTACAAAGTTGGCCTCTCAAACAGAGTTCACTACGTTTCTATACTTAGCCAAATTTGTAAGAGGAGATCTAATGGTGAAAGTTAAAAATATATAATAATGAGCATCTAATATGATAGATGAATATCTAATGATGAACATTTAATTGAGCAATGAAGATCTAGGATGAGTAATTAATATGACCAGATAAGGATCTAGTAGAGTGCATGATGTTATTAGATAGTGATCAAATGGTGTATATTAAGTCAATATGTTGATAGATGATTATAAGGAATGTGGGGATGACAAGTGCAAGAATTTTATTACAAACCGACTGCAAGGTATGTAGAGGGCATGTGAGGATACCAAGTGGCTTGATTTTAGAAGCAAGGATATAATATCAATGATGAATGATGCAAGGCAATTACTAGGATAGTCTTGAGGATATTGATGGAGAGAGTTTGATAAATTTGTGTGAGGAAATGAGATGAATACATGTGTCGGTAGATGCTTTTGCATTAACCAATGACCATTGGCATTTGAAATTAGTAAAAGGATAAACTAATGCTTAGTATTTTGATTATATCTTTTAATCTAGGATGAATTTATTAATGATGTAAAAGGAAAAGTTGAAGAGGACTTCAAGGTTAATTTATATAATCTATTTATAAGGTTTGAATATATATATAATAAAATTTATTAAGCTCCAAAGTTGATTAAAGGTTTGACCATATTCTACAAGTAACCCGAGAAAGATAATTAAAGAGTTCTTGATGGTATTATGATGTTTCAAGATGAAATAACTATTGGAGATTATTTTATAATCCATGAGTAATATCTATATGTATTATTTAAGGTTTTACAAATCCATATTTAGTATGAAAAAATGCTTATAAGTTGACAATGTTTACTGAATACACTAGAATTTTGAGTGACTATCTTGCAAAGGTAAGTTGAAGATGTTCTGAGTAGCATTGAGGATGTAAATGAGTATGGAAATGTTCTATATGTATCAAATATTAATGATAAGGTATTGGTTTTCATTATTTTCCCTTGATCAATTATGGAGAGTCAAAATAGCCTGACTGTATATGACCAGTCTGAGTTGTCATTCTGAGAGAGTTAATTTGAGTACTTAGAGCCTGTGTTGAAGTGCCTAATGTACATGCAAGTGTTAAATAGGTCTTGAAGGTTTTACCCATGTGATATAATCATATGAATATGTGAAATATTTGAGTACTTACTTAAGAAGTTTGAGACTATGTTTTCTATGTATAAAGGCCTACAGAGTGAAGAAACCTAATTGGTAGGTTCAAGTGTTGAGTTGGTGTTCCAAGTGAGATGGACCCATATAAGAGTGAGAAAAGGGATATTGGAGATAGGTTTGATATTTTTTAAGCATTGGTAAAGGATGAATGTTGTCCAATTAGTTTCATATGTAATGTGTGAGTATGAAAGCCTAATAGTTTTTGGTCTCACCATTAGTATAAAAACAACAATAAATGACTAAAAAACTACTAGAAATTGCATATAAATAACTAAGATTGGTCACATAACAATTATTAATTTATTTCTAGTCATTTATAATGCAACCAAATTTATGACTAAACTACTTTTAGTCATTTATTAGTTGTTTTGATCAATCAATTTGGTAGTATATTTAGTCATTAATGTAGTCATTAATTGTTGTTAATTGGTCATTTATATAGTCATGGTAGTCATTTATTTAGTCATTGGAATTGTTAATTTCCATCAATTAGTAGTATATTTAGTCATTTTTATTAACTAATTTCCATCCATTGGTAGTATATTTAGTCATTTTAATCATTATTTTGCCATCAACTAGTCATATATATTCATTGATTTCTATCAATTGGTAGTATATTTAGTCAATTTAATTATTAATTGACATAAAATAGTAGTATATTTAGTCATTTTAATTGATTATTTCTATTAATTAGTAGTAAATTTAGTCATTTTAATTTTTAATTATCGTCATTTGATAGTTTATTTAATTATTTTTATTCACTAATTTTTGTCAACTACTAGTATATTGATACATTATTTATTAATTACATAATCATTATATTTACTATTAGTTTAGTAGTAAGTTTTCATTTATATAATATGAATAATTTATTAAATACCATAAATTGTATAATGTAGAAATATATTTTTTGGTTTGATACTTGGGAAATATAAGGGTCCCAGGCCCTTTGATAAAAAAAAATTCAACAAAACAAAATAGTCTACCACACTTAGCATCCTTCCATGTCAAGGCATATGACTGATCTATTAACATAACAAAATACTACCAAAGCATCCATATATACATACATATTTCTATTACCATCTTACTATTTTAATGACTATTAACAACCAAAAGCCAACAAACTAGCCAACTATTCCAGAATTACTAATTTTATAAGCTTCCCCTAATTTGTGTAAATTTTATTCTTCTCAAGGTCCTCAATCGAATCACCCGCTACTATACCCAAAGCCACTGGATTCTTTCTTGCCTTTGAATGGTTTAAATCCACCATCTTGTTATCCTTATAAATGCCTATATATTACTCATAAGATAAAAAAATAGTCCTTTTTGTACTTTATCAAGTGCTTCCCCATGCTCCTTTTACTTGCCTTTCCACCAGGATGGAGACTTAAAAGAGCCTCTCACCACTCCTTTACCCAATATTTTAATTACATTGACCCTATCTTTATCATGCCTCATTGCCCTCCATTTTTCCAATCTAGGAATGGGATTTAGAATATTGATTCATAAGGAAAACCGACTCCCTACATTTCTTCCAACTTCAACTTCAATATATAGGCTACTTCCACATCCTTGGAAAAATCAACCAAAGCTAGGAATTAGAACTCAAGCTCTCAAAACATTTATAGTAGGATAAACCACAAATAGTCTCTCTCTAAAAATGGAAAAAGAGGAAATGACCCAAGTGGCAAAGATGCCAAAGCCTCTACCAACTCAAATGTATATTCCATCCATATGAAAATTTTTGCCATTTCTTGAACCTAGGCTCTATCCATCATAAACTGGCAAAGATTATAACCAAATAGAGAGGCCAAGTCATAATTGACTCTAACTTGATGAATCTATGATAAAAAAATCCATACCCAAAACTAACTTGATATCTGCCACCACTTGAGGAGAAGGAATCCAAAAAGTATTTGATAGACATGCCTTAGAGACCATTCCAACAAAGCCTATCTCATGAATTTTGTCTTTGTAAAAAGCTAATGGCCAACTGACAAATTCTAAATAATATTTTTCCATCTCTACTACACCCCAAACTTGAATACCACCAAATCAAGAAGCCTATCAACCATCCTACCAAAATGCCACTCCAAAACCACTCCAAGGCATAAATATCCAAAATGCGAGAAAAGAGATGACATGAATTCTCCAAATCATGAATGCTCCACATCTTAGCACCATCAAAAAATCATTCCACTAGCTTCAAAATACATCAACCTTCACAATTGTGAAAATTTAAAGAATGACTTCCCTCACAACTAAACCCTTTTTTAATAAATTTGCAATCTTTCAGAAAAGATTTCAAATCATAAAAATGTTCTATATTAACAAATACAGAGACATCATTAGTTTGTTTTTAATAAAACAATTTAAAGAAAATACCACAATATCAATATTAAAATTACATTTTTATATATTTTTTAAATAACAATCTAATATTGATATTTCTCAATTGAAAACCTAAATAAACCTTATTATCAACATTAAAATTGATTTAAAAAAAAATATATAATGTTGATATTTCTCAATTTAAAAATCTATCTGATCAAAAGACTGGCAATCCTCCTAGATCTTATTAACATTATCAATCCTTTCCTCCTCACACTGATCAATCATTCCATTAGCCAAAAAATTGGCCACTTTATTACTTTCTCTAAAATAATGGTAAAAAATATTGATTCAACATCATGATTAAAAAAGGTAATCTACAATTAAAAATATAATGCAATTTTGATGAACCATAAGATGTTCATTATATATATATATATAAAATAAAAAATGTCAAATTCTAAGAGTTTCCAACTCTTGAAAATAAACCATGATAAATATCCCTGAACAACACATTCAAACTACTACATAAAGTAGTGGGCCAAGCTGTCTAAAAGCTAGTACAAGATAAACATCAACTATGTCATTTTTTTGCAAATATTTTAGTGGCCACCATGTGAAGGTTTCCTCTTTCTCTTTCAAATGGACAACTCCATCTATTTTTTCTTCATAAGTAAGGGTTATATTACTTCTGACCTTTAAAACATTTACATTTACATCTCTCATTCCTTTCAATTTGACTCCATGTACAATAGATAGTGAGTGAATCTGCCCAATGCCCATAACAGTACCATCAAATGGATCCAACAACCCAAATTTATCCCCTTCTTGGATTTTATCAATACATTTATGTAAAAAAAATACACATTATATTGAGATATAAAACATTTGATAACACAAAGATAAACATTTGATAAATATTTATAAGAAACTAGAAAATAATGATAGGAAATCTAAAACCATGCACATGACATATTAAACAAAAATTTATTTTTTGTTATTTGATACAAAATGGATGTTAGATATAGAAGGTGTCAATATGTTAGCAGTCATGTGCCATGAAGATGTGGATGCTATAAGGATAACAAGTGACATTCCTTCAGTTGCTACAGGGTATTTTATAGTTGTTGCAAGCACCTTCCTCACTATTGGGAACAACTTTGCAGTGGCTATGGGCTCAAATTATGGTTTTTTTAGGTACATTCTAAACCATATATACACCTCTCAAGTATATGTAGGTTAATTCCTCATAAATGATGAGCTATGGATTTGGCTATGGGATCTTGAGAAATTCATGGAAGACACTAGACAAGCTTGAGGAAGAGTGAAGGAAGATTAGATCAAAAGCTTCAAAAATTTCTAAGGAATGACCATACCCATGAATAACAAAGTAAGTGATAAAATAAATGAATACACTTATAATCTCCATTTGGAGTGTTTCAGACCATAATTTATGACTACATGGATATAAAAGAACCATTCTTAGGTTCTGGTCACTTCATGGAAAATAATTTCACTCTGCCAATAAGAGAGATCTAGGATATTTTATGGAGCATAGGTCCCAAGTTTGATAAACTAGTTGATTGCCAAATTAAAAGTCCACTAAACAAAGAATCCATCATCAAACATCCTCATTTACTATGATTAAGACATAAGAGAAATAAGCCATCAGTAGGCTCATACAGAGGAGATCAAGAGTAGTAAATGCCATCACCCACCCTCTTCCATGATTATAAAGGATCTAACCTAGATAAAAAATAAAGATCTATAACAACCACCTTGTGGAAGGATGGTAATAGTCTCTCATACCACTACAAGACCACTACTCTAATGCTTTGTAGGTCATCATGATTGCATGCAATTTTTTGAGGGCATAATTAAAGGACATGATACTATGATCACATAATTACTCAAGGGTAATAATTAAAAAAAATCATGACTACCAAGGTAATAATTGCATAAAGAAATAACAAGATGAGCTTCCATTGTGGAAAATACTCACATGCATATTTATTATGCCACAACCTTACGAACAAATGGTTATAAAGGTACAATGTATCTTTTAGTCATATAAAATCACTTTATTTTTTTAATATAGCATGCATTATATAAAAAGCATATTTAATCATTAAAAAATCATTCATCGAGTCTTATCATGATCTATGCCAACTCATCAGCCAAAACCCTCATATGACCCCATCCTATCTTTTTGCATCCTAAACATACCAAGTCACTTGGGGATAAGTGACACTTCATGTTAGGGGGATGAATACTGTGGGAAATCAATCACATGATAATCTACTCATGTATATTTAAATCCCATGAGAATTCCATAACTACACCCATATTTGATTGGGGAAAATAATCAATTTTATTTTTTCTACTTTGAGATCAAAGCTTATTCACAAAAAGATCTAAACAAGAAATTATTGCAGCCTGTAACCAAAACTATCATTATTGAAGAAACTTGATTCACTATAAGCATCAATCTAATCATAAAATTGAGTGTTTTAAAGAGATATCTATTTGAAAAAAAATAGGAAGATAAACTATCTATAATGGGAGGTTTAGTAGTGAGAAGGGAACCCTCAGACCATAGGCAGTTATGAGGAGACTCAGACATCTAGGCCATCTTTAGCAAGGTTGGATAGGCTACCTATTTTGAGAAACTATAGCACTTATTAGAACCTCTCACTAGAGAATTTTTAGGGTCTTTTATAGGATAATAGGTGACATTATTTGGCATCAAATTTCTAGTTATAGTAATAAATAGTAAGCTAGGTTACTAGGTTGCCAAGAACTAGGGAAAACTAGGAAGAGAAACCTAATGGCCAACTAGCTAGATAATAGTTTTGTCATGACAATGAAAGGCTAGTGATTAAGAAAGGGGGTATAGAGATATTGAGTCTACCCCTAAATTGGAGAGAAGTGGCCTCATATATCATTAAATATCTGACATGTGAAGGTAGGTACTCCTTGATCTATACTATCTAATTCAAAAATTTGAATCATTTAAGGCATGGTAGGACTATTAATGTCTAAAAACACTTGTGGAATATCTTGAAGAAAATTTCTAAAGAATACCAAAGGGTGGTAGAGAAATATTTGTCTCATTATTGTCTGATTTGGTTGCTGGTTAAACAAATAATAAGCAATACTAAACCTGACCTTAATTGGGAATAGTTTATAACCTTAAGGATTAGTGAACCTTAACAAGAGGAGGAAAAAAATGAGGAATATCTTAAGGGATAGCTCTAATAAAAACCACAAGAGGATACTATAGGCACTAGTGCAATTAGTCAGCCCGTAGCTACTATTATCTCACTTATAATTGCTATGGGTAAGAGAAGATGAAGAAAATTAGTGCTTCTTCTTGAGGATACATAGGATGAAAGTACAAAATAAATTTGGAAAGACATTCTTTCTCCTACGATTCTAACTATTTTAGCACAAGAATTAGATTGTTCCACCATGGCTCCTTCAAAAGGAGAAGAAGCTATTCTATCACTAGTTTCATAGGAAGAAGGGGTTGCCACACAAAATGATCCTCAACAAGAAGTTCTTCCATCAGTAGTTACATAGGAGAAGTAGGTTTCAATAGGTCCCCCTCCTAAAAATAATAGGAAGACTAAAAGGAAGAAGCCCTCTACATCAAATAAAAGGAGACCTCCTCCTAGGAGGTCTCAACTAATTAAAAGATAAAGGTCAACTATAAACATCAGTGAGGATGAAGAGAAGAAGAAGGAGCCTAGAGTTCATAAGACTTCTGATGGGTTTGAGATTGTAGAATGGTATATTGAAGAAGAGTCTATAAAGGAAGAGGAAATGCAGTCACTTGAGCAACCTAGATTGGGATAAGAAGACATGAAAATACTTAAACAAATAGGGTATATATAAAAATAAATAAGAATGTCATATCATCCTATAAAAGATGAATAATTACTTGAAGAAAGGACCATGGAAGAAGAAATAGAGCAAGACACAGTTCTTCATGACTAGGAGTTCCAAACTTTAAAACAAGCCATGGAAGAGATATATAGGGTGAGGAATAAAATAACATAGTTAAAAGACAAAATAGGCCCAAAAATACTTTCGGGGTTAGTATAATTTATAAATCCATCTATGGAATAAGAGCCAACCAAAGAAAGGACATTAGAGGAGCTTGCAAAAACTCCCTTAGAAGTGCCTACAGTAGCTTCATCCACCTTACCTATAGATGGCATTAGTATACCCCCAAAAAAACTTAAAATAGATAATGCTCTAGCTTTAGTACCATTCCACAATAAGGTTTCTATTATAGAGATCACTACAAAAGTACTTGCAGTAGAAGAAGTAATTGATGTAGACCTCTTAACTACTAGGCCAGTAGAAACTGATGAAATTTTAAGATTACTTGAGGAAAAGTTCAATGATGATGAAACTTATCATAAGTATTTGATACAATGGTTTAAAATATATGTTGAAGCAAGGGAGTAATAGGAAGATTTAAAAGAAATCCTAAAAAGGGAAAAAACTAGGATCACTTATTTGAAAGAGAAGATCACTAACATCCATGAGACCACTAAGATGTTAATGGAATGCAGATCACCCTCTAGGGTATATGTTATATACTTAGAAGAAAAGTGGCTCAAATTCAAATATGATAGGATATATAATGATCAGTCATATATGGTATGTGATTCTAAGTCTTTCTTTAAGGTTTATAGGCATGCTAACACTGATATTCAAGCATAATTGAGTGAGTTTTACATGCATCATTATGTTGTGCCATATGACATAAAGTGGAGTCCCAATATATACCTAATGGATGTCCAATTGAATTCCTTTACCTCATATGTCCTCAATGAAATAATAAGAAAGAAACATGTTGAGGACCATCAAGAGAAAGAAAAAAAGGTTACCTTACTGATTAAGTGTGAATCTATTGATTTAGAAGCTATAATAGAGGAATGGATTAATTTTATGAATGTAGATAATCCATGAGCATGGGTCACAAAAAAATGAGTAGATGTCTAGAACCACTACTTGAGCCTCATGGAGGGAGATGGAAAATAAATTTTTGTTTCTTGTTTGCACAGATAGGTAGATATTTTAGATACCCTAAAATGAAAAGAACCTTATTCCCCTTAGAACCTCAGAGAGGAAATACATAGAGTATATATGTACATTGAGCTTCTCAATAAAAGAAGGATAAGTTGGTTACAATTGATGTTTCATCCACCCATGTTTTGGTTCCCAATTCCTAATTGGGAAGGGAATGTGATAGCTAACAGAGAGGCAAAAAAGAAAAGGTGGAAAAGCATAGATAATGCTAAAGGTTTTATATATTCGAAGGGATGGGATTTACTGATCCCTTATATTTTAGGAAATATTCTGGATTGTAAATGCAAAGAAGGCTTTCTCTAGGACAAACAAGAAGTTAATTAGGGGGTGTGATGAGGCCACTAATTTTTCTATTTATAACCTCATCCATACCCAGTTTTATATATTTTTATTATATGAATATCTATAACTATCCATAACTCATGTAAATGAATGAATGAATTAATGATTATATGTGTGCATTAATATATAAATGAGGTGTTATAGGTTAATGGTGTTTTGTCTTTAATTAGATTATACTTGTGTAACCTTATTCAATAGACATTTGAAGGGTAAAATAAGACTACAGGGATCTTACTTGGTCACAACACCTCTAGAGAAATCCATAGCAAAAGGGGAATCTAGCCCATAGTAGTTACCAACCTATAGGTTTCCACTTACAGGTTTCCCATAGCAACTATAGGCTTTCACCTACAAGTTTCCCATAGAAACTACCAAGCTACAGGCCTTCACCTATAGGTTGCCCATAGAAACTATAGGTTTTCACCTATAGATTGTCTATAGAAACTACAGACTTTCACCTATAGGAGCCTATAGCCACTACACAGAACCAACTATTATTGTGATAATAAGTAATTGGTTTTTAAGGACACATATATCTGTCTTAAAGACAATGTAAATGATTGAAGAGGATCCTCCATACTAGTTATATGAATCCCTCACATGCATTGAAACTTGGATGTGCAGCCAAAATATGAATAAGATAAGGACAATGGAATGGAGAAAAAGAAGCAAAATAGAAAAAAAAATATATTGTCCTTTACCAAGTCAGGGCTAACAACAAGTAACTTTATGTTACTAACCACCTAAAAGTTGACTGGGTTAGTTAAAAAGTATTTGTACCTTTCCTAGTTTAGTGTCTTCTTGCAGAATTGACAAAATTTAGTTCTTATACACTTGCTAAAAAGGGTTTCTATGAACTTACCTCATAAAATAATAACTGTAGAGTCTTCTTCCTTAAACTCCTTTGCCTCTAATATACTGAGCTATGTGAATTATTACAAAAATGGCATTGAATCCCAAGTATATTTTATACTGAACTTGGTCACCTCACTATTAATGTCTATTCCTATAAAATATTTCATAATATGTCTATATTTTGAGTTGGAATACATGTATTTGATCTGGAGAAATGAAATATTTCATGTTTAGAGGTGTAATCATTGCCACTAATGATTTAAATGCTTTGACAGGTTATACCAAAGTATTGATCTATCATATCAAGACTACTATAGGGTAGCGGTATGGTAGAGTTAGCATTTTACTCTCCCCACTATACCACACACCTTCACTTTGCTTATTATGGGATAGTAGGTCAGACAGTCTCATATTGCCACCCTACACACACCCCTTTGGACTCATGAGAGATAGTGGGTTAATTCTAGTAGTTGAGTGATTGTTCACTCCTATGCTGTAGTGTCACTATCTACCCCTTACGGGGCTATGGTATTGGATTTTTATGTATTTTAGGTGAGAATATAATGGAATATTATGAATGTAGTATTTTAGATATCATTTTATGGAAAATATTAAATAATTTTTTTAATTTTGTAGTCCCTTAGTTTTAGTTTTTAGTGTTAGTCAGACCTAAAAGATCATTTATTTATTTGTAATGAGGAGGATTAGTCAGGTAGAGAGAATTTTAGCATAAGAATCAGGGCTTCAGTAATTGGGCTCAAGGCTAGTTATGATAATGAAACTAGGTAAATTTTGGAGGTTCTAACATAGGAGTTGTCACTTTTCAAAATTTTGCCTAAGTATGGAACCCTTGTACATTGAGGATTTTGGTCTTATAATTCACCATTGACCTCTTGTTATGGTTCCAATATTTTAAATTTATCTCACTACAAGTTGATGACAATATTTAATTTAGGGGGCTAATTGCCAACACCTTTGCCATTGATGTCAAAGGAGGAGAATTAAGGCAGTAAAATATGGCATGATCAAGAACAACATGATAGTACTAAAGTTAGGGGGACCATAATAGTAAGGGGGATAATGACAAAGAATTCTACTTGTCTTTTCACACAAATTTTTTAATAGTATAGGTTAAATATTTTGTTCACCTAATGTTAAGATATCTATATGTATTGTTAAATCACAGATGTTCATTATTGTTTCCTTCACACAAGCATATTCAATGCATGTGGAGGCTAGAAGTTGTATTACAAACTAAAGCTATCCAAATACCATAGAAATGACTACAATTTATTTCCATTATTTTAAATATTTATTTACTTTCATAGGTATCTTGTTTTATTTGATACCTTTAGACCTTGCTTCCTTCTTTCCATATCTAGCAGTTCTAGAGAAGTTAGAAAAGTCTAGCATCTAGAAAACATAAAGGACATACAAGAAATTATATTCTAACTAAACAAAATTAATTGAAATCAAATTAAGAAAACTAAGAAGAATGATTGAACTTAACTTTAAATGCACTTCAAATCAACAGTGAACATCTCAAGTTTTGTATACAATGTACCAACATAATAATGATGATTATATTTAGAAATGTATTAGTAAAAAAATAGTGAATAAGGAAACCTATACTTAGATATTTATTACATTCAATAATAAATTACACCATACATATAACTAAAGTTTAGGTGACAAGCTAATAAGTTAAGGTGACAAGCTAGTTAAGGTGACATAGCATCATCATAATCATCTCCATTGCCATCAAGATTATAATCCTGATCACTCACATCTACATCTAATTTATTTTCATCATCATCCTCATATTTGACATGCAATACATTCTCTCTCCCAATCTCTTCATTGGTAATCAAAATATCTTCTTTAAACACTCCATTACCATCTTCATCCACTTCTTCAAATATTTCTTGTAAATTAACATATTTCACATCAGGCATTATATCGATAACTTCCATGAATTTTAATTTTGAATAAAACTCTATTTGAATGATATACAACCATATTGAGCTTCTTACATCATCAATTAGAAATTATTGGTTTATTTCAAAAGGGAAAACATATGGTTCATCTGTCTCTGATAAAAAATATCATGTATTTGCATCTACAAATCCATACTCATCAAATTGTAATGCAGATGGTCAGATCCACAAAAATTTTAATAATATAGTACTATTTTCACCAAAATCCACTTGAATAATTTATTGGATGAATTCAACATAAAATTTCTTCTCAGTTTTGTGAAAAAATTCAGCACTAATAACACAATCATAATTTGTCTTTCCTTTGTCTTTTTCTTCCACTCTTAACTGACTACCATAGGCTCACATTCCACTAAAATGAATAGCATATAAATATGGATATTTATAAATCTCACTTTCCTCTATTGTTATATATTGAACTTCTTCTTTTACATCACTAATTGCATTATCAATCCATTCTTTAAATTTTGGAAAAGAATCACCTCTAATTAAGTCATGATGTCTGTACTTTTGAGGTTGATGTTGCATCCAAGTTTGATTCTCTTAGTCATATTTTATACATAGAATATTAATGTATAAATAGTAAGATTAATAATATAAATGTTTAAATGCAATTGAGTAAATAAATTATTATGTAATTTTCTTACCTATGCCACTTATCAAATGAAGATGTGTTTTGAAGAATATAAGCATGTATTGGACTTCCTTCTTGAGGTGATAGGTTGAAGCAAAATCCATTACCTTATAATACTTCACCTATAACTCTCTCATCTTTGTCATCATCCCATACATGTCAATTGACATTTTAAAAATCCTTCATATATTCTATGCAAAATCACATGGCTTATTGCATTAAATATCTCTTAGACATGTTGCCTTCTGGTTTTGCTCTAGTACAATTTTTTTTCAAAACCTTCATATATCATTCTATAGGATAAATCCATCTCATTATCACTTGTCCACAATGCTCTAGTTCATATTATAGATGTATCAAAAGATGCATAGATATGTTAAAGATTGTTGGTGTAAATTCTTGTTTTAATAGACAAATGACTTCAACAACCTCCTCCCTCAAACTATCAAAGTTTGAAGGATCTAATACATGTAAACTCATTCTCTTTAATATTAGGCCCAACCTTATAATTACCAATCTTGACCCCTTTGCCAAACTTGATAATACCACAATAGGTAAAATATTCTTGATTATGACATGATAGTCATGGGTCTTGAGGCTTCTTAATCTATTAATGTCAATTTGGTTTTTAATACTAATATTTACATATTTAGTGGGAAATCGAGTCAAGATATCAATTATAATTATTGTGTGTGCTATTATTTTATCTAGACATAAGGACCACTAGGTTATATATATTTTTCATCATCATATTTTTTAACCCAAATATCTGGATGAATCTTTAGTTTTTGAAAGTATTCACATGATGAAATAGTATCAAAATCACCAAAAAGAGTTTCTATAATAGCATAGGCTATATTTTTCTCATTATGCATAAAGTCAATAATATGCATAATGGATATATCCTTAAAGTATGGGAACTTATAGAATATACACAACCATTTTACACTACTTTCATTATATGGATCATATCTACTACCAATAATCCCATAATTTTTAATTATAAATGACATTCTTTTTTGTCCATTCTCAACAATGTAATCACCCGTTACTAGTAATGGTGCTTCACGATTCTCTTCTTGACCATTGAAACATGTTTTTTGTTGATGATATGGACGATCCATTTTAAGGTAAGCATGATGTCCAAAATAAATACACTTACACAAACTTATTGAGTGCCTCATAAAATCCTTAAAGTTTCAAGTAGGACATCCATGGTATCCATAAATAGTGAGAACAAACAATGTGCAATATGAAAGAAGGTCATGTATCCTAAATAATAGGGAAGATCTTAAAGTGAATTTGATTGAATGACCATCCATTAAATATTAAATTGCTTCAATTCCTTTCCACAATTCCATTAGCTCATCATATAATGGATCTAGATAAGCATCAATTATATCTAAAGTCACTCTTTTATTTATTAGTATAATCAATGATAACATTAAAAAAATGGTTTAGTCTAACCATAGAGGCAGTTATAATTTATTAAAAACACTAGCTAAGTTGACCATTTAGTACTTTGATATGATAATTGGTTAACCCCATGTATATCCAAACCCCACCTTATATTACAAGAATCTTGAGAAAAATTAGGCCATCTACTATCAAATTCCATCCATGTCTTAGAATTAGGCACATGTCATTGTTTTCCATCAGTGCTCTTATTTTGGGCATGCCATTGCATAAGTTCAACGATGTCTCTACACCTATACATTTGGAGTAATCATGGGATTTTTGAAAAGTGGTGAAGAACCTTTCTAAGAACCACAACTAATTTCAACCCTTGTCTATACCTCGCTTCATGACATTTCAAAAATTCACTCTCACTTGCAAGATTATTGCAAAATAATACACAACTATTCACATGTGTGGATATTCTCATACCCTAAGCATAAATTGGTGATTTAATTTTTACATTGACTTCATTTTATTGGAAATGTGGAGTCAGGTGGTAACAATGAACTTAATAATTCCAACAACTGATCTACACTCTCATTTGTCTAACCCAGCACCACTTACAAATGAATAATTTGAAAGATTATTTTCAAATGACTTAACTTACAATTAGCATATACAGGATTTAAAGCATCCTCCATCGACTTGGCCCAATTTTTGTTTAGACCCTCATTCAAAATTCTATCAACCTCAAACCCTTCATCTAACATTGTTCATCTATGTTTGGTGCCACTCCATCTATGTTTGTTACCTCTTCATCTCTCACACTCTATAATTCTATCATATCTTTATAATAATTTTAATCTCAAGGGATTATACCACTATGCCCATATCTTATTATATGTCAATAAATCATACTTCTTTTTTTCACCTTTAGACTTAGATAGTCATTATATGTAAATGTATATTTATCCATATCCCTCTCATCAGCTACTCTCTCATTATATGCATGGTATTGATCCATAGTCAACCTTTAACAATGATCCATCTATAATGTCTTGCATTCTAGTATTAATTTAGTTTCCTATTTCAAGAAAAAACTAAAATCTAAAATGCTCAACTTACTCAGAATCTAATACATGCAAACTCATTATCTTTAGCACTTATCACTTACCCAGAATTTAGATCACTTCATAGAATTAGGATACAGAGAACTATAAAGAATTAGAATTAGAGCACTCTATAGGATACAGAGCACTCTATAGTAATTAAAATTCAATAAATATAATTGGGCATCACTCTATAGAATTAGATGTTCTTTTTATGAATGGAAATAAATAAATGTTATTTTTATCCATGTTTTATAGAGGGCCTTCCTTGTCTAGATGATAATTAAAGTAATGATTTAGAAATGAAACATGGAATTTATTCTTGTTTTATTGATGAACCACAATAATTTGAACGTATGGAAATCTTGTCAATGTTAATGAATACACGAACACTAACAAACATACTAATGAATTCTTTATTGTAATTTTGAGCATTACTTACTAGCATAAATTATTAACATGTTGAGATAAGATGAATTATTCAAAAAATTGATATACTCCCATGTGTGGACATATAGTATCAATTAAAATAGCCTGGTGACCGTATTGATTTAATGAACTAGTATAACTTTCAATTATGCCATATGATACCATATTCTAGGATTTCATGTAATTAATAGATTAGGCTTACACACAATGTTACCCAAGCATGTGCCCATGGTTTAATGGAAAAGTGATAAAAGGAATTGATATTTGGATGCATGTTACAAGTTTAATTCTCATATGCTCCAAAATGTGTGGAGGAAACTAATGACAAAATAGTATACTAAAATTTAAATTGCATATATGGTTCTAGTACTTAGTTGCCTATGTAACTAATGTAAGTTACACCAACCAATAAAAAATTAATTATGATGTACATGCACTACCCATGACATGAAGACATAATGAAAAGAAGCCTCAAGGATTAGGTTGGTGAATTTGTTAAAAAATTAGAAATTAATACTATACCCATGCATGATAACATGGAACATAAATAATAACTTCAAGATATGGTCACTACATTATGCTAATTATATAATGAATAAAAAAATCCAATTATTTCACAATCTCAAGAACTTTAAATTATTGCATGGTAGTCAATGTCTTATGACAAGATACCCTCCTATTTATTTAACTCATCTCTTATAATACACCAATTTTATTATCCTATCTAGATACAGTTGCCAATAAAAAAGCTATAAATTTTGTGTATAATGTAACGAGGGTCTTGAATTACCTCTAAATTCACTGTAGAGGGCATCTCCAAATTTGACTTCACTACAGATGACCTCACCAAATTTAAATTCATTACAGAAAACTCTTAATTCCTTACCTTCCTTTTCAAAAATCTCCAAGTCATCTCTAAAAAAGCTTTATCACCCATGCAAGTATCTACTATATTTTTATGCTAAAACCCAAAACACCTCATGCCATCAAATTAGCACACAAACCCTCTCTGGTCGGCTTTGGCTCCATTAATAATTAACCAACCCTCCTTTTATTTATAGAGATGAATTACACAAATAATTCCAATTGTAATCCCCACTCCCCCATCAAATTACCTCTATTGAATTCTACACTCTACTATAATCCCCACTCCCACCAATAATTTATTGATTCAATTTTTTTTAATTACCCACTTCAATATCATATTGTCTAATTTTGATTTGTGTGACTAATTATTTAGTTGTGTTTTTTAATAAATGATCAAATTAATCATTTATTTAGTCATTTATAGCTATGTTGTAAAAAATTAGTAGAATTTAGTCATTTTTAGTTGTCATGACTAAATTTTTTTTGTCACGTAGTCATTTATTTGCAAAATTATACTAGTGTACCAAGACCTAATCATGGTTTGGGGTTAATGTGGTAATGGTCTACCTAAGGAGTGTGGGGATCTTACATGTAACCTGTATGAAGACATATTTCAAAGGTATAACAAGTATGGTAAGCATATTGGTCGACCAAGATGGGTTAGATGAGTGTATGGTATAAATACTAGGCATAATTGGCCTATTCAGAGAAGAGTTGAGATAGTGTAGAGTAGAGAGAGTGTGGATCTAAGTGAAGGAGAGAACCTTTGAAATAGAAGGTACATGTCATTAAGGACCAAAAAAGAGTAAAGAAGATCACTCATGATTGTCTAATCAAAGTGATGAAGGTGAACACATAGGTCATTGGACATAATGAGCCTAGATAAGGCGAATTGAGTGAGTAATCCCTTGAGGTTGATTTAGTAAGTGTGTTTAGTGGATGGGTTAAATATCATAACCAGTTGAGGACTATGTGCATGACCTATAAGTCATGTTGCTGATATTGTGATAGAGGTTTTAAAAGTTTTATGATTTTATATGTGTTAAGAAGTGAAGAGTGATCCAAAAGGGTGTTTTGGATGCATTTATTATATGTAACAGTTTGTGAGAATGTAAAGGGGAAAGAGAACAAGTAATATAAGTCCATCACCAGGTGTAGAAGACATCAGATCATAGGTGGAGATAAGATCAAGCTAGCTAGTTTGTTAAGCAAGTCCATGAGAGAGGAAAAGGAGAATCAAGAACTAATCAAGTCTATGGAAGATCAAGCATGTAGATTGAAGGATGACATGGATAATGAAGATAATGAGGATAAGGAGACCATCAAATATATCAAAATTCATTTAGAGGCTACAATTTCAGGATTGGGAGCTAAAGAAGATGAATATGTTAAATTGAAAAATAATCTTGTGTCCCTGAAGGATGAGCATGAAAAGATCATATTCAACATATGCAATCTTGAATAAGATTAAAAGAAATAGGAAAAGACAAAGAGGTTGGAATCATGAAATTCAATAAAACAGATCAGGTCAAGATCAAAATGAAGAAGCTAATAAAAAAACTAAATGCTTTAAGGTATGCAAACTTTAATGGTTACTGTTACACTTGTAATCATTTAGGTAATAAGTTTAAATAGTGTATAAGACCTTCCAAGAATTAATTTTCTTGGAATTATTAGTGGAATCATCAATCAAGTACTATGAGGCAAAGTGAGTGCTATAGTTTTCATGACATAGGATACATTACAAGATTTTATAATAATAAGGTAAGACAAGTTGGGTTTCCATCAAGAAGAGTGGTTTGCTACAATTATCTAGGAATTTATCATATTACTAAGTTATGTAAACAATGAACATCAAGTCAGAATGAGTCATTTTAGGCCCGTAAAGTGTAAGGTAGAAGGAAAGTTAGAATATGGAAACCAAAAGTGGAAAGTATGTGACATGATCATTTTGTAGGTCCAAGTAGACTATTTTCCATGGTAGAAGATGCTACATAGGTTGAAGAATGCCAAGGGTACTCATTATTTTCTCATGTTAAGAATAAAGAGACAAAGTTCACTAAGGAGATCAAGGTAGTTGAAAATTGTCCTAAGGCATCTGTAAAAATAAGTAAATAAGCTAATGTTGTTGAGCAAGTTTCCTATAAATAATATTAGTTGACAATGTCAAGTGTTGATGCTTTGAAATGCGAGACTGATACTTCAAGTGAAAAGGTATGCCAAGAATATTTATACTCTCTATTTATTCTCAATACCATCCTAGAAGAAAAAACAAGTGATAAAAAGATAAACAAGTTGATTCAATAAAGCAAAAGAAGAAGAAGAATCATCAGCTCAAGTTGTCCAAGAAGGAGAGAAAATATGAGGAATTATGTGCAACTCCTAGTTTCACATTATTCTAGGACATTGTGGGTTAGGGGTGTCTCTCTCTAGGCTTCAAGGAGATACTTATTAGAAAGAGGAATCATGGTAGATGTTTGTTGGGTCTTATCTAGTGTTACATGATAAGGAATCTATGAAGGTGAGTTGCTATATCATTTTGATGTATGAAAAATAAAGTAAAGTTGTGTGTTCCTTTGTGTTTTCTAATTTCATAAGGAGTCATGTTATGATATGCAAAGGTAATCCTTGGTGTAAAGACAGAGGTATTTGAGGGATAAGATTGTGAAGATGAGTTGAAGTAGAAGAAAGGTATAGATGTAATTAGATTTCATCCATAGTTGGTATTTTGAGGTAGCTTGATCTAGTGTAGTACCTTGAAATAACTTGGGAGCTTAGTTTTAGGTTAGTCAATCTACATTATGTTTGTTCTTATTTTTTATGATCAGTAGTATGGTGAATCTTGAGAGAGGACTTATGGTCCATAGAAGTTGAAAGATTGGTATGGATTTAGGGAGAGCTAACTTAGGTGTCTTGAGTGTGGTATGATGTTTTGACATGTTTCCTATGAGCAAGATGTGTTAAGGAGCAGATCTTGGTTTTATATATGGTCATGATCTAAGGGGGAACATTTTTGAGATGATTTAGCTTAATAAGTTTACATTGTTCGGTATGCTTCATCAGCTCAAGTGAATCAACTTAGTTAAAGGTGTGAAATCAAAGATGATGAGTTATCAAGATATTATATTACATATAAATACTAAAGACTAGGTTGATATGTAGTATGAGGAGAATATATTGTCATGAATAAATTCTCATAGTTTTATAGATGACAAGCTGTGCATGCCATGGAGTTAGGGGGAGATAACTTAGATAGTTTGAGAGGCTTAAAGAGCTATTCATGATGTGAGGGGGAACATATGTGAGATGCCTCAGTCATGGTGGAGATATGAACATGTATGCTATAGTTGTGATTTCAAGCATATTTATATGATGACTTGATCAAACCAAGTCATGTGTTTTGATAATGTATTGAATCCTCATGTATAAAAAAGGGAGCTTGTGTGCTTTGTAAATGGTCAGGTCCTAGGATTAGAGGAATGTGTAGTAGAATTTGAGAGAGAAGGTATGAAGGTAATTATGTTGATTTATAATTTTGGGAAATGGTCTGAAGATGCTCAAAAGGGTGCCTAAGCCTAGGTGACTTAGGGGGAAGCCATCTTAATGTTTTCAAGGTAGCTTCATGTAGTTTATGATGTTCATGTATGTTTTATTTTCATAGAAGGTATGTATGATCAAATAAGAGTGTAGTCATGGAGCATGTTTGAGAAACTCAAGGTAAGAAGAGGTATGCACAATGTTAGGGGGAGTTTGTATCATCTCTTAGAGGTGGTATTTTCTTATTATTGGTCCTTGAAGTCTTTTTAGGTCCATAAGATCAAAAGTTGAGCCCACTTTTTCATTATGTCAAAAGGGGATAAAGTGCTTGAAGAGAGATACATAGTCTAGGCATAAGATTTATACTGGTTTTGACATCAATGACAAAGTGGGAGATTGTTGGAGGTTTGTCAATGATGTCTCCAAGGTGACCAAGGATGTTGGAGGTGTCATGTGTGGTAGAATGATAATGACAAAGTATACTTCAGTCTTCTTACATAGTTCATTAGTGTGTGACTTAGATAGGAAAATGGTGGATATTAATGATGGTATGGTCATGTTGTTGATACCTTATGGGGTGTTTTGATTACATAGAGTTCTTATAGAAGTGAAAATAATTCATCAGAGTAGAAAAATGAGTGTCTAGGATTAAGTATTCATCTTGATAAATAAAGATAAGTGAGTAAATTTATGGTGTTATAATTCACACATGTGAAGGTTTTAAGAGTATCTTGATATATGGATAGATTCCCCTATGTGAGGAGATCATATGGTTCAAGTTTAAGGTCTAGACATAGAGTGTAACAAAATTTATTAAGGTGAAAATTTGGACTCTCAGATAGAGTTCTCTAAATTTCTATACTTAGAAAAATTTGCAAGAGGATATCTAATAGTGAGCATTCAAAAAATCTAATGAAAAGTCTATAATCTGACAAATGAAGATCCAATGGTGATTGTTTAATCAAGCAATGCATATCTATGATGGATAATTAATTTGACCAGATAGGGATATAATAGATCATATGATCTTGTTATATAGTGATAAAGTGGTGAGTATTAAGTCAATATGTCAAAGGATACTCAAAAGGCACATGGGGATGCCAAGTGGTGGAAGTTTATTGGAGATTGACTGTAGGGTATGTAGAGGGCACACAGGGATGCCAAATGGGTTGATCTCAGAAGTGAGGATATAAGATCAATAGTGAGTGATGCAAGGTAAAGACTACCATAATCTTGAGGAGATCAATAGAGAATGTTTGAGAAAGTTATAAAAAGACACAAGATGAAGGCACGTGTTTGTAGATGTTTTTACATTAACTAGTGACCATTGGCATTTGAAATTAGTAAAAGGATAAACCAGTGCTCAGTATTTTTCTTATATATTTTGATCTAGGATGAATTTCTTGATGGTTTAAAATGAATAGTTGAAGAGGACTTCAAGGTGCATCTACATAATGTAGTTTTAAGGTTTGATAATCTATACAATCAAAGTTATTGAGCTCCAAACTTGACTAAAGGTTTTACCATGTTCTACAAGTACCCTAAGAAGGATAATTAAAGAGTTATTAATGGTATTTAGATTTTTCAAGATGAAATAACTATTGGAGAGTGTTTTAGACTCCATGAGGACCATCTATATGGTTTTTTTAAGGTTTTAACAATACATATTTATTATGATCAAAGGCTTATAAGTTGAATGTGTTTGTTGAATACATTAGCAGTTTGAGTAACCATTTTGCAGAGGTAAGTTGAAGACATTCTAGGCAGAGTTGAGGAATAAAATGAGTATGGAGATGTTATATAAGTATCAAATATTTATGAAAAGGTATTTTTTATCATCATTTTCCCCTAATAAGTTATGGAGATTCAAAATAGCTTGACTATATTTTCATTGTATATGACCAGTCTGAGTAGTCATTATGAGAGAGTTGATTTGAGTGCTTAGAGCATGTTTTGAAGTGTCTAAGGGACATGGAAGTGTTTAAAAGGTACTAAATTTTTCACCCATGTTATCTAATAATATTGATATGTGAAATATTTTATTATTTTCTTTATAAGTTTGAGATTATGTTTTCTGTGTATGAAGGCCTAAAGAGGGAAGAGACCTAATTGGTAGGTTTAAGTGTTGAGTTGGTGTTATAGGTGAAATAGACCAATATGATAGTGATAAAAGGGATATTGGAGACAATTTTAATGTGTTTTAATAACTGGTAAAGGATGAAGATGGTCCAAGTAGTATCACATGTAACCTGTAAGTATTAAGGCTAAATTGTTTTAGGTCTCACCAAGATCTAATGGTGGTTTGGGGTTAATGAGGTAATAGCCGAACTAAGGAGTGTGGGTTTCTTACATGTAATGTGTATGAAGACATATTTTAAAGGTATAACAATAATGGTATGCATATTGGCAAACCAAGATGGTTAGATGAGTGTATGGTATAAATACTAGGCATTATTGGCCTATTTGGAGAAGAGATGAGATAGTGTGGAGTAGAGAGAGCATGGTTCCAAGTGAAGGAGAGAACCTTTGAAAGATAAGGTATAGGTAATTAAGTAAAAATAGAGGGTGAATAAAAATAATCATGTTTATCTAATAAAGGTGATTAAGGTGAACACATAGGTCATTAGATCTAATGAGCCTAAAAGAGGCAAATTGAGCGAGTAAGCCCTAGAGGCTGATTGAGTGAGTGTGATTAGTGGATGGATTGAAGAGAAAATAAGGTTGAGGATTATGTGCATGACAAAAAATTCATGTTATTGATGTTATTATAGAGTTATTGTAGGTTTTATGATTGTGTATGTACTAATAAGTGAAGATTGATCCAAAAGGGTGTTTTGGATGCATTTATTATGTGTGCAAGTTTATGAGAGTGTAAAGGGGAAAGAGAAAAAGTAAGATAAGTCCATAATTAGGTGTAGAAGACATATAATTAGAGGTGTATATAAAATCAAGGTAGATGGGTTGGTGATTTGTTTCCTAGGGGGTTTGTTCCTCCTTGTGGGATGGATGTTCCTTGATCAGTTGGTGTTAGTCTAAATGTTGAATCTTGTATTTATAGGACTATAGTCCATCTTATAGGGTTTATTGGATTATATCCCCCAAGAGGGTTTCCCAAATATCTAATGTATTATGTTCTTGATCTTACTATATCTTCCTCATTTATTGTAATGGTTAATTTGTATGCATCATGATTATATACGCTGAATGTTTAACAGTTATGAATTAAATTAGATTATCTGGCATCACTAATTCACCCCCCCTCAATGATTGTACCTCTAACAAAGAGACCAAGGCACTTATCAAAATAAATCTATCAAGCATTCAATTGATCAAATCTTTCCTATTTCCATACCATTTATAGGTATAACACAACAATAGGTTTGAAGTACTAAAGGAGTAGTCACAAAGTCTTATTTTCCAAGTTACAAGCTAGGTCATTATTATACTCACTTTACAAATGTTGCATGATTCACACAAAATATAATAGGTAAGGGATAAATACATTATTATGAGGTCATCTTCTAGAGTATTAGATATCTAGGTAGTGCACTTTGATAAAGGGGTCATTGTGCATCAGCTTGACACTATGTGCCCACTAATCCACTTTTCCCAAAGGTCACATTGAAGATGGAATCTAGTGTTTTTCCATTTCATAAGGAGTGATAGTCCATAACCTAGATCTAAATGCACTAGAAAGAAGATAAATTTGAACCTAGAGTCATCTAGGTGGTTGCATAATTTTGACTAGATATTTTATATAGGACACTAACATCGACGTAACTATCTAGGGCTGACACAACTATCTAGAGAGCCAAGGGCACTAGATCCATAATCTAAAAACTGTTCCAAAACTATCTTCCCAATTTATTTTAGCTTGTTTCAGATCTAGATCTATATTAACATAAGAAAAATCTAAGTACATCACTTCTTTGTCATTTATATATCTAACATAGTTGTTTTATCCATTAAAAATTTATCTTAGTTTAATAAATTTAGTATATGGTATATTTGATTTTATTATTTAATTATCATAATTTAGATATTATATTCACCCTTGTGCCCTATCATTTTGTATTATTAACCCTATCTACACAAGAGGATTCATATCCAAATTAAGGTTGAACATTTGGTGAACCCAACCTACATATTTTTTTGATTCCTAGGGTTTTAAACCACATAAGGTTCTAGATTGTTGTACCTTTTAATTTTCTTATTATTGTACTTTGTTTAAAATTTTAAAATTTTCATTTGGGAAGCAATGAAAAATCTTAGTGAAAGAACTTTATTGTAAACATAAGATCAAGAATCATTGACTACTCATCTCAACAATAATAAGGGTTTGATAGATGCATTTTTGTATGTTACAATAGATGAAATAAGTAAACAAGATAAAACCAAGGCTTCCTCACCTAATAATGGTGAATCCTTAGAAGGACCTGTAACTCAACCCACACATATCTAACCACCTACATCTAGTGGGGTATGGATTATGGATTATCTAACCCATTATTTCAACACAAATACCAATTTCAATACCTATTACTACTCAAAATATTTTTCATCCCCTTTGGTTACTACTTAACATTATAATCTAAATATCAATAGATCTATAGTTCAATCACTCCTTCAAGTCATAAAAACATTGGAGGATAAGATTAAAAACATTTAAGAAAAACCTTTAAAATCCCCTCATGCTATATATTCATAACATGTGTTGCATAACCCTATTTCACTTGAGATATATTTACAGCCTTTTCCAACTAGTTTTTTTGCACATAAGTTTACATTCTATGATGGAAAGGGTGATCTAGAGTAATATCTTTGATCCTTCTTTGCAACATGCCTTGATTATGCCTCTAATGATGAAATTTTGACCATATTATTTTCAAAGAGCCTTAAGGACTACCATTTGAGGTGGTTTTATGACTTACCTCTCCAATCCTTGTAAGAATTCAAACCTCTTGTAGATTATTTTTTAGCACACTTTTATATTAAAATTATTGAAAAGGTTTCATATTATCAAATTGAAAAACTAGAACAAGGAACCAATAAACCTATTAATTAATATGTCTTGAGGTACAAGACAATGGTAGCAAAAATGATGAATCCTATAGTTGATGAAAAGTTGAAATACATAATAAATTAAAGTTTTATTGCTCTTTTATAGGAGTCCATTATTTTCAATAAGTTTCAATCTTTTGATGACTTGTGCTATGTTATATGAGACTATTAAATGAAACTTATTTCATTGATTAATCTCAATTTTTTGACAAACACATTATATGCATCTACATCTAGTCCAAAATTTACAATTTAACCAATTTATAAGGGAAAACCTCTTGAGCCTACAAATGAAACAACCAACACATTTAACATAGTTGTAAAACAACCTAATTAGCTAGTTTTATCTAATTCACCAAGGAGATAGTTCACATATTTGCTTGAGCTTCTTACTTCATTATTGTCATGGTTAATAGAGTGTAATCTTATATCTTTCACTCCTATAAAGGTTGATAAAAATAGACCTCTACCCAAAGGATATGATGCAAATGTTTATTATGATTATCATCAAGGCCCTAGGCATTCTATGAATGAATGTTTTACCTTGAAGTATAAGATATAACACATCATTGATGACTGACATAATCCATTTAATTACCATAAAAAAGAATCAGGTTTAGACCTTGGTGATCACCATAAGCAAAAGATATTTAACAATCCTTTGAAATACACTTCTAAGAAGGAACCAAAAGTCCAAATGGCATATAATTTACATCTTCCTCCATCACATTATAGACAACCACTTGATGGGGTTATTGATATTTAAAATAGATATATATCTCCTATGGTTTAGTCACCTACCATTTCTTTTGATGACAATGAAATTAAGGATGATCACTCTAATATTCATTCACTATTAATTTGAGCATACCTTAAATACCCCATATGCAATGTTATGATTTATAATGTCATGCCATTACTTATGCATTTGGGTCACACTCATCATGATTTATACCCCTCTACTAGATCTTTAAGAGAATTTTATGGGACCTCTCAGAAGGTTCTTAGAAAGATTGATCTATTTTTATAGGTTGGTCTTGTATATGTGGTGACTACTTTCTCAATTATACCTTCTACATGTCTCTTTGACATGTTGTTTAGATGACCTTGGATATGTACTCCTAGATTAGTACCTTCTATAGTTCCTGGGTGTGTTAAGTATATTAATGCCAATCAGGGAATTATAGTTTTTGGTGTTTTATATGAGAATCATATTGAACATGAAATATTCATACCCAAGTAGTTAATTATAAATATTGTTAAGGCTAAACCACCACAAAAGGGTAAGCAATAAACAATCCCCTTTATCAGGTAGCTAGTGCTTGAGAGACCTTTACATCAAAGACAAATAGTGGGTTTCATGAAATCCTCATCTTCTATGCACCATATTCAGATGTCTAGAGAACCTAAACATGTTCCTAGTATTGGTATTTTAGAGAAAACACCTAGTACATAGATATGGGTTCCATGAACCCATATTCATTATTTTCATACTTCACAACCTTAAAGTCCTATTATAAATACATTGAGCATCACATATACTATATTGAAATATATTTCACCTATACATGCTCCTTGGTAATACCACAAGTTTATTACACAAGGTTTAAAGTGGGGAGATACCTATGATCATCCTTTGGATGAGATCATTGGATGATCTCATCTATTAAAAAATACCAAAAAATCAAAAATAATTGAGAAATATAAAAATATTTTTTAGTACCTACATGTTATATTGGCTCTTTGGCATCTATGTCTTAGTTCCATGTTGAGGGATAACATATAATTTACTCTTAAATATACATCTATAGGCATACATAGATACATGATTCTATGAACTTATGGGTGTTTGGATTTACCTCTACTCATGTTACTATGATGTTGGGGGCATCCATATTCTATGATCTTGATACTTCAATGTTATATAATTCTATGGTCACATCACATTATCATCATTAAGATCTCATGTACTTAACAAGCCTATTATCCATGCTTATATCTTGAACATGGTACTTGATATGCTATGCAATTGATAGTTTTTACTAACATATTTGATTCATGAGATACTATTATATGTTTATATTGGTTGCTTATGATTTTCCTTTATACACTTCCCTGAGTGTTTTGCCTTGGTATTATCTTTTTTATTAGAGCATTTGAATATGCACGATAGTATGCAGCCCTTTTGCCTATGTTTTTATATATTGGACATTTGAATATGTCATTATTTTTGGTATGGATATTTGAATAAGTTATTTCATGGTTTGTGTAAATTTGAATAAGTCATGCCAATTTTATTTTATGGTTCTATTTGAGGTCTCCTTGGATCATTGCCTTTTGACTTTATTTTGAGTGATCTTGTGTGTGTGATTTTTTTCTTGTTGAGCTTATATTATTACTATCAAGACTTTAAAATTGCATTTATCATGCATCTTAGGCCTATATGTGATCACATTGGTTTTATGCTCTTCAATAATATATCTACCTGGATATGTTCCTTCTATACTCTATATGGTTACATACACAAATTATAATTTGTCTTATCCTTTTAAGGTGAGTTAAATACTAGGTACTATTTATCCCTCACATCAAATAGGGGAATATTAGTGGGGAATACATTGGAAGCATGTTATACACAATTGGCATATTTCATAGATTTAGTGGGGCCATTTTTTGGAAGCATGCTCTCCACACTCAATCAGTCTTTGATACTTATACCAATTTACATATTAAGTGGGGGCATGTCATATAGACATGTATTCCATACATTTAGAGTTCATAAATTTAATGGGGGAATGAATTGGAAGCATGTTATCCACACTCATTCATTATTATGGTACTTATATCAATTTTTAGATTTAATGGGGGAATGACATATGCACATGGTTTTCACACACTCATAGTTCTAATATTTAGTGGGGGAATAATTTAAGAGTATTGTTGATATTTTTTACCCCATAAAATCAAAACATCAAGTACCCTAAGGGAGACCACCTATTTTTTGGAAAAATTCCTTAAATTGACCCAAATCACACATTTCCTTTGTATTGCAAAATCCAAAACTCTATCTTCAATTTTCAAATTGTAAAATTTCAAATTGCCTCTTGAGCTCTGGATCCCATAATGCATTAACCAATGGAATCTATATATCTAACTACAATTGACAATTTTTCAAATTGTTAATTGTAGCCCGATCTCTAGATCCCATAATGCATTAACTAGTGGATTCCAAAAACCTTTTTGTAATTTGAAATTTTGAAAAATTAAAAATTATAAGTAGATTTTGGATCTTGCAAACCAAACACCCCAAATAATTCAAAACTCTAACTATAATTAACAATTTTTAAAATTGTAAATTGCATATCAAGTTTTACTTCCCATAAAACACTTCACCTGGAACCTGAAACTTGGAGAGTAATTTTAAATTTTTTGAATTTCAAATTGCACTGCAAGTTATGATTCTCACCAAAAAATAAGCCCATGAAAACTAAAACTTGAATAACAATTTATGATTTTGAAAAATTGTAAATTATTCTAGAAGTTCTACCTTCCCATTTCCAAAGAGGTCAACCTACCTTTCCCCATGGAATCCAAAAGTCAACATGGAATTTGTAAAATTATAAAATTACAAAATTTCTTGAATGGATTTATGGTTCCACCAACTACCTCCATTAAAACATTAATTATAGTGAGGGTCTATATAAACATGGAATTTGGGATTTTTTAATTCATTGTTTAATCTATTAATCAAGTTTTGGAGCTCTGATAGTGACCATACCTTCGACCTCAAGTCACACACCAAACCATAACCCTTCAAACCTTGATACATGTCTAAAATAAAGGCCACAACATCATTACACCCTTGCATGGTATTCCTTGAAATCCTTATTACATTTCTTCCATCTTTCATGTAAATTAAACTTGTTTGATATATTTTCATTCCTGTAAAAGTCTTAATTGCATTTCCTAGGTTTATCATTATTTTCTTATATGCTTAGTGTTTTAGGGATTCTCTATGTTAATTAGGCATAGGTGAAGGTTAGGTTTATATTTTTTATTTTCCAAGGTTTCCAAATATTAAAGATCATAAGTTTTATTTTCCAATTTCCATCATAAAAATCTAAGGATTTTCTCCCAATATTTATATTCAAACCTAGGGTTTGTAATCACATAACCAAGTAAATATACCAGAGTATATTCAAATAACCAAATCATATTCATTAAAATATTATTCCAAGTCTCCATGGAAATTTCCATTAATTTGTGTACCTCCCATCTCTATGGGATTCTTCATTGCTTTAAGCACCTCCTAGATCTGCAGTCTTTCCTATTACTTAATTTCAATTATTTTTTATTAAATTTAAGAAGTGAGAAATAGAGAAAGAAAGGTTGGGGATTGGTGATTATATGTACCTAAATTGGTGTGCACCATATCTATATGAAGTTGGGAACTCCTCTTTGGATAGGGATGATCACCTGTAAGTAAGAACACACTACCAAAAAATATTTGTTAGTAGGTTGGTGAGTGGGCTGATAAACAACTTGCATATTCCAAGAAGTGACAAACTTCCTATGGGATGAAATTCCACTATTTAATATAAAGATTTAAAAATGAAATGACAAAGTAAAGTAGAGAGAGAGAGAGAGAGAGAGAGAGAGAGAGAGAGAGAGAGAGAGAGAGAGAGAGAGAGAGAGAGAGAGAGAGAGAGAGAGAGAGAGAGAGAGAGAGAGAGAGAGAGAGAGAGAGAGAGAGAGAGAGAGAGAGAGAGATTTACATGTACCTTTTTTGTAACTTGTGTATAGAAATTAGTATCACAGAGCAAGCAAAATATAATGTTTATCTGTTAGAGGTTTTTTCAAGGTGATTTGGGTAACTAATGTCAGTAGTGGCAATGTGACTAATGTTGGTAGGATAACTGATGTCAATAGGGGAAATCGAGTCAAAAATTCATAGAAGGCTTTCTTGAGTGTAGGGAAGGATATTTGATAGGCTAATGGGGTTGGAAAAGAGTCTTATGAGGAGTTAGAGAGATGGTAAGAAGTTTGGGTGAGGATTTTGGTTTGGTTAAGGTAAAGGTATGGAAACAAAGGAGTTTTGTAACTCCTCCTCAGGGATGAATGGGACTTGTGTAAATGCTAATCAGAAATAATTAGAATTCATAGAATATAAGGATGCTTAAATGATATAAGTACCTAAATAAATACTCTTGATAAAGATTTATTAAGGTGACTTACCAAATAGAGATGAGGGTGTGCCAACTATTCACCATAATTTAAACTCTTTGATAATGGATCAATTTTGGTTCAAGATTTGACTAGTATAAAGAAGCTGTGAGCCTGGTTATAGTGGATAATCACCACAATCTTGTTAAGATTTCTTTGAATCTCTTGAGTGAGTTTTTCCTTGAGAGAGAGAATGTTTTCATGGGGTCCAAAATGGGTTTAGAATGTTACTTAAGTAATCGATGTTGGTGATCCCATCGATGTCAGTCTTAGGTTGACCAACATCGATCAAAGGTTGACCGATGTTGGTGGCATAAAAATAGGTTAAAAGGGCTATTTTTGGCTCTTTTCTTTTATTTCTCCATGCCAAGTTTGACATCTATTAAGAAACAATCAATATACGAGGTTGGGTATAAGGTAATTGGTTAGAAATTGGTTTATAGGGTAAGAATTAGTTATTTGTGAGAGACCAAATCTAGTGGTGACTCATAGGGGGAGAATTGGCCTTGGGGCAAGGTGGCTAGGCAAGGTGGCATAGGGAATATTCAATTAATCTTAATTAATTAATTAATAATGTGGGGTAAAGAGAGGGGTTAAGAAGACTTGTTACAAAGGGGGTCTAAGGGGGGTTTTGACACAACATGTTATACACTTGTGTAATGTAATTTTGGTGTCTACATTTTCCCCTTTTTGTCTTGGTAAGTTGTGCTAGCAAGTTGCAAGATGAAAATGAAAGCTGAGTGGTCTAGGCATGGGGTGTGATATCCTCCCCCTCAAAATGGAAACTGGAAAAAACCCAAAATTAGTGACCAATTTGATAAGGAGTAAATGAGATTGGTTGGTTATGGGTTAGTAGTGTAGAGATAATGTTGTGGTCATAAAGTACTAAAAAGTTGTGTTAGAAAGTTGAAAACAAGTGTGGTCATGGATGATTTTGGTTAAAGTTACCAAGGCACAACTTGTTAGTGATAGCTGAGAAGGTAGGATCAACCAAAAATATAGCTCCAATGGTCAAATGTGTTCCAAGTATTTGAGGTATGAAGTGCCCTTGAAAACACAATAGGTCATAGGCAATAGGATCAGTTAGTGGTGATCTAAATCAATTAATAGTCATACATGTAATTTATTGTCAATGTGTACTAGATAACATGAATGATCAAGATACCAAACTTAGATGTAATGAGTGGGTGCATATTAAAATATGTGTTTGTGTAATAGTTGGCATGAGTGGAGATGAAAATGATCCCCATGGTTAAGTTTGTTAAGTCAGGGTGTGTGCATGGTTGCCCTAAAATGAAGAAGGGACTATAAAAAGTGATGTACAAGCATTAAAATTCTATTGCATGGTATAAAAATTGGTAGTGTTATACTGATATTAGTGGTAAAGTGACTGACATCAGTGGCCTAGGGCACAAACAACTGGCATCAGTGGCTGACCAATCCCAACAAAAAGCGGCTAGGTGGTCAAGAAATGTCATTTCCATGATGATTAGTTAGAGAGCAAGAAAAAGCCAAAAAAATTGAGCAAATGGCAGGATGAGGTGGAGATCCAACTAGAGGCATGGTAGTAAAAGCACCATTCATCTTGGCCTGGCAAAGGTAGAGAGATGAGGTAGGGTCCTTTAAACCTTTGGTTTGTGTTTTTTGGTAATTTTGTTGATTTGAGTTGAGTGGGGGGTGTAATAGGTTGCTAGTGAGTAGTGGGGAGGGTAGGACCATGTTTAGGCTTATTTAGGTGGGTTTTAGGGTAGTTTAGGGTTAAAATTGGAAATGGGTAAAGGGTTGGGCTTGACCCTAGAGTTGAACTAGTCACTAACATCAGTGATAGTCCACTGACATTGGTTAAGGTCTTCCTACTAATATTAGTGGTAAAGACATCGATGTTAATGTGTTTTTCATTGAAATTAGTAGTTTGGGTACTGATGCCAGTCAATAAGTGATTGACATTAATGGCCTTGTTATAGTAAAAAGGATAAAAATGGGGAGAAAAAGAATTGAAAATCCATGAGGCCTTAGGGAATAAGCAAATCATGTGGAATAGAGTAGATTTAGATCAATTGAGTAGTGAGAGATTGGCAGAAAGGCCTGGTTTAAGATAAATAAGTCATAAGGCCTTGGGTAAAAAGGGATAGGTTGGATAGTTAGGTGGGTAGACAACCGAGCTAGGCCTAGAAGACCCCATGTCTATTGAGTGTTGCCTACATAGCCTAAAAGGGCCTCAGGCCAATGTAGTTCTCCCATGTGATATGAAAAATGGTTAAAGTAGTGGTTAGGAAGGTTTGTTGATTAATTTTGTGTATTTGTGATTGCATGTGAGGCATTAGTTGACCCTGAGAGACTACCTTCTGATACTCCTAACTATGATTAGGAGAGATGTATCAGTATATGAGTGGCACCACATGGCTATAGTTGGTCTTAGTAGAGTTTAGGGGTATTGTCAAGTCACTCAAGATGTCAGCTTAATGATTAGACTAATTGAGAGGTGGGATCAAAACACCAACACTTTTCACCTACTGACTAATGAGATGATAGTCACACTAGAGGATGTATATAGGATCCTAAGATTACCACTACAAGGTGATCAAATTTTTGCATGCATGAGGGAGGAACATGAAATCCATATGGTGTCATTATTTGGCCAACATGTGAGTGAGATTACATATCACTCAACATCATTCACTTATGAGCCTCTATTTTTGGCAGATGAGTAGGAGCATCATCTTAGCATCTTGATGATGATCAACATCACAAGGTATGGACTGCCAGATGTAGATGGTGGTAAATTTTTGATCACCTTGATAGGGGTCCTAGCTCAGATGATAGATCAAAGGATAGTTTTTTCATGGGGGCCTATATACTTGACTCAGTTGTATAGAGAGTTGGGGGGTTTGTATCTACATAGATGCTACAATTTATGTGTTGGGCACCTACTACATTATTGGGTGTATGAGCAAATCATAGTTACATGCAAACTAGGACTACCATCCATGATTACAGTGGGATTTAAAGTCATGTTTAGATAATGGTGAGAAGCCATGGCATACACACAAATTGATGTCATTATACAAGATATCATGCACTGCCAAGGGATAGTAGATGGCTTGAGTCTAGGAGATATTATCTAGCACCCCTTCTTGACATATCTAGTTTTAAGAGGTTAGGGGGAGGGGTTCATTGGGATATAGATCACACTCTAGGTTAGAGGTAGGAGAGTAAGGGAGCTCAAGATGATACTGATGGCATGAGTCAGGAGACAACTCAATCTTATGTAGGATGGTTCACCTACTTTCCCTAGATATAGAAATGATGACATCGAGGTACCACTCCCTTTGCCATTGGAGATAGATGGACCTAAATTTGAGGATTTATCAATAGGCACAGATGTGGTTGATGCTAGATGCTCTAGGGCATACCAAGCATGGTGGGTAGGACTACACCTAGTTGTACTAGTTAGGAGGCTAGCTCCATAGATAGAAGGTTTGGCACATGAGAGAGATGTTGCATTATAGGTTAGAGATGTGGCCATATAAGGAGGGATATGGTTATGCAAGCTAAAGATGCCATGATTTAGGATAGAGATGCAACATTATAGACTAGAGATGCTGTTATTTAGGTGAGAGATGTGGCCATGTAGGCCAGAGATGTTATAGTTATAGAGAGGGGTATAACATTATATGCTAGGGACATGGCCGTATAAGAGAGAGATGTATTCCTTTCACGAGATTCCTCACAGGTAGAGGTTTTAGGGTTATATGGTTAGGTAGGCCATATTTAGAGTTGGGTGGATAGTCTACAAGGATGAGTGACCTCATTGATAGTAGAGAGAGATTAGTTGAGGTTAGCTGCTTGAGCATTGGTAGTTGTTCCTCCTCTTCCTCCATAGGTAGTAGTATAGGTATCAGGATAGGTAGGTTCCATGGGTCCTCCACAAATTATATCTCTTATGAGATACAACATTGCACTAGATGAAATCACATACTATGAGAGGGAGAGCCATGACTTTCCATATATTCCTAAATTTTTAGAGTTTAGGGAGTAGGAGTGAACAAAGACATGAACCTCAGGTTCTAGTGCATATAGATGGAGACAGGGAGAGTGCAGTGGTGAGACTACCTCATCACGTCTGCCATGATTTTAAGAAGGCCATGTTGATCCTTATTTTAAGAGATATTTTTAATTTATTAACTTTTTGTATATATACCAGCCTATTAGCTAATGATGTGAGATGTATATGAGAGAGAGATGAGAGATGTTGATATTTGTATATGATATATATTGATTCAGCACACACACACACACACACACACACACACACACACACACACACACACACACACACACACACACACACACACACACACACACACACACACACACACACACACACACACACACACATGATGATGAGATGTTTTATTTGATGTGATGATGATATAAATGTTATTTTCATGTATATGTTTATGTTTTTGTATGAATGTTTATGATATTGATATAATGATGATGTTGGTTTACTAGCACTTCCATGTATGTGATGGCTTATGCATAGTAGATGAGATTTTCATGTTTAGCTTTCCCATATGTGATGGTATATGCATAAAATGGAATGGTTGTGTTTATGAGATAAAGGTTTAGCACTTTATATGTGAAATGGTATATAATTGGTTAATTTTTATTTTTATCATGCTCCATATGTGATGGTTTATACTAAAAATAGATGTTTTGGTCATGGTTTATTTCCTACGTATTATTATTTAGGAAATTATGATTCAGGTGCATTCTTAGTATTTACCATATATGTGATTGGTTTCATACTAAAAATGAGGGGTTTGGTCTTGGTCTATTTCCTATGTATTGGTTTTTAAGAAAATGATGGTTAAGTTTCATTATTAGTACCTTCCATATATGTGATTAGATGTATACTAAAAATGAATGTGGTGGTCATGTTTGTTTGGTTTCTACATTTTCTATATGTGATGGTGCATGCATAAGTGATGGTTTTGGGCATTGTGACATCATTCCTATTTATTGTTAGTTAGGAAAATGGTGGTCATGTTGCATTTTTAGCATTGTCCCATATATGTGATGGTATATACTAGAAATGATTGGTTTTAGGCATTGGTTTTGGGGTAGGTGTAGGATTTAGAGTTGTTATGTTTATGAGTTGATATGGTGAGTTATTCTATTGGAAAATGTATCTATAGAAGAAAATTCAACATGTGAAGTGAAAGGTAAAAGAGAGAGACAAGGTGCTTATTATTGACATAAACCAAAATAACAACATAAATAGGCTCTAAAATTTGAAATTTTTTAATGCATTGCATTAGTTGACCATTTGTTAGTTAGAAAAGCATGGTATCACCTTGTGTTAAGTAAGCTCAAAGTCCCTTGAGAATGTGTTTTTGAGGTAAAGAGGGTGTAAAATGGAATAGGAGTAGTGAGGTAGCACAACCTTTGGAGTAATAATGGTATGCCCCATTTGTAGGTTGCATGAGAGTGACTATAGACAAGTCCATGACATAAAGTTATTATGTTGATTTATTCTTTTATATTTATTTTTACTTTTGTTGTGTAATTTGATCGGTGTGGGAAGCTCATAATGGGATGAAGCTGATCAATAGGGAAGCTTCTGAATCATATTTGCCTTCGATAGTGGTTTTTTTGACTTAGCCATCCTTCAAGGGTATGGTCTAATCTTTCTTATTTTGTTGGTCTTTAATAGATGTCCTTCAAGAGAGCAGTCTATTTGAATGTAGCTATCCTTTAAGGGAGTAGTATACTTTTTTTTAAGAGCTAGGCATGATTTAGAGTAGTTGTTGTATCCTATATTATTTTCTTTTACTTTTTCTTTTTTGAGTCTTTTTTTTACTTTAGTAATGGACAAGTCTATAGAGGCTTATATGTTTTCCACATTTTGGGACAAAACCAAAACACTTCATAGGTTAGCTAAGTGTGGAGGAATAAGGGTAAGGTGAAAAGAATATGAATATAGTAGGTTTGCTCAAGGGACAAGCTTAAGTTAAGCACAAGGTAAAGTATCACTTAATTAACAAAATAATGGTCGTAAATGTAATGCATTTAGAGGTTTAGGTTCTGGTCATCCTTTGAGAGAAGATAAGTGATAAGCTCTAAAGCCATATTTATGAGTTATAATGTAGGGTCCTAGCCAATTAGGAGAAAACTTTCCCTACTTGCTCTTTTCTAAGTTAGTCACATGTTGATTTTCCTTTAAGATTATATCTCTAATAATGAAATCATATTCTTTAAGGTTTGTGTCATAAGCACATTTGATACATTCTTGGTAGATGTGGAGATAGTTAAGGGCTACGAGATAGTGTTCATCAAGTAGCTCAAGTTGAGCCAAACGTTCTTGGAAAAAGTCATCATTAGTTATAATGTCTTGTAGTGAAATATGAAGAGAAGGAATTTGGAATTCAAGGGGCAAAACAAATTTCATCCCATAGACCAGGGAGAAAGGTGTAGCTCTTGTAGAAGTGCAACTGCTAGTATGATAAGCCCATAAAGCATAGGGGATGTGAATGTCCCAATCCTTGCCAGCAGTGTCAACCACTTTCATAAGGATTTTGGTCAAAGTTTTATTAGAGGCTTCAGCTTGCCCATTGGCTTATGGGAAATAGGGTGAAGAGAAGCTAAGTTTGATACCAAAGACATCACAGAGTTATTGGATAGTCTTATTTTGAAAGAATTACCATTGTTAGTTATGATTTTTTAAGGTACACCAAAATGACATATGATATGATGGTTTATAAATTCAATGATTTTATTAGCCTTAGTGGATATGAGAGGAATGGCCTCAACCCACTTAATGAATTATTATGTTGTTATTATGATTGATGGGTGACGAAGAGAGAAATGGGGGTTAATCTCACCAATTAATTCTAAAACCCAATGAGATAAGGGCCAAAAGTCCTTAGCGGCTTGTAAGGCATGACTAGGAACCTAAAATAGGTTGGTGTGTTGTTGACATTTGAGATAATGTCTAACATAGTCAGTACAATCATTAGAGAGTGTTGGCCAATAATATCCAAGGTGAAGGAGATGTTTGGAAATTGTGTGACCATTAAAATGACCACCACAAATCCCATCATGAACCTATTTAATAGCAAAGGGAATATCTTTACTAGTAAGACATCAAAGGAGGAGACCATCAAAACCTTATTTGTAGAGAAATCTCCCTAACATAGTGTAATGTCCAACATGCTTTATGAATGCACACCATGTATTGTAGGAGAGATCAGGAGGAGTAATAGAGTAAGAGAGGTAATCTATGAGTTGAGAATACCACAAGTCATGTGGATCATTAGTGATATTTCCCATAAAGAGGATATTGGAGGAAATGTATGAAGGCAAAGTTAGGTGATTTATAGTGATGTAGATTTTAGAGGAATAAGAGGAAGAGGGTATATGTGAGGCTAAAGAAGCCATTATGTCTATGAACTTGTTGGTTGAGTGAGGAATGGTCTATAAAAGGTAATGGTAAAATGATTCTAATAAGGTATTTACATGATGTTTTTACCATTATAGAGTCTCATTCTTACATAGATAATAACCATTTACCTAGTTGATGACTAATTATGAGTCACCAAAAATGGTTATGGATTTGATTCCTAAGAAGATAACTATTTGAAGCCATTGAATTAAGGCTTCATATTTGACCATGTTGTTGGTACAATCAAAGTCTAGTTTAAATGATAAAGGCATCATCTCACCATCAAGAGGGATGAGGATAACCCCTACTCCCCCACCATTTTGAAATTTAGACCGATCAAATAACATCATCATTTGATAGGTGATATCATCAGTAGAAAGTATGAAAATAGACTCATCAAGGAATTCAAGATTTGAGGGTTGGATATCAAGGAGAGGAGCAGTAACTAGTTGGTCAATGATGGTTTTCCCTTTGATGGACTTATATTGGATGAATTTCAAATCAAATTCAACCAAAAGCATAAGCCACAAAGAAATGCATTAGTTGTGGTAAGTTTTAGAGTGCATGTATTTGAGAGGGTCAGTGTGGGTGATGACATAAGTTTTGTGGTTGAGGAGGTAATGTCATAGTTTAGAAGATATAAATACCAAAGCAAGGCACATCTTCTTGATATAAGTGTAGAGATTTTTGTAGTCAATAAGTGTTTGGCTTATGTAATAGACTACTTACTCATAGTGGTGATCATCCCTATGTGCGATCATAGCTCCTAAATAATTGTCAGTTAAAGAGATATAAGTATATAAGGGTTGGTCCTCTTTAGGTGGAATAAGGATGGGTGGAGAAAGGAAATACTATTTGAGTGCATCAAAGGCTTCCTCATAATTTTTATCACAATGAAAAGGAATTTCCTTTTTGATAAGATGGTGAAAGGGTTTCCAATGATCCAATATCTGAGAGATAGAGTGATGAATTGATTGGAGTTTACCTTGGAGGCTATGGAGTTGTTTGAGTGTGGTTGGTGGAGGTATTTTGAGGATTGCAAAAACCTTAGTAGGGTCAACTTCAATACCTCAAAGAGAGATGATAAATCCTAAGAGCTTTCTAAAAACAATACCAAAGATGCACTTATTTAGAGATATTCAAACATTATACTGAAGAAGACAAGTGAAAATGATTTTAAGGACCCCCAAGTGATCCTGATAAAGTTTATATTTCTCAAGTAGGTCATCAACATAATCCTCCATAATTATGTGTAAGAGGTCATCGAAGATATTAGTCATGGCATGCTGATATGTAGCACCAACATTTTTTAATCCAAAGGGCATAACCCAATAACAAAAAGTTCCCCATGGGGTGATAAAGGTTGTTTTGTGTTAATCCTTAGGGGAAACTAGGATTTGATTGTATCCTAATAATCTATACATAAGTGATAACATCTCATGGATGGCTATTAAATTAACAAGTTGATCAATACTTGGCAAAGGAAAGTCATCCTTTAGACAAGCAAGGTTGAGGTCATGGTAGTTAGTGCAAATACATATTCCCCCTATTACTTTCATAATAGGTAAAATGTTGGAAACCCATTACAGGTAGTCAATAGGTTAAAGTTAATGGAGAGGAGGAATTGGAGCTCATCCTTGACAAGGAAAGCAATACAAAGACACATTTTTTGAAGATTTTGCTCAATTGGCTTAGCATCATGATTAGTGACAATGTTATGGGTTACGATTGAGGGGTCAATACCAGGCATGTCTTTGTAGGACCAAGAAAAATCCTTACTATGGTCATAGATAAATGTGGTATAGTTGGTTTGCTCGAAATAAT
Organism: Torreya grandis; assembly: GCA_037957365.1. Classification (NCBI taxonomy): domain Eukaryota; kingdom Viridiplantae; phylum Streptophyta; class Pinopsida; order Cupressales; family Taxaceae; genus Torreya; species Torreya grandis. Next base: position 811,181 of record JARHVA010001459.1, on the reverse strand, counting down.
CTAGAGATTGGCCTATTTTAAAAATATGAGGGTCATCAAGAGAAGGCAAGTTAATTTCGATGGTTGATTCATTTAACATAACTTATGTCTTAAAAAGGAGTGATCATTTGATGTAGGAATAATTGGCACCCATATAGGTAATAATGTCATCATTAGTTACAAAAGAGATGGTGTTAATTATGGGATAATCCTCATCGATCATGTGAGGATGTATGAGAGGAGAGGACCATGTTTCCATACCCTGGCGATGGGTAAGGGGGCCCAAGTGAATGACATTTATTAAAAAAAAATTAGGAGGTATAGATACGTCCAATTTAGTGGGTGATGGTGGAGAAGAGGAGTTAGAAGGAGATACATGTTATTCTATGATGTGAATAGAAGAAGTATTAATGGATTAAGTTGGGTCAACATAACCAATGACATGTCTTTGTTTGGCATTATCAATGGTTTGATGGGTAGGGTATTGAATGGACATTTGAACACCCTACTCATAATGTCCTAGGCTAAAACCTTTCCAAGCACACCTATAGAGATAAGTATGAACAAAGATAAGCTTTCTTAAGAAGGAAAAGTCATAGTTAAAATTTTTAGGTGAAGAGGACAAATTACCCACAATAAGAGATTGATCAATTCCCCCATATGTGAAGTTGGTTTTGAGATAGGGTGGACCATATGGGATGATCATACCAATACGAGGATCATAGATGGCACTCATGTGAGGTTTTCCATACTCTTGAGGGGTATACAACATGTTGAGAGTTAACAAATGATATTCACCAAGTGATAATCGCTTGAAGGTTTCCTCCATGGGATCCTTATTAGGAACCTATGTAGTTGGTATAGGTGTGTCTGGGGTAGCATAAATTGTGGAGGCTTCAAAAGTGGGTTGTGGAGGTGATGATGTGTTTAAAGGAATTATATCATCATTTAGGCTATAGGTCACGTTACATGTCTTGAATGGAGGTGGGTTAGCAAGAATGACATGAAATTGACCATTATATTCAAACTTAACACAATGATGCAATGTGGAACGTACACATGACATAACATGTATCCATGGTCACCCAAGAAGTATGTTGTATTGGAATTTTCCCTCTACAACATAAAAGAGATCATAGAAATGATGTTGAGAGAATTGATGAAGGCTAAAGGGGGTTGAGGGTATTTAATTTGAACTCTAACCACTTATAAGGCACTAATAAGAGATTTTTGATGTTGGGATGAGTTTTGAATTAACCTATACAGAGAAATATTCACTGGGGATTGGTGAAGTTGCTTCACCATGGAGTTTTGGATAACTCCCGATGATGACTATTACGGGACACCCAAGATATAAATCTAGGGATTTGAAGAGGGGACATCCTTTATAGAGGGGTGAATGCATGGAGTAGAGACCTTTTTCCTTTGCTTTGTATTTCTAATTTTGTGATGGTGTAGTCACATTGATCATGTTAATTTGAAATAAAGGTGAAGGAGGTGATAAAGAAGGTAAAATAACATCTTTGGGTATAATGTGAAAGGGGGTTTTGTGAGGCATTATGGATTTTGAGAGTTGAATGTTAGGAGTTTCAACTAATTTAACACCCAAAAGAGCATCAACATCTAAATGGTGATGAATGATTGTTGTGAGACATTTTCAACTCTCATTATCATGTCCTAGAAAATGATGATATAAACAAACTTGTATATCATTAAACCATAATGGTTTTGGTCCAAGAGGATCAAATGGTTTAATTGGGGGAATATTTATTGTTGATGCTTATAATAATTGGTGTAGATAGAATACTTGGGAGCCTTGAAATGGGTTAACACTCACTGTCATAGGTAGAGTGGACACCTTTTTGAGTTTGGTGGTGATGGGTGTAGTCTTGTGTGACACCCTTTTAGGTGGTGGTGAATCCACATGTTTCACTTCCACATTTTTAAAGTTGGGTAAGAGGGTGCTAGATGTTGAAGGTTTGTGAGGTGGTAATCAAATTAATGAAGGTAATGTTATTTTATGTTTTACATGGGTTGGTGACACTCCCACCAAGGTAGAGGGATGTGGACCCAAAATGGATGGTAAGGTTGAAGGTGGAAGAAGGGTAGATCAACGAGGTTTTTGGGTTTTATCTTTCTTCTTTGGTTTAGGGAGAGATACACCCCCTTAATTTTGAGGGGTTAAATCTAAATTCATATGTAGATGAACTAAATTAGAAATTGGTAATTTGCCTAAAGATCTTATCTATTTTAATGTGGCAGATGCATGTGAAGTGGAGGGCTCTAAAGTAGATGAGGAGGCTTCTGAAATCTTAGGTGAAGAAACATGCACCTTATCAAAAACCTTAGGATAAATGGTTATGAGAGGGTTAGAAGTGAAGGGAGATACTCTTTGTGTTGGATAAGGTGTTTTAAGGTGATCCCAAAATGCCGCTTGATCTAATTTTGTAGAATCAAGGAATTCAATATTTTCCACTAAATGTGAAAATGGTTTAGATGTCATTAGTGTGGGCTCAACTAGTTTGTCTTTGGATGATTGAGAGAGAGGATATTTATTTGCCTCTAATATTTCCATCCAAACATGGGAAAGAGTCAAAATAGGGTCATCTTCTTCAGTAATAGATGAAGAGGTATGTTCCTCTATAGTAGGTAGAGAATGAGGAGATGAGGGCTCCTCAAGGGGATAAAGAAATGGTATGATTGTTCCTTCAACATGTGGATGAGGAATAAGAAAGGTAAGATCCTCCATGCATAAGAGGAATGGAAAGATGGGCTATTTTGGGGGTGGTTCAATGGTTGCTTCATCGAATGTTAAAGTGGAGAAATCCAACTCATCTATTTGTGAAAGAGGAGTGGATGAGTCACTTTATTTTATGGGTTGAAGAGGAAGTAACAAAGGATTTCTCTCACTATTTGTTTGAGGGGTAGGAGAAGCATGATATCCATTTTGTGAAAGTGTAGGTGAGGTAAGTGCAAAGGTAATTGGTGACTCCTCATGGGGTAATGGAAGTGGTAAAGGTTGTTCTTCCTCATGTAGAAGTGGAAGAGGAGAAATAGGCTCTTCTAACAAAAGAAGACATGTATTCAAACCAACTTCTACCATTTTTGTGGTAGGAGTAGGTAAAATAGGTACCTCCTATTTTGGAAATGGTTGGGTTAAGGGAAAGATCACATTGACTATATGAATCTTATGATCCGAAGAAGTTTGAGGAATAGTGTGGACTATGTTTGGTTGGGTGCATGATTAGAGAAGGGTTGTTTGAATATGTCCATATTCTAGTTTGGGGGAGCATTTGGATTATCTAAAATAAGATCACCCCTATCTAATGTATTTTGGATAATATTTTTAAGAGTTTTTCAATCATTGATGTTGTGGCCTTTGCACGATGATAGTTACAAAACTCATCCTCTTTGAACCATGTTGGAATGGGTTGAGAAGGATCAAATTGGATTGGAGGTTTGATAGTAGGAAGGTTGATAATTCCTTGGTTGAGTAGCTTTTCTAAAATGGAGGTGTATGACTCCCTAATAGGAGTATACTTTCATTACTCATACCATTGTTGAAAGAGCTTTGTTGGGTTGATTGTGTTTCATTGTATTGAGGGTTGAGTTGTGCTTGTAGTAGTGTATTTCACAACCACAACATTTTTAGACCCTTTAGATTTTTGATTTGGATGGGAATTTTCAGATGAAGAAGGATCATTTACTTTAGAATTAGAATTTCTACTACACAATTTGATCTTATCCTCATCTATGGCCTAGATTTCAAGATTTTTTACCATTGTGAAAACATCATCAAATGTGTAAAAGGTTTACACCCATAGTGTGGATGAAACATGTTTTGTACATGCTATATAGAAAATCTCAATGAGCTTAGGTTGAGGTAGGGAGAAGGAGAGTTAGTTTGTGAGACCTCTCCAATGAGTAATGAAATTGGCAATAGCTTCATCATCAAATTGTTGAATAGAATAAAGTTCTATTACGGAAACCTTTCTGGGGATATTAATGGAGAAGTGATCAAGGAAAAGTTGTGCAAGTTTAGTGAAGGAGAATAGTAAATGGCATGTTATGGAATTGTAGCAATCTAAATTAGCTCCTAAAAGAGACATGGGGAATGCGTGAAGTAATAACACATCATCATGTCCTATTAAATAACAAGCATGTCTAAATGTTTGTAAGTGTTGTTGTGGGTCTTCTTTGCTCTAGAAAAGGGAAAATTTTGGGAGTTCTCATTGGTTTGGGTATGGATGAATTGGTATAGAGGGGTGAATGGGTTCATTGTAGATCTGATCATAAGATATAATATTCTTCAATCCAAATACAAATGTCTCAAGGTTACTCATTTTATCCATGAGAATTTTGATGAGGTTAGGAGGAGGATTTATTTGAGAAACACCTTCTACTTTGTAAGGAAGAGAATAAGAAGTTGAAGGCATATATGACACTACCTATTGTGGTTGTGTTGACACAACACAAGGATATTGAGTCATAGGTTGAGGCATAGAAAGAAATGGGGCTTGCCCAACTAAATTAAGGGAAATGGTTTGATTTATGGTTATGGGTTGAGTGGAAGGCATATTTATGCTTGGTGAGGGGTGAGATGTTATTCGGGTGTTAACAGGTGCAAGAGTTGATGGGATGGGTACCATCAAGTTTTGAAATTGGGTTGAAATGGATTACATCCCTTGTGCTTATGAAGGTAAGAAAGTTATGATATGGTTGAGGTTGGATTGAATAGCGAGTGATGTCATACTTGGAACATCATGCATAATTTTATTATTAGTTGATGTGATGGTTTGGGTAACCATGGAAGGTCCAATCAAAACTAGATTTGATACCATCAATGACATTGACATTTTAAGGAGTGGGTCACCTAAAGAGGTTCAAGTTTGGCTTGCAGTAAGGTAATTTTGGAGGGTGGTTACATTAGGATCAAGAAATCAACCAAAATCTTGATCGCCTGTAACTATAATAGGAATTTGATTGGGGTTGGGCATTCTTTCCATATCTTGTTCCATTGTGGATTCAGAAATACAAAGGTAAGGTAGAAGTGGTTAATGGCTCACATAATCAGTGTCTTTGCTTGGCTTCATGTTAAAACCATGAAAAAGAATACACTAATAGTCTAAATGCATTGTGTTAAGGTCAGGTTGAAGGTAAATGAGGTTTAGATAAAGTTTAAAAGGATGTGTGAAGTTGTTGTTTAAGACAGACTGTAAATCTAGGAATTTACATAGTTGTTGATGTTGGTCACTTATGACTAATGTCGATTGGGGTAGCTGCTGATGTTGGTTATATATAATCAATGTTGGTCACTGTGGAAGTCAGGAAAGTGCAAAAAATGAGTTTTTAGGATTCAAAGAGTGAAATCTAGGTGTTTGAAAGGTCTTCGAGAGTCTGTATGAGACTGATAAATGCTTAGGAAGTTTGATTTTTAGAGATTATTTGAATTTTGTATTTATCAAATTTGGTTTGATCTTGTGAATCAGAAAAGAAGCATCCTCATAGACTCAAAAATATAGAAAATGAAAAATAGCATGCAACGACTAATATTAACTACTAGAGATTAATTTTAGTCCTGTTTGATTATGCCTTAAGAAAAGAATGAGACCAAGAATTGGCTATTGTAGGTACTAGAAAGTAGTCTATGGATGGCTTTAGGTAAATTTTGGTTTTTAAAAAGTATTTACGTTAGACTGGGTACATAGCCTATGCTAGGACCTTTCTCTCCACACTTCATGAGCTTGAAGCTGAGCTAGGTCACTTAGCCAAAATATACCATTTGCCTAGAGTTTATACTCTACTAGAGAATAGAGTGGGTTCTTTCCTTGGTAATGACGTCTAAGTAGAATAACTAGGTAGGGTAAGGTGATCCACTAAGTGATGAAATATTGATGGGCCTTGTCTAAAGTATGTTGAAGTGCTTATTTTGTGTTTGTGGTTTGGATGTGTAACATATGTGACATATGATACATTCATAATACTTTAATTAACTAGATGTGTTATTTATGAAACATACAAAGAATGAAATGGAGTATGTTTTAAACCCAAATTGAAATTGTGTTAATTCAAATGAAAACAAAGAGGAATAGGAAAAGAGGATGATTTTCACTATCCTATTTGTGCATGCAAGAGAAAAGAATTATTTTAACTTGAAAAATATATTAAGTTTATTTTTGAAGGAAAAAGAATGATAGAGAGAGATAAGAGTTCAATTTACTGCTTCTAAAACAAGAAAATTAAGAATATTGCATTTTTCTTTATTTTTTTCCTTTTTTCTAAGCAATAAGAGGAGAGAGAAAGTGTAAGAAATGAAAAATTCACCACTTTAAACTTAAGTGAATGCTTAAAAATCATACAATGAACCCCAAAAGAACACTAGGGATCCGACCAGACATGTCAAAAATGTTTCAATTATTTTTTTATTAAATTTAAGAAGTGAGAAATAGAGAAATAAATGTTGGGGATTAGTGATTATATGTATGTGGATTGGTGGACACCATATCCAGATGAAGTCAAGAACTCCTCTTTAGATAGGGAGGAGCACCTACAAGTAATAACACACTACCATAAAATATTTGTTAGTAGGTTGATGAGTGGGCTGCCATGCAACTTGCTTGTTATAGGAAGTAACAAACTTCCTAGGGGACAAGAGTTCACTGTTTAATACAAAGGGTTAAAATGAAATGACAAAGTAAATTAAATAAATAGAGAGAGTTACATGTAACATTTTTGTAACATGTGTGTAGCAGTCAGTATCACAGAGCAAGCAAAATACAATCTTGGTTTGTTAGAGGGCTGTTTGGGTTGGTTTGGGGTAATTTGGGTAAAAGGGTAGTCATTGACATCAGTAGGGTAACTGATGTTGGTGGTGTCAATGTGATTAACATTGGTAGGATAACCAATGTCGATAGGGGCAATGGAGTTATAAATTCATAGAAGGCTTTCTTGAGTGTAGGGAAGGATATTTGATAGTTTAATGGGGTTAGAAAAGAGTAATATGAGGGGTTTGAGAGATGGTAAGAAGTTTGGGTGAGGATTTTGGTTTGGCTAAGGTAGAGGTATGGAGATGAATGAGTTTTGAAACTCCTTGGGGATAGATGGGACTTGTGTAAATGTTAATTGGAAACAATTAAAATTCACAAAATATAGAAATTCTTAAATGATATAAGTACCTGAAGAAATACTCTTGATAAATCTTTATTAAGGAAAATGACTAAATGGAGATGAGTGTGTGCCACTTTTTCACCATATTTCAAGCTCTTTACATAATGGATCAATTTTATTTCAATATTTGACTGGTACAGAGAAGTTATGAGCCTGGTTACAGTGGATAATCACCAAAAGCTTGTTAAGAGTGCTTTCAATCTCTTGAGTGATTTTTTACTTGAGAGAGAGAATATTTGTGGGGAGTCTAAAATGGGTTTATAATGTTTCTTAAGTAATTGATGTTGACAATACCACCAACATTGGTCCCAGGTTGATTGACATCATTGGCATAAGAATAGGTCAAAAGGGATATTTTTGGCTCTTTTTTTTGTTTCTCCATGCCAAGTGTGACACCCATTAAGAAATGATCAATATATGAGGTTGGGTATAAGGTAATTGGTTAGAAATTGGTTTATAGGGTAAGAATTAGTTATTTGTCAGAAATCAACTCTAGTGGTGACTCACAGGGGGAAAATTAGTTTTGGGGCAAGGTGGTTAGGCAAGGTGGCACCAAGAATATTCAATTAATTAATTAAATATGTGGGGTAAAGGCATGGGTTAGGAAGACTTATTACTAAGATAGTATAAGGGAGTTTTTGACATAACATGTTATACACTTGTGTAATGTAATTTTGGTGTCTACATGCTTAGAACACCTCCAAGCTCTACTAGAGATCCAACCTGCATTTTGTACCTCTAATCTCCACTAGAAATTTCAACCTAATTTTGTAGCTGTAATTCGCATATTATTTTTACCTACTTAGAGCACTTCCAATCTCTACTAGAGATTCTACCTACTCTAGCACGTAAAAATCCTACCATCTTTTGTAGTTAATTTTGACTAAGAATTCTCTCTAAAATTCCTATCTAGGAAGGAGATGAAGTTTAAATCAAAAGTCCCTAGGGTGACTCTGAGTCTATAATCCAACATAACTAAGATCACATATACAGACCTAGGTCACATTGACCCATGGGACTTCTCGACCAAAATAAATGTAGATTTCAAAAATTACTAAATCCAGAGTATCCATGACTCTAGATTGACATAAAGAATAGGTTTCCCCTTAACAATGAAAATCCCTAAGCTAGTTCTAACCATAGCACAACATTATGATGCTAAAAGAGAGAGGTCATGAATGACAAAGGTGAAAGGATTTTAAATCTGGACCCAAATTTCATTGATTTAGTGTTTGTAATACTAGACTTTGAGAGTTATTTATACATACCTCTAGATACCTCCCAAAAATTCTTTTAAGGAAAAAACTTGGGATGCCAGAGAATAGTAAAAAAATAAAGGCTTAGACCCCTAAGTCTACCTAGACCATATTTCCAAAGACATTTACAAGAATTGATTTCAAAGATGAGGTTAGAGATATAATAATATTGCTGCATAAGATCACTGTTAATCCTAATGAATATAGTTTCTAGGAGTGGATGCATCAGTACATATGGGTCATCTATGAAAATAAACAATATATCCACTGGGCCCCTCTCATTAGTGACTCTCTCCATAAATATTTGATTGAGGTGTAAAAAATGGGGAAATTCTATATGAATAGATATGTAGTGTACATATTGGACAAATGGAGACCTTTCTTAGGTCTCAACATAGTGGCCACTAAAGAAAACAAAGAGTATAAATATTATCGTAACCTCACATTGGAGGCAAGTATATAACACTTTAGGAGGGTTAATGATACCTTCATTTATTATATCATAATAATTTTTGATAAGGTGATAAATTGGAAAATATTTTTTAATGCAGGTACTGTAAAAATCACTCAATGACATTACTACTTCATTTAGTTCCCCACCTACTCCTATATAAGGGTATGCAAATTTAATGGCTTCCATTACACACTCCCAAGATATGTTAGTGATAAATGGGCATTGATGGAGCTAGTAAGAACTTTTGGAAACTCAAAAGATTATATCCAATAAACACAAGTTGGGAATTCATTTCCCAATCAATATCAAAAGATATACATGCCCCTCACTGCTCAAAGCCAAGTGTGATGATGTATAAATTACATAGATGACCCTTTGGTCTTTTGAGGTGAGGCCTTACTATGATTTTTATGGTAACGCCAATATTACACTTGAAATCTCTACATATTTCCATGTTCCATACTTCAAAGATAATTAGGAAGATTTAGATGTGAAGAAGAGGTTAGATTAAGGGACCATTCTTGAATGACCTTACATTAGGTTAAATATTTTGATATAACATTCACCCCTGAGGACTTGGTGGATGATGAGTCCCGAATGGACAAATACTACTAAAAATATATCATCACTTAACCCCTTCTAGTAGTAAGGTGGTCAATCCTTGAATCTCTCTTTGATAAATAGAATTGCACATGTAATCAATAAAACATTAAATTGGATTAGGAGTAAAAGGGTCCAAGTGACCAAAGATACATTGAGTATTACTAAAATTTTATTAAAGCTCAATGAGTAGGGAATTCCAACATGAACATAGGGTCCCAGTGGCATAGTATGAGAACAATTAGAGAGGCCAGTGTTTTCCCATAAGAAGAAGAAGAAATCTAAGGCCAAAAGAGGAAAATCAAGCAAAGATGGAGAATAAAATGATCATCATTTCATATAAAGACACAATTTTAGTTGAATCATACATAAATTCAACCCCCATATTAGTTAAAGTGACAAATTTTATCTCTATAGTTCACCCTACACCTATTTTTGTCATTTCTATGTCTTCAACACCTCCTCCTCCTGTCTCCACTCCTCCAACCCAAGTGGTTTCATCCTCTATTACAAACACTTTACCCACAATAATAAGTCCATTGAAACTAGTATAAATAATTCAAGTGGACACTCAGTATCCCCCTTCAGTGGATACTCAGGTTTCCACTCCATTTTCCCTTCCCAAAATTTCACTTCCTCCTTCCACAATTAATTATATTATATTCAAAATTCTCTCCATTCCATCACTAATTTCCAACACTACTCAATAATATATAGCCACATACTCAATGATTTTGACTTTTGTTCTACTATCCATCCTAACTCCTGGGATAAGTACTACCTTATATTCATTTCCTTTCATCTTCCCTACCTTACCACTCCTAAGTATCCCTACCACTCTCATTGACTCATTTGGTGCTTTGGCCTCAATACTTCCACTAGTCCCCAAGTTTTGAATCCCTATGTCTACTCCCCTATTAATATCAATTCCATATCCTATACCCCCAATAAATGTATATGTTCCCATTACCTCTACATCTTCCACTTCTACTATTACCCCAACCCCTTTAGTGGAGATAGGAAAGAAACAAGTCCTTGATGAAAATGTGGAATTACAGCCTACACACAAACAAGAAATTACTAAGACATCTATTGAGCAATTAGTGACATCATTAGTATAGGATTCAAAACTTGTCACCATGCCAACCAATGTAACATATTCAGCTATATATTCTCAAGTGATAGTGTCAACATAATAGGATGTTACACCTACATGATTAGCATAATTATTAGGGAAGAAATGCAAGCAAATGGTTTTTTCTAGTATATTAGATTTTAGTCTTTTAGATGGACAAAAGAAATCCAAGACTAATCCCTAGACCTATTTAAGAATATTGTGTGATTTAGTAGGGGAAATATATGTAAATATTGTAGTCCTCCCAACATATAAATAGAAAGAAGATATAGTAGTGGTGGACTATTAGGTATCAAAGATTTACCTTGGATGTCCTATGAGGGAGGGATTAAAAGATGATGTTCAATCCATCATCAAATCCCTCTTTGAGAAAATAGATAATGTCAAGGTCACTAAAGATGAGTTGAAAAACAAGTTTGAAGAACTTATGGTTGCATTGAATCAGTTCACAGAGCCCATTGGTCCATCAACACAACCTGAACTAGCTCAGCTAGTCACCCAAATCATAGATCAAGCAACATGTGATATAGTGATAGAAATTGTAAGCATGGGAAGGGATACTAAGAAATGGTTAGAGAAGCTCATCTCAAAAGGCAATAAAATTAAAGTTACCCATTAAAAAGACATTAACATGCTATATGACATGGAAGATTTATTCAATAAGTTGTCATGTAGGCCAATAGATTATGAGGATAATACACTTTCAATAGAGGAAGTATAAAATATATTCAAGGAAATGTTTGAAAATTAATCTACATGAGACAACATATTTACCTTGAAATCTATCTACCACTATATTAGGTATTAAAACACAATTGATCAGATTGATAAAGAGATTCAAACATACAGAGCTTTGGGAAGAGAAGTTTTTGATTCAATAACAGATTATGAGATCACCAACCTCTACTCCTTTGGAATAGATGAGGACAAAAATTAGTAGATATTTAAGGCTTTTTATGCATATGTCTAGAAACTACATGCTGAGAAAGATAAAGAGGTAGAAGAAGTGTTGGAGAATGATTAATTCTTATATGAAAAGCATTATTGTATTTTGTATTTTCATTATTTTAAAACATTATAAAGTTGTAAAAACATAACTTGTAAATTGTAGATATTGTTTTGACAAATATTTTTGAGAAAGAGCCACGTATATTTTACTCTTTATATTTTAACAAGTTAGAAATTTTAAAAAGTAGACTTGCAAATTACACTTTTCATTTTGACAAAGTTTTAATTACTCAAGTTGTAAAAACACATATTGGAAATTGTAATTCTAATTTTGACAAAGTGGTATGACTTGCAAGTTGTAAATGTCTCATTTGGAAATTTCAACTTAGGGTTTTAAAAAAAAGTAACTTAAGTTATTTCTTAGTTATCTTTTGTTCAAAGTTTGAGTTTCACTTTGGTGCCTCCCATTTGCATGAAGAAAAATTACAACTACATGAAAAGGACCCAAGGCATTACATAAATTTTTATCAATTCTATCTATTCCATACCAAGTTAAGGATTATGCCCAACTCTTGCATGCTATTTTCCAAATGATTTTACCAAGCCAAGGACACCACAAGCTAAAGATCATGCCTCTTTTTGGATGAAGTTCATGATTCTTCTACTAGGAATTGGAGTTTCTATCAAGTACATCTCATTTATGAGTTTTTTTTATAAATATGGGTAGGAACCCATAGCCCATTTATAATTTTGATGTTAGTAATATTATTCTATATTTTGAATATATTTTATACATGTTGTAACTTAGAGAATGAGAAATAACTGAAGATTTGCCTTTCTTGTTTGAGAAATCCCTTTTTATGCAAGTTATTTGAATATTTATGGATGCTATTATTCTTTTTTCATTCATCAAATTTAAATTGTGATATTTTATACCCTTTTGAAAGATCATTTGATTAAAATAAAATAATCATGTTCCTTTTATGAAAAATAACAAATATTGCCTTTGATTTCCCATTTACATGAGTTTGTGCTCCTATAATTTTCAATCTATTTTATGTTCTTCTGTGTTCATTCAAGCTAGCATTAAAATCCACTATAAAAATATTTGGTGAAATCGCCATTTTTAGTTATGCAAATTTCATTCACAAACTCTTTTCCCTAGTCAAACCCTAGTTTAGGAGTAAGAACACCAAAGGAGTGGAATTTTTGTAAAATTGTATTTTATCAATTCTACTAGATTTAATGAAATGAAGTCAAACTTATTTGAAGGTTCACCTCAATTTATCAAGGTCTTATAACTTTTAGGTGTTTCCATTGTATCATTAGTTTTTTCACATCAAGCTACTACATCGAGATATTGTGAAAAATCTATATGATAACAATTGTTGGCATGGTTGGTGGGACCCAAAAATTACAAAAAGATTGGTGTTATTCTTAGTGAGCTTTGTACAATCATTGTGTGAATTGAAAAATCACCTGGTAAATCTATTGGCTTATGGGTTTACAATCTCAAGGCTCACCTATTTCAATCAATCAAACAAGATCATCTACTAAAGGTAAGAGAGCTATTTTTTTCAAATTATAATTTTCTTCAAAAAAGAGATCAAAATTAGTTGTAACTTACCCTAGAGTATATCCTATAATTTTATTTGCATCTCTTCCAAGTAATCTCATTAGTTTCATACCTCCCATAATGGTTATAAATTTAAATTATGTAGCTTTAAATAGAGGTAGCCCACTGTAGTTGTCCCAATATGATGATATACCTACCTCAGTTTTAAAAATCCTACCATATTTTACAGGTGAAACTTCTACCACTCCTATGGAACACATACAAGATATTGCTAATCTATGTTCAGTCCATAATGTGGTACAAGATAATGTTAAAATCAAGCTCCTAGTCTCCTTTTTCAAAGGTAAAGCCTTAGAGTGGTACAAAGGTCTTGTTCCCAACTCCATCAAAGTTTGGGATTACTTAGGCATTAAAATATGTACTAAATTTGAAGATAAGAGTGACCACCTTTCTATGGTTGAATAATTAACTATTATTCAACAAACTCTTCATGAGTACATGATTGACTTCAATTTCTATTTTCAAAAGACATTGAATAGAATTTTAGTATTGGTCAATCCAACTCTAAACAATGTTTTCCTATATTACTCGAGAGCCCTAAATAGTAATATAGTTGTGTAGACACCAAAATTAAATCACACACACGTGTGTAACTCCTTGTGTCAAAACCTCCCTAAACCCATTTTAATAATAACAATTAATCTCCATAACCCATACTTTTATCCCTCACCCATTTAATTAATTTAATATACTTAATTAAGTTAATTAAAAACCCCTATTGCCACCTTACCTTTCCACCTCTCCCTATGACTAATTCTCCTTTAATGAGTCACCTCTAGACCTAGTCCCCTCATCCTAACTACTCAAGAATTATTCCCACTTCTAAACTGAATTCCTAAATAAATACTTCCTTCCTAACCTCGTATTTTTACCATTTTAGAACAAGTGTCACACTTGCCATGCACAACAACAAAAAATAGGCCAAAATAGAAAGGTTTACCTATTCTAGGGCCATCGACATCAGTCAACCCATGACCGACATCGATAGGATCATGATCAACATTGGTGAGATCACTGATATTGGAAATATAAGGCAAACTCCAACCTATGGTTTAGGTGAGTAGAAATTAATAAAATCAATTATTACTCTCATTCAAGCTCTTGACTTTCTATTTTTGGACATTCAGGTTTACAATCACCCTACATAAGTCAATCATAATCATCAACTAAGCTCTTGAGGACCAATAACACCCACTTCTTCTCACTATTCAATTACTCAAGTTTAGACTCCTTGATAGGGACCATCAACCTAGCACTTATCATTTAATGATCATCATAACTAAATATATCACTGATACTATAGGTTATTTAAATATTTATTATTCTATTTCTTTAGATCTACCTTTTACTAATTTATGTTCTTCTAACCATACCCCCATGAAGGAGTTTCAAAGCTTCCTTACTTAGTTCCCCTTTAACTGACATACCAAACCTCTGACTAGACTTAACCAAGCCATAATCTCCCTCTCATAACTCTCTCAACCCCCTGACCTAATCTAAACCATTTTTTGGACTCGAGAAATCCTTCTACAACTTTCTAGATAATTATTTCCCCTATCAACCTCGATAGCCTAACCAACATCGATCACCTCACTACCGACCTCAACAATATAACTGATATCGGTCACAATCCTATTGACATCGGTGACTGTCAATTTCCTAGTCTCTTCAAAACCTACTTTGATAACTTCTAAAACACAAAAAATATTCCTCACCTACACCTTATTACTCTTTGCTATGTATAGGTTATTAATCGTGGTAATTTTATCTCTCTTTCACTCTATTTTTACCTCTCTTTCAATTATTTATTATTACTTTGCCTCTTAAAAGTGGACTATCATCTCTAGGGAAGTGTCACACTTCCTAGAACAAGCATGTAGCTTGATAACCCACTCATTTATCTTCTAAGAAACATCTTGTGGTAGTGTTTTCTTACTTGTAGGTAATCCACCCCAGCCAAAGAGGAGTGCTCACAATATCTGGATACGATGTACAAACCAAATCCAGGTTCATTCTAATCACTTATCTGCATCCTTCTTTTTACTTTCCTTTAGACTTAAAATAGACAAAATTTAGTGAAACTTTTTTGGCATGGTTGATGGGACCCTAAATTTTTGCTTGGGTTCATTTCTTGTTTTAAACATTCATATAGGTGTATTATAGTGAAAATTTCATTTCTTTCACTTCTTCCTCCTCTTTTCTCTTAAAAATAAAAAATTCAATATCTTATTCTTTGTTTAAAAAGCATTAAAAATAAAATCTTCTTTCTATTCTCTTTGCCTCTAAAAGTAATTTGTCATTTTATTTTACAAAAAAAAGAGAATCCCTTCTTTACTTCCTCTTACATGCATATTAGGATAGTCAAATTCATACTCTATTCTTGTTTCCTCTCTATTTTCATTTGAATCCTAACATTTTAGATTTGGGTTTAAAACTTACAACATTTCATAGTTTGCTTGTTGCATATTAACTCACCTAGTTAATTACAAGCATTTTGAATAAATCTTAGTACACTTATGTTACATAGCCAAATCACATTCACAAAAACAAGCATCTAAACTTAGCTAAGAAAAGGCCTAATAATATTTCATCACCTGGTGGATCACCTTACCCTACCCAACTATCCTACTTGGATTTCACCACCAAGGGGAGAATCCAAGAGCATAATATATAGACAAAAGGTATATTTTGGCTAAGTGACCTAGCTTAGCTCTAGGTTCATGAAGTGCAGAGAGTAAGCTATTATAACAATCCATATACCTGGTCTAACAAATATTTCCTCTTGAGCACCAAAACTAATATAAAACTAGCTCTTGATTACTTTCTAGTACCTTTGATAGCTAAATTCTCTTCTCACTATTTGATTAAGGCATAAGCCAACACAAGACTAAAATTAATTTCTAGGACTTAATAGTTATTGCCTAAATGTTCTTTTTCTACTTTTTAATTACCTTCTATATTTTTGAGTTGGCAAGAATGCTTTTCTATTGATTCACAAAATCAATACTATTTTGAAAGCTTAGTTTGTATAACCTATTATCTTAGGTTTTTTGAGTGTTATTCCTTCTTATACAAACCTTTTACATCCATTATTTCACCTGTTTTCAACCTCTAATTTCTTAAAACATCAGATCTTTCATTTCTTAGGATTTTATAGTGACCGACATCAGTTAACACTACCGGTATTGACAGATTTTACCTACTGACATTTTTTATTCCACCGACATCAAAAAACTTTTCCTACTGATATTGGTCATCCCTATTGACATTAGCGACTATGTAATTTCATCTTCTCAAAATAACAATCTAAAATAACCCATTTTACTACACTCAAACTTAGTTTTTCTTTATTCTATTTTAAATACAGGGTAGTAAGACTATTTAAACCACCTCTTGCATGGTATTGACATGAGCTCAATTCAAAATTCTTACTGATTATGCAAGATGGCAACCACTTCCACCTTCACCTCTTACTTTTGATTCTATCATGGAATATACTTTAGATACAGAACATACTCCAAGCCCTAACCAAATTCCCATTGTGCCTAAGGGAGATCAAGATTTTGATAAATTTCTTGATTATAATGTGGTATCCCTTCAACATTACCTTTCTATGAGATGAACCCATAATTCTATGGGTGACCCAATCAATGGTATGCCAACCTATTTAATGGAGACAACCTTTGTTTCAGTTATCTCCATTATTTTCCCCATGGTTATCCAAACCACTACTTCGATGAGTAACCCAACTATAGATAATGTTCAAAATGTGGCATCTCTAACCACCTAATCCTACCTAAACACTGGTATAACTTCCCTACTTTCACAACCATAATTAGTTTAACCCATTCATACCCCATTCCAAAATTTAGTGGTACCTATTCCATCCACCTTCATTCCTATAATTACCCAATTTATGAGTCACCCTTCATCTAGTCTAACCATGCCAATAATTGAACCTGCAATAACAACAACCAACTAAGGCATAATATCCAACCCAATAAGACAAGTCCCTTTTCTTTCTGTACCTCATCCTATGACTCATTATTCTTATGTTTCCCTGACACAACTTAAAAAACCTATGTCATATGCTCCCTCTACTTCCTATCAGCTTCCTTATAACTTAGGAGGAATCCCCAAAACTAATCTCCCTCTAGACCTCATTAAGATACTAATGGACAAGATGTCTGATCTAGAGACATTTGTTTCTAGTTCAAAGAATGTATTATCTTATGATCATATATGCAATGAACCAATCCATCCTTATGTTCCTATTCATAATTATCCAAGTCAATGTGAACTCCCTAAATTTACTCATTTATAGAGTTAAGAGGACCCACAACAACACTTATGAGAATTTAGACATGCTTGTTATTTAATAGGGAATGATGATGTGTTAAAACTTCACACTTTTCCTATGTCTCCTTTAGGTGGTACCTTGGATTGGTATAGCTATATACCTTAGCACTCCATTTTCTCATTTACCCAACTTGCACAAATATTCATAGATCATTTCTCTATTAACATTTCTAAGAAACTTTCTATAATAGACCTTTATTCTATCTGAAAATTTGATGATGAGTCTATTACTAATTTTATCACTTACTAGAGAAGTTTGATCAATCAACTCTCCTTATCCTTACCCCAATTTGAGCTTATTGAAATTTTCTAAAGGGCATGTGCTAAGCACATCTCATCCACACTCCAAGTACAAACTTTTCACACATTTGATGAAGCTTTTACAATGGCACAAAAACTAGAGGTTTTTGATATTTATGAAGGCAAAGTAGAGTTACATAGTAAGAATCCCAATACCAACACAAATGACTCCTCTTTTAAAAATTCTACCTCTAACCAAAAGGCTAAGAACTTTGCCAATGCAGTGTTTGTTAAGTTAGCCTCTTCCACAACCACAAACCAATCAAATTCTTTGACTTCTCAAAATCTGACCAAGTAATTCTAACAATGGTATGAACAAAGACAATACACTCCCATTATGGAATCATATACATCCGTCTTGGATAAACTATTATAATAAGGTGTCATACCCCTTCCTCAAATTAAACCTCCTATATAGTTCAACCCTTCTCATTCTATCCCAACCTAGTTCAAGGAAGATGAGTTTTGTAGTTACCATCGAGTTAAAGGCCACAACTCTAATAATTGTTAGATACTCAATAAAATTGTTCAAGATATGCTTGATAGAGGTGAGCTTATCTTGTATAATCCTAACACACCTCCTAATCAAAGTATGGATGTGTTCAAACACCCTTTTTCTAACCATTCACTAAAACAAAATATTGTCTAGTCTAAAACTAACTCAGGTGATCATAATAACCATATGGTTAATATGGTTTTTCCTTATCTTTAGTTTAACCTTCCCCTTAAACAAGAGACACCTATTTCATCGACTACTCCCCCACATTCAATGGCATCTATTTTTCCCAATCTTCCTCCTCATATAGAAGAGCCTATTTTAATCTTTCCACTCCCTTGAGAGGAAGAACCTCCTTTTTCACTCCTTTTGCCACTTCAGGAGCCTATAATAACAATTCCATTTGTACCAATATTACCTATCCTCTTACCACTTAAAGACCACACCCTACCAGTTCCTCAACAACATGTTGAAGGGAACATCATTCCTACATTATACCCTCTTGAGGAACCCTCTTTGCTTACTTTTCCTCTACCTATAGAGACTAGTACCCCACCCACTTCACCTTTACACCTAGAAGAGTCCATATTATCTACTCCCATAATAGATGAGACAACTATTGTACATACTCTAATTGTACCACTCTTACCCCTTATTTTTACTCTAGAGGATCATAATTTACCCATGCCTCATACACATGTTGAGGGAGCCATAATGCATATGCTTTACCCTCTTGAGGAACCTATTTCACCTACATCCCCTCCACCCATGGTAGATTAAGTCTCTTCTCCCATCTCTATTAAAGAAGACCCTATTGTGGTTCATTCTCAACTTTGGCCTGAAGTAGTAGAAACCAAAAATTTCCCTCTTTCCCAAGCATCACATCTTTCTAAAGACATAACCATAAGGCCTATGTCAATGCCATCAAAACCCTTCTCACATTTGGTGAAAAGTCTAGAATCTCTTGACTCTAAAAAACTTGACCATGTGGCATTTTGGGACTAGCTTAAGTCTTTATATCTAACACAATGAATGCCAACCTTTACCTTCAATCCCCTTACTACCCTTTACCCTAAGGTCTTTGACAAAGCTAGAGATTCTTCACCAAAGGTAACTAAAGTTTAACCATCTATGTCATAACCCTCATCCTTGTAGGAATTTATTAAATTAAAGTAGATCATGCCCTTAGGTATATGCCCTATTTCTAATTTAATTCATCCACAAATGAAATTAGATTTAACTCCTCAACCAATTAGGAGTTTCTCTCCCTAAAATATATAATAATGTTAAGCCTTCTAGATCTTGTCAATCCCTTCTTCAACCCTAAACTTTACCATCCATTTTAGGGCCACACCCTTTTACTGTAGTTGGAATATCATCTAACTAAGCCAAACAAAAGGTTAAGGTACCTCCACTCCTGCCTTTGCCATCTAGTAGGCCTCTCACATCTAACACTAAAAAAGTGACAACAAAACACATAACTCCACCATCTCCAAACAAGACACCACATAAAATTACCTTTCCAACACCAAAACAAAAGAAGGTGTCCACTCTTATTAGTAAAACAAGCATGAGCCCATTGGTAGGATCTCAAATCTTCTTCTTACATTAGTTATTGCAATATTCAATCATAACTCTTCCTCCCATTAATCCCTATATTCCTTTTGGAATCAATCCATCTTAGTTTGATGATACACAAGTGTGTTTATATCATCATTCACTTAGACATGATACTAAAAATTGTAAAGCCCTCACAATAGTTATTCAATAACACTTCGATGTTGACACCCTTTTCGATGACACTACCATTAAAATTCTTATTATTTCACCTTTGGCATCTATAGTACCTTCTACTATTCCACCTAAATCTAAACCCAAATATGTCATCATAACCCCTTTACCACCTCCTTCACCAACTTTTCAAATCAACATAGTTAATGTGGCCACACGATCACAAAACCAAAAACATAAAGCTAAGGAAAAGGTCACTACACCTTGGGCCCATACCTTCACTAAAAACACTCCCCCTACTAACCCTAAGATTTCCATCTTGGGTGTTCCTAAAATAACATCTTTATATGTTATCTAAAGCTCAATGGTGAAATAGCTTCACCAAACTCCTGTGAAAATGTCTTTGTATGACTTAATTCAAAGCTCATCCCAACACTATCAATCTTTGACTAGTGTTTTACAAGAAATTAAAGTACAATCAGATGATTCTTAACCTCTTGTAGCTTTGGTCAGCTCCCTTAATTCTATCTCCTTGATTTTTTTAGTGATTTAGAAATTCCACTTCAGCACCCTAAAGATCAATATTCCACCCTTTTTATTACCATATATATATTGATCAAAATCATATCAAGAGAGTTACAATTGATGGGGGATCTAGTATTAATATTGTTTCCACCCATGCCTATAAACACCTAGCCTTTCTCGATAATTGCATGTCTCAAACTGATGTGGTACTCCGTTCTTTTAATGATACTATAGCTACTACAGTGGGCACTATTGTCTTACATATTCATGTAGGTCCCCACACAATTATCAAAAATTTTTATGTTGTGGAAGGATAATTTTAATATAACATACTACTTGGATGACCTTGGATACATGTTATGGCATGTGTACCCTTAACTTTACACTGTTGTGTCAAGTTTGAACATGATGGACAAGTACATGTTATACCTACTGACCCACCTCCATTTAATACATGTAATATGACTTATAGTCCCAATGATATTCTCACCCCATTTAAAACATCCTCTTCCTTGTATTATGCTTCTAAAGCTTCCACAAGCTCCACTCTTACAGTTACACAGATACTGAAAACAAAAATTCCTAACAAAGATCCCATAGAGGAGACCTTTCAATGTTTGTCACTTGGAAAATATCATTTGTTGATGCTCGACATGTTATAAAATCTACAAGAGTATGGAAGGCTTCACATGCACCCAAATTATGATCCTCGTATTGGGATGGTCATCCCTTATGGCCCCCCTAACCTTCAAACCAATTTTACATATGGGGGAATTGATCAAGATCCCACTATCATTAATTAATCTTCTTCACCACAACCATTTACATGTGACTTCTCTTTCTTGAGTAACCATAGATTCACTCACACCTATCTCTATAGGTGTGCCTAGAAAGTATTTGGTTTGGGTAATTATGAATAAGGTGTCCCTATGCCTATTGAATATCCTACTAGCAACACCATTGAAAATGCCAAAAAGAGGCATGGGGTGGGATATGATGAACCAAATAAACTCTCTAAAACCTCCCATGAACCAATTATCAAAGAACCAACCTCTCCTTCTCCACCTTCTTCTCTACCATCACCTATCAAATCAGAGCTATCTATATGTCCTAATTTTTTTTCTATAAATTCCATCCATTTGAGGCCTCTCACCTATCATTAGGGTAAGGAAACAAGGTCCCTTCCTCTCGTTCATCCTAAAATAATTGATGAAGATTCTCCCACTATTAACACTATCCAATGTCAAAATGATGATGCAATTCTCACCTACATGGGTTCAGATGATTCCTATATCCAATGATCACTCCCATATAAAATGTAAGCTATGTTAAATGAATCAACCATTGACATCAACCTGCCCTCCCATGATAAACCCCGCATCCTCAAGGTTGGCCAATCTTTAAATTCCTCTGAGCAAGCTGATTATAAAATGTTTCTTAATGACCATATCAAATCCTTTGCTTGGTATTATAATGATATTATTAGTATTGATCCCTCTATTGTCACCAATAATATTATCACCAATCAAGATGCTAAACCTATTAAGTAGAAGCCTCCCAAAATGCATCCTTGTATTTCTCTCCTTCTCAAAGAGGAGCTCTAATGCCTCCTTTTTGTTAACTTTATCCAACCCATCAACTACCTAAAATAGATTTCCAATATTTTTCCTATCACAAAAGTGACTGAGGGTATCTATATTTGCACTGACTGTCATGATTTAAACCTCACATGTCTAAAAGATGATTTCCCATTACCTAGTATCGACCAACTTATTGATCTAATGGCCAACCATGAGATGGTATCACTCATGGATAGATTTTTGGATATAATCAAATCTTGGTCACTTCTAAGGATCAACACAAGACCACCTTTATTACCCCATGGGGGAATTTATATTATTGTGTCATGCCTTTTGGCCTAAAAAGTGTTGGTGTAACTTACCAATGCACCATGACCTATATTTTCCATTATCTCCTACACAAAATTATGGAGGATTACGTGGATGGCTTACTCAGTAAATGTAAAATTTTTCAATAACACTTGACAATATTCATAACCATATTCACTCATCTCTTCCAATTTAATGTTTGACTAAACCCAAAGAAATGTGTCTTTGGTGTTCTTTTTGGTAAACTCTTAGGTTTTATCATTTCTCTCTATGGTATCAAGGTCGATCCTTCTAAGGTTAAAGAGATCCTAGATATGACTCCACCTACTAATATCAAACAAATCTATAGCCTATAAGGCAAACTTCAGTCAATTTGATGCTTCATTTCCTAGTTGTCAGATCGTTGCCAACTTTTTCACCATCTCATCAAAAAGGATGTCTCCTTCTAATGGAATATAGATTGCTAGGAAGCCTTTGATACACTTAAAAAATACCTTCTTTCCCCATTAGTTCTTATTCCACCTAAGGAAAATAATCCTTTTTACCTATACATCTCTACAATAGACCACTCTTTAGGTGTCATGATTGCACATCGAGATGACTAGTATCAAGAGCAGGTAGTTTATTACATAAGCTGCACACTTATTGATTATGAGACTCAATTTACCCATAAATAAAAAAACCTATGTGGCCACCCATATTTATCCTCTCAAATACATACATTTTAAACCTTATCACAACCAACGTGTAGCCTGCTGACTCATGCTTCTTGCTCAATTTGAATTAGAGTTCATTCAACAAAAATCTATTAAAGGGAAAACAATCACTAAATAGTTAGCTATTACCCCTTTACCTGATAATCAACCTTCAAACCTTGAATTCTTTGATGAATCTATTGCAACACTCTCCATCGATGACATCTCCTATCAAATGATGATGTTCTTTGACAAATCTAAATGCCAACATGGTGGGGGTGTAGGGGTCATTCTTATTCCTCTAGATGATTAGCCTATGCCTTTCTCATTTAGAGTATATTTTGAATGCACTAATAATATGGCTGAATATGAGGCTTTGATTCTAGGACTTCAAACAACTCTCTTCTTAGGTATCAAATCCATAACCATTTTTGGTAATTCCCAGCTAGTAGTTAGCCAAGTTAATGGTTCCTACCTATGCAAAAATGAAATTGTACAGTGGTATAAACATCATATAGATACACTCTTGGGATAATTTGACTCTTATCTCTTGCAAACCATTCTTTGATCTACAAATAAATTTTCTAAAATGATGGCTTCACTTGATTTACACATACCCTCTTCATCCTCCTCTTTAAGAATCTATGTCACTGTCCATCACTTAACATTGCACTCTTATGTCTCAGATAACATCCTCTTTTTCAAAAATGTAACAACAAACCCACAAGCCTTATGGTATAAACAAATCATGGATTATCTTTCCTTCTCTATTACCCCTCCTGATATTTCTAGTAATGGGAAATGGGCCTTCATAAAATGTGTTGCTCGTTACACTATACTAGGGGGACTTCTCTACAAGTGAAGTTTTAATGGTCTTCTCCTTATATGTCTAACATGTACTAAGACTCCCTTTGCTATTAAAGAGGTCCATGATGGGATTTGTTGATGGAATTTGAATGGTCACATAGTCTTTAAACTTATTCTTCAACTTGGATATTATTGGCCCACACTTCATCAAGACTGTGTTGATTACATTTGGCATTGTGTCAAGTGTCAACAACATGCTAACCTCCTTCGCATTCCTAGTCATGCATTGTAAGTTGACAAATAATTTTGGCCTTTCTCCTAATGAGGCTTAGATCTAATTAGAGAGATTAACTCTCATTCATCACTCCATCATCATTCTATCATTATTGCCACTGAATACTTCACCAAGTGGTTCAAGGCCATCCCTCTCATCTCCACCAAAGCTAACAAGATTATTGAATTATTTAACCATCATGTTATATATCATTTTGGTGTACCTCACAAGATTATAACAAATAATGGCAAGTCTTTCAAAAACCAGATTGTTCAAGATCTTTGTGATGCATTTGGAATCAACTTAAGATTCTCATCACCATACTATCCCCAAGCTAATAGATAGGTAGAAGCTCCTAACAAAACTTTGACCAAAATTCTTATGAATTTAGTCAATGATATGGGAAAGGATTGTCGCACACACATTCCTTTTAATTTATGGGCTAATCACACTAGCATTCAAACCCCTATGAGTGATACACCTTTTTTATTGATATATGAGACAGAGGTTGTTTTACCTCTTGAGGTATAGATCACTTCTCTTCACATTTATCTACATGACATACTTACTTATGATGAATTTTTCCAATAATGTTTGGCCCAACTTGAATTGCTTGATGAATGTCATCTCATATCCCTCAACCACCTCCAAATATATCCTAAACATATAAAACATGATTATAACAAAAACCTCAAAGAGTGAGATTTTAATAAAGGAGATATATTCTTAAAATAAAATCAACATGTGATGAACATGGAGAAAATAAAATGGGGTAAGTTTACTCTTAATTGGCTTGGACCTTATATCATAACTCACAAGGATGGTTCAGGAACTTATCACTTATCTTCTCTTAAAGGAAGGCCAGAACTTGACCCTTTAAATGACTTACATATATGACCATTATTTTATTAAACCAACATTGCTTTACTTCATGTTTAACTTGAGCTCATCCCTTGAGCATCCTTATTAAATTCATTTCACTTCCTCTTCACCCTTACTCATATACACTTAGATAATTTACATAGTGGTATGGTTTTATCCTCATAGTGGAAAAATCCTAAGCCTCTATAGTCTTGTCCATGACAATAATAAAAAAACAAAAACAAATGGGATATTTGGAAAAAGTTATAAAATCTCAGGTCATGCTTTTAAATGTAGACTGTTCCATTAAAGGACAACTATTTAAAATTAAAAACAAATGCTTAGACCACTCCCTTGAACGATGGATAAGCCAATATTTGTTCTCAAAGGGAAAAACAAATGTAAATGGATCATCACCTCTTTACACAACCTTAACCTATACAAAATCCCATTTTAGGCTTCCCACATTGATCAGCTACATAATAAAAAAAAGTGGGCTTTTAGTCATGGACTTGCTTATATTAGCTCTCAAGTCATCCACAAAAGGGAAATATCATTTCTACTTCATAGGTTATGCTATCTAAGCATTTTTTTATCATTATAACCCTTTTCCTCTTTCAAGGGAATATGAATCTCACTTAACATAATGTAAGAACAATGCTTCTCTAACAAACACAATGGTTCAAATATATAAGGCATGAAAGAGGCTCATTTTCTTGAACTTATTTATGTTTTAAATTATGGTCTTTGCCAATGCACGAGTATTTTGCCTCTTTATTTTCCAATCCACATCACCTATAGATGTCTATATTTGAGATGAAGAAAAAAAGTAATATCAACACTAATATAACAAGCCTATTTATTTTACGCATACACCATCACAAATATGGAAAAATGCTAAATTAAATTAACCTAACCAACCTATTTATTTTGCACATACACCATCACAAATATGGAAAAATGCTGAAATAAATTAATAAAAGCACTCTATTCATTTTAAGCACACACCATCACAGATAGGTAAAAATGTTAAGATGAAATTAACCAATCAACTATGCATATACCATCACATAAATGAGATAGGATAGTCTAAACTCAAATACCATGATCAACATTAAAATCCAAATTAACATATCATAAAATAAACATCATCCATATCATCATCATAATCTTAAGCAACACATCTCAAATAAACACATGGAAATAAATGAACATCTCCTATATATAATATATAATAAAAATACATGTTCATCATCTACATCATAAGAACATCATAGCTCTTTTTCAAAATGTACATCTCATATCTTTGACTCATAGGCTGATATATATATAACACATATAAACAAAAACTAGCAAAATGTTGATACTTAGGGTCCTCAAAGCTCTCCCTGAGGTCATGAGGATGCAGTATCATCACCACTCTCTATCCATCTATGTTGACATGAGTTGGAACATGTCACATGTGATATCAACCTCTCTTACTCTCTAAACTTTAAATATCTCTATATCTATGAGAACTCTCTAATCACCCTCTCATAGTAAGCAATCTCATCTAGGGTAGTCAAATACCTCATCATTGATATAGTCTATGGAGGACCCATAGCACCTGATGATGGCCTAGCCTATTCTAGTACCTATGGTGGTGGTGGAAGAGGAGTGGCCTAGCCTACTACTCTTAGAATATCTCTCTCTACTATCACTGTAGTCACCTTACCTTGTAAAATCATCACCTAGCCCTGTAGTGCTACAAGTTGACCCTGTAAAGCCCCAATCTAACCCTACAATGTCACCACTTACCCTTGTAAGGTTAAAACCTCTACTTAGGTCATCTCTCAAGCCTGCACCACTATATCTTAAGCCTGTACTACTATATCTCAAGCCTGTAGCACTGCATCTCTCTCCTTGAATAGCCTTTGTAAGTCTACTTGTGGCCTCCTAACCTCTACCACCAGATGTATCCTTACCCACTAAGATAAATAGGCTAATATACACCTTGCATCCCCAAGACCTAGCCCTACTAGTAGCTCCTCAAAATATGGCCCACCGGTCTCCTAGGGAAATGGTAAGGGTACCTCTATATCATCCTTCCTGTATCAAGGGAAGGTAGGTATAATATCTTGAAACAATCCAAACTACCTCTTAACCCATGCTATGGGTACCATCTCTAACTCATTAGGCCATCTCCCCTTGACCATAGTGCACTTTGTAACCCAACAAGCTTCTCTACCTACCCTTTAAAAACTAATTATGCCAGATATGGTCTCCACATGATAACTATAGGGATCATATCACATATACATCCTTAGAATCCTATATACATCTTCCTATGTCACTATCAACTCCCTAATTGATAGATAGAAGGTGTTGGTGGTATGATCCCACCTCTCAATCAATGATATCATCAATGACACATCCCGTGTGACATGATAGTATCATCACACTCTTCCTAAACCTATGGCCACCATATGTTCCCACTCATCTAGTGTAACATCCCTCATGCATGTCAATAACCTCAATAGATGATATTGCAGTGTAAGCTCCATCCTCACTTGCATCCATACATAAAAAAACTCAAGTTACATCCCTTTTAATCTTCTCTCTCACTACCTTTTCCCCTTCTCATTTTGAGAACTACATTGGTCGAAGGCCCTATAAAAGGCTATGTAGATATCACTCAATCGACATGGGGTCTTCTAAGGTTAGCTCAGCCATATACTTACCTTACTAACTACCCTAGGCTTCACTTCTTCTCTCTCTCTACCCTCAACCTACCTACCTATTCCACTTCTAGGCCTCATTGCCTATATTCTTGACTCTTGACAATATGACCTATATTTTAATCCCTAAACCTCTCTAACTATCTCAACTTACTTTTTTTCCTAAAACATTCCTTTTTAGATATTTTTCCTTGATTTTGGGAGAACTAAATTAGGCTGAGCCCCTAAACTAGGTTATGTAGGTAGCACTTAGATGATAAGGGGTCTTTTAAGGCTAGCTCAACCATTAGGCTAGTTGACTACTTCCACTAGAGATCAAAAACTCACCCTTTCTCTTTTTTTCTACTTTTCAATAGTAGCCAATATTGGCATTAATGATGATTTAAATATTTTATCAACCTATGTAATGACTACCATTGGTAGCAAACTACTAACCTTGATGCCATGTCAGTCAACATCAATTGACCTTAGTGCCATGTCAGTTGATGTTGTTTGATCTCACTAATGTTGGAGACTAGTTTAGCCCCAGATTTAAACAACCTAAACCCCACATTTTACATTTCCCCTAAAAAACTACCCACGACTCCCCCTAACTTATCCTACACCTCCTCTAATCTATTTTCTACCCCTCACTCCTATTTTATATAACACCACCTCTCATTTAGCCTAAAAGTTTCAAAAACCAAATCAAACTAGTATAGGCTCTTACCTCATCTTTCCATCTCTTCCTAGCTGGCACCACTAGCTCCTACTGTCATGCACCTCCCATTGGGTCCCCTCCTTACACTATCATCTCAAATCACTCTCAAAGCTCTATTTTTTCTCTTTAATCACAAAGTTGTAAATGAGTTTGGTTGATTGCCAAACCCCCTTTTGTTAGGTTTGGTCAGTCGTCAATGTTTACATTTTTGACCTAACCTATCAATGTTAGTGCTTACGCCTACCAACATCAGAAACATTACCCTAGTTGTGTTGACATTGACACTTTATCTTACTGATATCAACATATCTTACTAACATTGGCACCATTTCAATACTATTTTTACCCACCAACCACCTAGAACTTTTTAAACTTTACCCATACACTAGGGAAATTAGAGATCACATATATCTCCACCAACCATGACAAAATGACATTGAAGATCACTTAAATATTCACCCTTGATGAATTTTCTTGGAGATCACAAATACTTCTTCACTTATTGACCCTTTTACACCATGAGTGTATTACTTGTCCTGACTGCTTAGGCTATTCCACTATAGTTAGCTATTATGCGCACATATGTATTTTAGGTGGTGTGGATGGAAACCAAGCCCATCCTATGACCTTCAACCCTTTTATGTTTCTTAGGGGTGCTTCTTACCTTGGATACCTAAGACACATTGACCATTAGAGTTACAACTTTGATTGATTTGACCTGTTAGCTATCACTTACAAGTTATGCTTTGGTTACTTTTATCTGAGTCCTCCTTAACCTTACCTATTCTTGACATTATCAGCTATATATTTTTGTGGCCTAAACATATGAATTGATGCTTAATTCTCAACTAGTCATCCAATTACCTTTTTTTCAAACCAGTACCTAATTCCAATTTCTCCTCCATTGATTCCTATTTTGAGGGGGATACCTCATCCAATACTTGGAGAATCTAACTCCTATTTTTTTTGTCTTACAACATGCATGTACAAAACATAAGATAAAAATGGCTAAATGTAGGCACCAAAATTATGTCACACACACGTGTGTAACTCCCTATGTCAAAACCCCCTAAACCTATTTTAATAATAATACTTAATCTCCCTAACCCATAATTTTACCCCTCACACATTTAATTAATTTAATATACTTAATTAATTTAATTAAAAACCCATATTGCCACCTTACATAGTCACCTCACCCTATGACTAATTCTCCCATGATGAGTCACCTCTAGAGCTGGTTCCCTCATCTTAACTACCCAAGACTTATTACCACTTATAAACTAAATTCCTAAACAACTACTTCCTTCGTAACCTCTTATTTTTACTATTTTACAATGGGTGTCACACTTGGCATGCACAATAATAGAAAATAGGTTAACAATAAAAATGTTTGCCTATTCTAGGGATACCAACATAGGTTAGCCCATGACTAACATCATTGGGATCACAACTAATGTTGGTGAGATCACTGACATCAACAATATAAGATAAACTCCAACCTATGGTTCAGGTGAGCAAAAATTAAGAAAATTAATTCTTACTATCATTCAGGCTCTCAACATTCTATTTTTTTACATCTAGGCTTACAATCACCCTACATAAGTTAATCACAATCAACAATTAAGCTTTTGAGGACCAAAAACACCAACTTGTTCTCTTTATTTAGTTACTTAAGTTTTGACTCCCTAATAAGGACCATCAACCTGACACTTAACATTCAGTGATCATCATAACTAAGTATATCACTGATATTATAGGTCATTCAAATCTTTATTCTTCTATTTCTTTATATCTATCCTATACTACTTTATGTACTTTTGATTGTACCCCTATGAAGGAGTTATAAAGCTTCTTTTCTTATTTCTCCTTTAGTTGGCATACCAAACCTTTGACCAGACTTAACCAAGCCATAATCTCCCTCTCATAACTTTCTCAACCTCCCTGACCTGATCCAAACCATTTTTAAGACTCAAGAAAGCCTTCTACAACTTTCTAGATAATTATTTCCCCTACCAACCTGAATAGCCTAATCAACATCAGTCACCTCACTATTGACCTCAATAATATAACTAATATTCATCACACTCCTACTAATATCAACAACTATCAATTTCTTAACCTCTTCAAAACCTACCCAAATAACTTTTAAAACATAAACAAAGTGCCTCACCTCACCCTATTACTCTCTATTGTGTATAAGTTGTTAATAATGGTAATTTTATCTCTCTTTCACTCTCTCTTTACCTCTATTTTATTTATTTATTATTCTTTTGCCTCTCAAAAGTGGACTATCATCTCTAGGGAAGTTTCACACTCCCTAGAACAAACACGTAGTTTGGCAACCCACTCATTTATCTACTTACAAACATCTTATTGTAGTGTTTTTTAATTTTCAAGTAGTCCTCCCCATATAAAGAGGAGTGATCACAATGTCTAGATATGGTGTGCAAACCAAATCTAAGTTCATTCTAATCACTTATCCCCATCCTTCTTTCTATTTTCCTTTATACTTAAAATAGACAAAATTTAGTGAAACAAGTTGTTATGATTCAATCAATGGGTGGCACCACACATCTTAATGCTTATGAAATTATAATAAGGGTATAAAATTATGTAATTCAAGTAACAAAAATTTTCCCAAGGGTACCAATGCCTCTATTTCTAGAAATACCTCTTATTCCACCACCTATAATCTCTCTAATTATTAACACAAGTAAAGTACCAACTTTAATTCTTGTACCTACAAATGATTTATATGAGGTTAAGTCACTACTCAACAATTTTGGCAATGAGTTGGTAAAAATGAAGAGGTAGTAACCCTATATCTACAAGCCTTATCAATAATCTAACCCAAAATACCAACCCAATAGGTTTCTCTACTAAGGTAATTCACAATCATAGGGTCAAAATATGCAAGCAAAACCTCCAAACATTTGTGCTCTACCTGTACGAGGTACTACCAAAGATATTGTACCTATTCAAAATAACTTGGTATAGGAGTATTAGTGGTGGTATACTTGTTCTTAGTCACATAAATAGAATACTTGTCCTAATAGTGTTATTAGTTAAGGTTTTATGGTGTAAGGCATATCAAATACACAAGGACAAAAATAAGAATCCACTTCCCAACAAGAAGATACACAAAAACCTACTCAAGGTGAGTTAACTCTTCTAAACTAGAAAGAGGATGAATTTTATGGTATGAATCAAGATGAGACATTATTCAATGGTGGAGGTCTTGTGGTAGTTAATACACATTTGAAGAAGAGAAAAATAGAAAGTGAAAAACACGCTAGGGTGGAACAAACTACAACTTCCAAAGTTGTACAAGCACCTACAAAGAGAAACATAGTAAAAAGGCCACCCTTTATACCTACATGACACCCAAAAGTGAAAATCATGACTCCAAATATTGTGAAAGAATATATAGCTCCCATAAAGGCTGGTAATATTCCTTTCAACAATGTTGACAAAATGAATAATTCCAATTTTAATGTTACTATATAGGAAACACTATCCATTCTCATGCAAAGGGATTTGTTACAAGAGGCTTTAAATAAATTCTAGATAATAGACAAGGTTATAACCAAGGGGCCCTATGTTACAATTAATTTGTGTCAACCAAAAATTAACACCAAAAAATCCAAAAGTGGTAATCCTCCCCCTTTCTATCTTTCACTTATAGTAGGGAAACATATCATTAATAACTACATGGTAGATTTAGGGGCTAGTAGTTCAGTGATGCCTAAGAAAATTAAAAATGCCTTTGGTATAAAATACACACCTATAATTGAGGGTGTGGTTCAATAAAATGGGATTGATATTCAAATAATAGGAACAATAAAAGGGCTAAACTTCACTATTCATGTTTATCCCAACTTGTCAATTTCACAAGATATCTCAGTTATAGATCTTCCCCCTTACTTTTCCATTCGTATTTCATGATATTTCACTATAAAAATGGGAGGATATCTGTCTATGGATTTTTATCACATGTTACTTATAGTGAGATACGGAACAAGAGTAACAATAAGAGCTGAGCCAATCATAAAAGGCCATATTGGACCATACAATCATATCCTTATAGACACAAACTATATATTGTAAGAACAAGAAGAGGAAGTTGATAAAAAAAGTTACAATGCTTATAAAAGACATTAAAAACACTCATTTGGATCAATGAGGATCAACCCTTTGAATTTTATCTTGATGACTATGTATAGGAAATAAGGTTAGGCACATATTGTATTCATGAATATGATGTAATTATCCCAAACCTAGTAAAACTAGATAAAGATCTTGAAGGAATGTGGCAATTTTTATTTGATGGTTTAAAAATTAAGAATGGTTTAGGTGTAGGTATTGTATGGATATCTCCATAGAGTGAGAGCTATTTCTATTCTTTCACACTTTAGTTTAGTTGCACAAATAATGTAGCTGAATATGAGGCTTTGATTTGCGGCTTGTAATTGGGTAAAGAGAGAGGGATAAAATCCCTACAAATATTTAGTGATAGTGGGATGATTATTCACCAAGAGAGATTAAAAATAGTAAATAAGAATAATTTTTTAATATATCACAACATAGGGTTTAGGATCTATTAGAAGACTTTACTGCTTTGAACATTCAAGTAGTATTGAGAGCATAGAACAAAGATGTTGATTGTATGGCCTCTATAGACTCCCAATATAACCTACTAGAATAAATTAAGAAGAAAAACAACCAAAATTTAAGCTTGATAGTAAGGCCATATACTCTTGATAATGAAACTAATTAGCAAATCGTTAATAGTGACCAAAACATTATCAACTTCTTGAGAGAAGAAGATGAATTCTTAATTAGGAACCAATCAAGACTCCAAGATCAATTAGAGATAAAATTATCTAGTTGAAGACAAACAAATTACCTATGGGTATGGTTACACCAAAAAACATTTTCAATTAAGATGATCAACTAGAAGGAAAAAATAAGAACATTATGGTAAATGAAGAAGATTGTGAGCCAATAGTCATCTCAAAAGGGAATTCACTGAAGGTAGGAAAGGTATGCAATGATTCTTAAAATCAAAATTTTATCAAGTTATGTCAAGAGTTTGATAAATTTTTTTTTGGAGTGATCATGATCTAAGGGAGTTTAACCCTATCTTATCCCAAAATATAACACAATTGGATCCAAATACCAAGCTTATTAGATAGAATCAAAGATTGATTAATCCTAAGATATAACCCCTGATAAAGAGTGAGTTGTCAAAACTGATAGAGACTAATATTATTTTTCTTATCAAGCACTCATCTTGAATTGCTAATCTGGTGCCTGTAATAAATATAAATGCTAAAATCATGCTTTGTGTAGATTTTAGTGATATCAACAAAACATCTCTAAAGGATCATTAGCCCCTTCCCCCTATGGAACAAATTCTACAAACTATATCAGGATCTAAAAGGTTTTCTCTTCTAGATTGTTATTCTATCTATAACCAAATATTGGTACAATAGTTAGACTAGTTTAAGATAGAATTCATCATAAAATGGGGTATGCATGCATACAAAAAGATGCCATTTGGTCTAACTACTTCTAGTGCAACATTTTAGAGAGCCATGAATATGGATTTTAGAGGTTTCATAAATGAGATGATCCTAGTATACCTAAATGATATCACTGTTTACTCAAAGCATAGTAATGCACACCTAGATCACCTTCATAATTTTTTTAAAGGTATAGAGAATTGAGGGTTTCTATTAATCTAAAGAAATGTGTTTTCATACTTCATGAAGGAAAACTACTAGGACACATTATGTCAAAGGAAAGTATTACAATAGACCCATCAAGAATACATTTTATATCTACATTAGCACTAACAAGCCATAAGAAGGGATTATAGAGGTTTCTTGAAAAATTCAAATTTGTAAAAAGATTTGTTCTAAAATTTTCCTCTATGGATAAACCCCTTACTACAATACTCAAGAAAGGTATCATTTTTAGTTGGAAATGGGAGGGAAAAGATAGCTTTGAAGCCATCAAATAGGCTATTTCCCATGATCCTACCCTAATCAACCCTAACAATGAGAAGGATTTCATACTCTATGATTTTGGGTGGAAAGCAACATCTCATTTATCCCAACTTAGTATAATCAAGGACAATTGTAATATCCAATATCTTTCTTCAGTCAATCCTTCAAGGATTATGAATAAAATTATAGTTTTATGGAGAAGTAAGTATATGTTATGATTAAATCTCTCAGAAATTTAAGGCATATGCTCTCAAATAATAAAATTTATCAGATGATGAGTCACCAAAGTGTCAATGAGTTCCTACTAAGCTGGGAGATAAATGAAAAAAGAGTGGGATGGATCATAAAGATCATGGAATATGATATGGACATCAAAATCATAGATTTTGTAAGAGGAAAAGGATTGTGTGAATAACTAGCTTCTAATATCAACATTAATGAAATAGTATCTAAAATATTATATGCTCAAATTGCATCTCAGCCAACTGAACCACCTATTTTCAACAACTAGATCCATGACATGGACATTTCTTGTAGACTAGTGAGTACCCATATGACTTTTAGTAGTCTAAGAAGAGGTATTTTAGACTCCAATCCATTCCCTATATTCTTGTTTATAAAATATGTGAATGGAGTCATGATAAGATGTATCAAGCATAATAAATTCCCCAAGGTGATTGAGGAATTTCATGATGTCTCATCATGAGGACATTTTTCTGCAAGAACCATGACTATCAAAATAATGAGAGGGGCTATTATTGGCCTAAATTATTTAAATATGGCCACCAATGGGTAAGGAACTATGAAATGTGTTCTTACTTCATAGGTAAACAAATATTAGTAGTCTTCCCTCTCAAACCAATTCAAGTATATTAGTCATTCACTCAATGGGGATTAGATTTTATTGGTATGATTAATCTACCATTGAGTGCAGGACATAAATGGGTCCTCACAATAATAGAATATTACACAAGATAGACTAAAGTAGATATAATGAAAGACTCCATAGAGGCATCTATCTTAGAATTCATGGATGGCATAGTCTCAAGGTTTGGTGTTCATCACACCATTATCTCAAATAATTCTAAAGCATTTGTGGGTACTCAAGTGAGTGAATGGGATGTAAAGCATAATTTATACCTTTACTTATTCCAATTATTACCTTTAGGGTAATGGCTTGGCTAAGTATACCAATAAGAACCTCATAAAAATTATCAAAATATTGATGGAGGATAACCAAAGGACATGGCACATGAAGTTGAAATCAACACTGTGGGATGATAGGATCACCCATAAGAGAGCCATTATAAACTCCCCATTCATGTTGGTATGTGAAATGGAATCCCTAATCCTAATATCAATTGATTTACCATATCTAGAGCTCAATAACCAATTGGATTTGATTGATAACAATGAAATGATAGTAAGATTGGCTGAACTCATGGAATTAGAAGAAATTAGGAACCAATTAATGAAAGTTCTGGAATCAAATTAAGTTCAAACAAAGGAGACTTTAAATTGAAAATCATCTCACATGAGCTTCAATGGAGACATGGTTCTCAAATGGGATGCAAACAAGTCTAATATAGGGAAACACCACAATTTTAATGCAATATGGAGTAGTCCATATATTATTACTCAATGAAAAGGAGTTAATGCATTTTAACTATTCAAGTCTGATAGATCAAAACTAACTATCCCAATCAATGGGATATACCTAAAATATTTCTTTTGAGGTAGGAATTCATTCCAAAAAATAAAATTTTGTATATAATTGGGTTTGTTATGTTTTCCGAAACAAGTGCTTTTGCACAAGTCAACTCATTAGTAGTTTTTATTTACCTATAGTTATTATTTTTTTCTTGTTCTATTCTTATTTAGGAAAATCCCAAATTTTTTCTTCAACAATTAAGTGTGTTAAGCTTAAAATGAATCCATGCCTAATAAAATATAAGGCTACTAGAAAGAAATTGATTTATAGATAATCATCTTGTAGAGGTCAAAAAAAATGTTGATGTTTTTTCCCTCAATAAATCAAAACATTAAGTACACTAAGGGAGACCCCCAATTTTTTTGTAAAAATGCCTTGAATTGACCCAAATAACACATTTCCTTTGTATTATAGAATCTATAACTCTACCTATAATTTTTAATTTACAAAACTACAAATTACCTCCTGAGCTCTAAATCTTATAATGCATTGACTAGTGAAATCTAGAGATCTAACTGTAATTTACAATTTTGCAAATTGCTAATTATATCCTGAGATCTAGATCTTGTAGTAAACTAACTAGAAAAATATAAAAACACATTTACAATTTTAAAGTTTTAAAAATTACAAATTATAAATGGAGTTTAGATCCCATAAACCAAACACCCCATGAATTCTAGAACTCAAACTAAAATTAGAAATTTTCAAAATTAAAAATTATAGGAAGAGTTACACTTCTCATAAAACACTTCATTCAAAACATAGAACTTGTAGAGCAAATTACAATTTCAATCTAGGTTCTACTTCCTACCAAAAACTAAGCCCAAAAAATCTAGAACTTAGAGAACTATTTATAATTTTGTAAACCTTCAAACTATTTTTGGAGTTCCTCCTTCCCATTTCAAAAAAGGTCAGCCTACCTTTCTCCATGGAATTTGAAATTCAACATGAAATTTTCAAAATTGTAGAATTGTAAAAGTGCTTAAAAGGTTTTGGGGTTTCGTTAAGTACCTCCATTAAAGTATCAATTATAGAGGGGGGTCTATATAAACATGGAATTTGGAATTTTTTAATTCATTGTGTAATCTTCTAATTGAGTTTTAGAGATTTGACAATGACCATACCTTTAACCTCGAGCCACACACCAAACTAAAACCTTGCAAACCTTGAGCCACATCTGCAAGCAATGCCATGACATCATTACACCCATACATGATATTCTTTTTAATCCTCCTTACATTTTTTCCATCTTTCCCACAAATTAAACTTGTTTTAAATATTTTCATTGCTGTAAAAGTTTTAATTACATTTCCTAGGGTTATCATTGTTTTCTTAGATGCTTAGTGGTTTAGGGCTTCTCTATGTTAATTAGGAATTAGTGAAGGTCAAGTTTGTCTTTGTTATTTTCCAAGGTTTATAAATAGTAGAGATCTTAGGTTTTATTTTAATAATTTAATCATAAAAACCTAAGGATTTTCTCCCAAGATTTATAGTCAAACATAGGGTTTGTAATTGTATAATCAGATGAAATACTAGAGTATATTCACATAACCTAAGCATATTCCTTGAAATATTCTTCCAAGTTCCCACAAAAATTTCCATTTCTTTGTGTACCTCCCATCTTCATGGAATTCTCCATTGCTTCAAGCACCTCCTGGTTTCATAGACTTTCCTATTGCTTAGAACACCTCCAAGTTCTATCATAGATATGATCTACATTTTTTACCTCCAATATCTACCAAAGATTTCAACCTATTTTTGTAGTTATAATTTCCCATGGACCCTTTACCTACTCAGAGTACCTCCAATATCCATTGGATATTCTACCTTCTTCTAGCACCTACAAATCTTGCTAGATTTTGTAGTTGGTTTTCACTAAGCATTCTCTCTATAATTCATTTCTAGGAAGGAGATGAAGTTCAAATTAAAAATAACTAAGGTGATCTTTAGTCTATAATCTAACACCACTAAGATCATAGATACAAACCTAGGCTACATTAAGCTAGGGTACTTTTGGAATAGAATAAATGCAAAGTTCAAAAATGACTAGATCCAGAGTATACATGAATCTAGATTTCTAAAAATAATAGCTTTCCCCCTAATGTACAGATCTTTGAGCTAGTGATAACCCTAGCACAAAATTATGATGCTAATAAGAGAGAGGTCCTGAATGATAAAGGTGAAAGGATTTTAAATTTGGACCCATATTTCATTGACTCAATGTTTTTAATACCATAGCTTGAGAGTTATCTAAACATAACACCAGAGACCTCCCAAAAATTATTTCAAGACAACAACTTGGGATGTAAGAGAATTAAAAGAAAATAATGATTTAAGACCCCTAAGGCTACCTTTAATAGATTTCCAAGGACATTAGAAAGAATTGATTTACAATATGAGGTTGGAGATATAATAATATTGATGCATAGGATGATTGGTAGTCCTAATGAGAAGAGATTCTAGGAGCGGATGTATCAGTACATATGGAACATCCACTAAAATAAATAATATATCCACTAAGACTAGTTCATTCATAATTACCTCCACAAAATATTTGATGGAGGTATAAATAACATGGAAATTTTATATGACAAGATACTTAGTGTACACATTAGCTAAAAGGATACATTTCCAAAGTCTCAACATAGTGGTAATTGAAGAAAATAAAGTGTATAACTATTAACCTAACCTCACAATGAAGGCCAACAAACATCAATTTAGGAGGGTCAATGATGCATTCATTTATTACATCATAATAATGTTATAAAGAGCTAGAGAGGAAAATATTCTCTGATGCAACTAGTGAAATAATCATTTGATGGGGTTCCTAATTCATTTAGTTCCCCACCTACTCCTATATCATGGTATGGGGATTTATTGGTTTACCTTACACACTCCCAAGATATGTTAGTGATAAATGGGCATTGATGGAACTAGTAAGATAAATTTTGAAAAGTCATAAGATTCTATCTAGTAAACACAAGTCTAGAATTAATTTCCCAATTAGTATTGGAAGATACACATGCCCCTCCTTACTCAAAGCCAAGTTTGATAATGTATAAATGACATAGATGAACCTTAGGGATTTAGAGGTGAGGCCATACTATGATGTTAATGGTAACATCACCAACACACTAGGAATCTCTATGTATTCCCATGCTCCATACCTCAAAGATTATTGTGAGGATTTAGATGATAAAGAAGAGGTTATATTGAGGGACCATTCCAAAATGACCTTAGAGTAGGTTAAATATTTTGATATAGCACCATTCCTAGAGTACATGGTGGATGATGAGTCCTCAATGGATAAGAACTAATAAAAATAGATCATCACTCAACCCCTTTCAACAATAAAGTGGTTAGTCCCTAAATATTTCTCTTAGATAGATATAAATACACATGTAATCAATAAAACATTAAATTAGCTTAGGAGAAAAGGGGTCCAAGTGACCAAGGATGTAGAGAGTATTACTAAAAATTTATTAAATCTCAAGGAGCAAGGAATTCTACCATCAATAGAGGGTCCTAATGGCATAACAAGAGAATAATTAGAGAGGCCATTGATCTCCCATAAGAAGAAGAATAATTGTCAGGCCAAAAGATGAAATTCAAGAAAATATGGAGTAGTAATAGTTCAACTAATCATCATTTTTTTTAAACACATAGATGTTGTTGAAGCATCCATAACTTCAACCCCAATATTAGTCATAATGATAACTCATATCTCTATATTTCACCCTACACCTATTTCTATTATTTTTGTGGCTCCAACACATCCTCGTCGTATCTACACTCCTCCTTCACCCAAGTGGATTCATCATCCATTCCCACCACTTTACCTAGAATAATAAGTCTATTGTAACCATTGTAAATAATTCAAGTGGACACTTAGGGTTCCCTTTCAGTGGATACTCAGGTTTCCACTTTACTTTCCCTTCCCATAATTTCACTCCCTCCTTCCATAATTCATTATATTCATTTCATAATTCCCTTCATTCCATCCCCATTGATTTACAACACTACTCAGTAGTATATAACTATGGAATCAATCATTTTGATTTCATTTCTGCTATCCATGCCAAATCCTAGGATAAGTATTTCCTTATCTTCATCCCCTTTCATCATCCCTACCTTACAACCCTTGATTGTCACTAACACTCTAATTGTCTCATTTAGTTCTTTAGCTTCCACACTTCCACCATCCCCCAAGTTTTGAATCCCTATGTCTACTTCCTCATTGATATCACTTCTATCTCTTACACCCCTATTAGATGTATTTGTTCCCATTACCCCTACCTCTTCCTCTTCCATATTTACACTAACTCCTTCAATGAAGATTTTAGAGAAATAATTCCTTGATGAAAATGTGGACTTATATCCTACAAATTGAGAATAAATTGTTAAGACATCTATTGATAAATCAATGATAACATTAGTATAGGATTCAACAATTGTCACCATGCCCACTAATGCAACATCTTTAGCTTTAAATTCTCAAGAGATAGTGTCAACATAACGTGATGCTACACCCACATGGTTATCTCAATTAGTAGGTAAGAAATGCAAGTGCTTATTTCTCCCATTACATTAGATTTTGGTCTTTCAGATGCAGAAAAGAAATCCAAGACTACTCCCCAGACCTTCTCAAGAATATTGTGTGACTCAATAGAGGAAATATATGTAGAGATTATAGTCCCCCCACTAGATAAACACAAAGAAGATATAGTGGTGGGGGACTATCAGGTATCAAACACTCACATTGGATGTCCTACAAGGGATGGATTGAATCATGATGTTCAATTTAGCATCAAATCCCTCTTTAACAAAATGGATAGTGACAAGGTCACTAAGGATGAGTTGAAAAAAAAAGGTTGAAAAATTTACAACTGCATTGAATAAGTTCATATATCCAAATGGTCTATCAACATAACCTGAACTAGCTTAGCCAGTCACCTAGATCATAAATCAAGCAAAATTTGATGCATTGATAGAAATTGTAAACAAGGGAAGGGCTACTAAGAAATGTTTAGAGGAGCTCATCTCCAAAGGCAATAAAATTATTGATATGATAATGAACCATTATAAATTTTTACGAGAGAGAAGGATAACCCTAAGATGAATGGTAAATAATTATGGAGAGGTATAAACCTTGAATATTTACTATTCCAAATTTATAGCTATGGAATATATTGATATGGACATCCTCATTTCAGAAAAAATATTGAAAAATGATGGAGATCAAGAAGAATTACATATAACAACTCAATTTTGGATAAAAACACTTACAAAGATTACCTATAAGGAGAAAATTGTCCATAACAAGGCCATTGACATGATGTATGACACAGAATATTTGTTAAATAAATTATCATGTAGGCCAATAGATTATGAAGACAATCTCCTTTCAGTAGAGAAGTACATAATAAATTAAAAGAAGTGGTTGAAAATGAATCTTCACAAGACACCATCCTTACCTTTACATATATCCACCACTACATCATGTATAAAAACACATTAGATCATATTGGTAAAGAGATTCAAACATATAGATCTTTGAGAAGATAAATTTTTGATACAATAATAGATTGCGAGATTATCGACCTCTACTCCTTTGGACCAGATGAGGACGAAATCTAGGAGATAATCAGGGCTTTTGATGCATATGTCCAAAAACTATAGGCTAAGAAAGATAAAAGGTAGAAGTGTTGGAGATTGATTAATTATTCTATGAAAAATGTTCTTGTATTTTTTATTCTCATTATTATAAAACATTATAAAGTTGAAAATACATAACTTGTAAATTGAAACTATTCCTTTGATATCTATTTTTGAGAAAGAGCCATGTGTATTTTAATCTTTATATTTTGATAGGTTGGAAATTATAAAAGTTAGACTTGAAAATTACGTTTTTCATTTTGACAAAGTTTTAATTACTCAAGTTGTGAAAGCACATATTTGAAATTTCAATTCTAGTTTTGACAAAGTGGTATGACTTTCAAGTTGTAAAAGTCTCATTTAGAAATTTCAACTTAGGGTTTTGAATAAAAGTAACTTAAGTTATTTTCTTAGTTATATTTTTTTCAAAGATTGATTTTCACTTTGGTGCCTCCCATTTGCATGAAGAGAAATTAA
Organism: Torreya grandis; assembly: GCA_037957365.1. NCBI lineage: Eukaryota > Viridiplantae > Streptophyta > Pinopsida > Cupressales > Taxaceae > Torreya > Torreya grandis. The sequence continues at coordinate 768,795 of JARHVA010001459.1, read as the reverse complement.
AATTTCATGAAAATGACCCAAGGCATTGAATGAAGTTTTATCAAGTCTATCTTTACGATACCAAGTTAAGGATTAGGCCCAACTCTTTCATGCTCTCTTCCAAACCATTTTACCAAGACAAGGATGCCACAAACTAAAGATCACGCCTCTTTTTACATGAAGTTCCAAATTTTCATGATTCTTATACTAGGCATTGGAGTTTCTCTCAAATACATCTCATTTATGATTTTTTTTGTATAAATATGGACATGAACCCATAACCCATCTATATTTTTTACTTTTAGTAATATTATTCTTCATTTTGAATATATTTTCTACATGTTGTAACCTAGAAAATGAGAAATAATTGAAGGTTTGCCTTTCTTGTATGCGAAATCCCTATGTATGCAAGTTATTTGAATATTTTTGGATGTTATTATTCTTGTTCAAGTCACAAAATTTAATTTTTGGTATTTTATACCCTTTTGAATTATTGTTTGATTAAAATAAAAGAATCTTGTCCCTTCTATGAAAAATAGGAAATATTGCCTTTGATTTCCCATTTGCATGAGTTTGTGCTCTTACAAATTTCAATCTATTTTATATTCTATTGTGTTCATTCAAGTAAGAATTAAAATCCACTATAAAATTATTTGGTGTAATCACCCTTTTCAATTTTTCAAATTTAATTCACAAACTCTTTTCCCTAATCAAACCCTAGTTTATGAGAAATAACTCTAAATGATCAAAATTTCTATAAAATTGGTATTTTATCAATTACACCAGATTTAGTGAAATGATTATAAATTTATCTATTTATTCACCTCAATTAACCAAGTTCATAAATATTGGAGGTGTTCCAATTACATCATTAGATTTTTCACAATTAACTACTACATCATGATACATATGTAAAATCTATGTGATAAAAAGTATGTTTTCCACACTCATTTTGTATGGCACTTATATCAGTTCACATATTTAGTTGGTGCATGATTTGGAAGTGTGTTCTCCACACCTATTCAGTATTCAATATCTCTAGTTTATAGAGGGGGCATGTTTTAGAAACATTTCCTCCACATTGGTACTTATATAAGTTTCAAATTACTCCATTTATAGTGGGGGTCTGATATGGAAACATGTCTCCCACACTTACATAGTTATCTTAATTGGAAAAATCACATAATTATATTATTTAGATTCATAGTTATGGTAGAATTATATACATGGTACCAGTGTTATACATATTTTTATCATGAGACATATCAAAGGTGTATATGTTATGTAATATATTCCTAATATTGAAAAATACAAATCAATTTCCTAATCTAAAACCATTGCATGTATTGATACCTATAAAATTTTATGGACTTTATTGAACCAATGTACTATAGTAGTTGGTTCACATTTTGGTATGGTTGAGGTTATAAAATCATTCAATCTTTCCAAGTTTTGAGGTTGGTTCTGATTATATCATCTACCTCACTAGGTTAAAAGTATCATTGGGTTATATGATTGAGCTAATATCAACTACTAGGTGGCAACTAAATTTTGCTCCAACATTGGGGTAATGTTCCTTCCAATCTCTCTCTCTCTCTCTCTCTATATATATATATATATATATATATATATATATATATATATATATCTCCTAGGATATATGCTATTGAAATATTTTTTCTATATTTATCCTATTGTCAATTTTATAACCTTACAATGATACATATTTTTTTAAACAACTTGCCAATAGGTAAGGTAGTTACATCGACTCATAAGTGTACTCCTAAACCTTGAAATTTATATTTAAATATATTTCGATTAATTTTAATCCAAATTATATGCATTGATTTTACATTGTAACATGCTCTTGGTTACAAATCAATCACTATCAGAGCACTCAAATTCAACTCAATAAAATATAAGGTGTGCACACACACCCAGGTACTTATTCCTTTCTTTTAAACTATAAATTACATTAGCATATTAAAGGGGGGGGAACGTAGATGATATTTTTTGATTATGTAGCATCTCAATGTTGTACACTTGGAAAAATTAGACTTTTATTTTTCTTCTTACTCCTACACATGCCTTGCTTCTATAAGCCTCATATCTGCTCTATCTTATTTACCTTTGATTATATTTGTCTAACCAATATTTTATTGATGACATATGCAACCCATATTGTCCATAATGATTAAAATGTACTTATCTTACATCTCTACAAGTTTCGATCCTATACCCATTTTGTTACTCCCTAAACACCAACATTTAGGATAGATATTAGCATCAACATTACTATCCTACCTAGACATAAGTGTTTAGTGCCTTTAATTCATCCAATTTGTAAATGATAAGTATTCTAATGTTAGGATAAGTGCTTTAATGTGAGTTATCTCTTGATAGGATTGGTATAAATATAATATTAACCCTCATTCATTCCTCACCTAGAAATCAGACTAAATAGACTAAGGCACTTATCAAAATCACTCTATCAAGAATTTAATTGATCAAATATTCCCTATTTCCATACCAGATATAGGTAAAACACATCTACAAGTCTGAAGTACTAAAGGAATAGTCGTAAATTCTTATTTTCTAAGTTACAAGCTAGGTCACTTTTATACATATTTTACACACATTACATGATTCACACACAAGCCAACACATAGGGGATAACTACATGACTCTAAAGCCCTCTTTTAGAGTATTGGATATGTATTCAACACTCTTTGATAATGGGGCATTATGGGTCATCTCAACATCATGTGCCCACTAACTTATTTTTATCCAAGGTCACATTGATGATGGAAAGCTAGGGTTTTATTATTTCATAAAGAATGATAGTCCATGACCTAAATTTGAATGCACCAAAGTTAAGGCAAAGCCAAACCTAAAAGCATCTAGGTGGTTATATCCTATATTTCACTAGATATTTGATATATGACACTAGATTTGGACTCATATAATAACTTTGATATAATTAACTAGGGATAATGCAACTATGTAGAGAGCTAGAGGCACCAGATTTGTAATCTAATAATTGTTATAGGACTATCTTTCTACCTAGTTTTAGCATGTTATAGATCCATATCTACATTAGCATCTAAAAAATCCAACTACATCACTTATTTATCATTTATATATCTAATATATTTGTAATTTCCATTAAAAGTGTATCTTATTTTAATAAATTTAGTATATGATATATCTAAGTTTCACATTTAATTGGCCTACTCTAGATCTCATATTCACCCTTATGCCTGATGATTTCTATATTCTTAACCCTATCTACCCAAGATAATCCATATCCAAAATAGAGTTAAATAATAATTAAGAATTATGAAACCTCTTAGAGTCACCTCTAATTACAAACACATATTTGTTTTCTTTTAAAATGATTTGTAATATCATTTCACACACAAATATGTTTATGCTGCTCATGGTTTACCTAGAAGCCACTACACATAAAATGATTAAATAATTTAAAGTAAACCATGATGTACAGAAAATTCCTAATATGTATAACTCTTTGAATATACAAAGGGTATTTAGACACATTACATGTTAAATCTTCACATTGATATAGTTCCTTGATCCCATCTTCTAAACTGCTAAATGTATCAAAAGTCAATTTTAGAGAACTTTGATGTTTAGTGATAGATCCAAGGGCTTCTTGATCAAGAAAATATTTATTATCCCTTATCATTATGCAATCCCAATGTTCCTAACACCAAATTAGTATGGCACATGAATCTTATACATTGACTATCACACACTCAAAAACACTGGACCAATTTTGAGGTGCCTAATGATTCATTGAGGTTAAAGTGAAGTCATTTTATCATTATACTATTACATATTGATGATGTTAAAAATTCAATATTAAAAACATGAGAAGGATTTTTGGAATGGTTGGTTTTTCCCTTCATCTTGACTATTGTACCAAATTTATTCATGTGCCAAATGTATGAATTTCTTATTATCTTCATCAACTTATTCATCATAGTCTTCTTAAATTAAAATCTCATTTTCAATAAGACTTAGGAGGATCATGTGTAGCACATGTCATGAATATTAGAAACATTACATAAATATAATTTTAAAACTAACATCAAAAAACATTAAATTAGGTGCCATGTAGATTCAATACATAGCCTATGTCATTGAATACATATAAATTCATTTATATGTATATATAATATCAATGTAATCTAAGAATAGTAAGAATCAATAAATTTCACTAATTGAGTATGTTTATTATAATTGATAACTTTTATTATAAGTGTGTTCTTGGTTGCTCACACATATCCTAGGCTCTTAGTCAGATCATGTTCACCAATGTATCATTCTATCATAAACATGTATAATAGTATTATGTTGAGGATATCAAATAATTAATCTATGAAACACTCATTTTGGATATTCCCAAAATCATCTAATCCATTAAGATTCATACTGATGTATTTGACTATGCACTTGATGTGATACTTATATAATAAGGGACATACAATCACCTCTCAATTTAAGACAATCAAAATAATAGTTAATTAGTACTACACTTATGATAATGATTTGTACACCATAGTGTATATATTAAATAAAGTCTACCACTACATCTTGGGTAAGGAGATAATAATACATTCTTATGATAAGACACTTTAGTTTTTGAATACACAAAGTAGGTTAAATACTGCATACCACATGAAATGGATGAATTGATTTTAATTATTCCATATATTAATAAATCACAAGAAGTGAAATTATTATAAAGTTATATATTGCCTTAGTTGACCACCAATACACACATTCATGAGTATCATGGGCACGCAGAATCATAACTTTAATGACTAAGTAACTCTTTAAACTTTAGATAAGGTTTATTAACTCTACCTAAGGTGAACATGTTTTAATATTACACATTCCCAACAAGATTCTCTATAGGATTCAACATTTGAGTGTTCTTGACGTTACACCTTTCCAAAGACTCATCTAGGTGGCACACTATGCTAAGAAAATGATGCACTTTATTGTGAATAAGAAACTATAATGCTAAATTTTAAAATCTACTAAATTGACATGCACATAGACATTGAACACCACATCAGGTCTAGTATTCCTTATTATATCTCCAAGCCCATAAAGAGAAAGCTATTATTTTATACACCTCTATCAATTCAATACAATCTATGTAAATAAATAAAAATGAAATTAATGATTGGATTTACTATGTATACATACTTGAATGAATTTGTTTTTTTATGTGGATAAATTTTATATGATGTTCATCTTGGTTTCATGCTTTAAATTAATCAATGTGTGCAGCATCATGTTCTTTTTACTCAACCATTTTTTTGACCTACATCCATTGTATCTTTACATTACACATGGATTATCAACCCTACTAAAAATGTTTTTATGATGTGATATATTCATAATTTGGCTCATTTATAAAATCTCATCCTTAGTAGATGAAAAAACAAAAAAAATTAGTAACATCTTTTTTTATTTGATGTGCATGTATAATAATGAACATATTCACACTTGGTATGATAATTTAATTTACATTCAACATGTATATAAATGATATTTGTATAGATATAAATAAAATGGTCTATTATAGAAATTTATTATGTTCTAACCATCATAACCTATTGACATATCCTATGATGCACCATCTAAAACAAAGTCATTTGCATAGGAAGAGGAAGTGGGAAATGTCTAAACATTTTTGCAACACATCTAGTCTGTTGCCACTGGGTTAAACAAATACTTTCACACCAATAGTTTAATTAAAAAGAGGACCATGATGCACAACACAATCCTTATTTAGTCAAGGTTGGTGAAAATTTGATGTTGCATATTTATAAGGAACAATTCAAGGTTCCACATGACAAGATAAATAGTTTTCCTATGGTCCATACATCATATTTTGTTTGTATAGTGAGAATAAAATATAATTGCCCTAATTAAATAGTAAACTATGATGCATAAGTGATATTATTGGTATGATAGCTCCAAAAATTAATTAATATAATTATGGAATCTAACATGGAATTAAAAATAAAATTAATCGATGTACAAGCAAAATTAACTAAAAGATGTGAAAATAAAGATGTGATAACCATATCTTGACTAATTTCTATAGTTTTAGAATTATACCAAGTCTATCCCATCACATTTAATCTTTGTTTAAAAATCAAAATTCTACATCTATATAGATGAATTCGATACCCATTTATATATCACTCAATATCTAGAAGGAAGATTTAACACTATGGCATTTTGACCAATGAATTGGTTATTGAGTGTCAAATTTATATTGCACATGTATTTTGGTTTTATATTTACTTTGTGCATTTTTTTATCCTAATGTCATACTTTATTTTATTTTCACTTCTCTGAAAGGGCAGGTGAAATGTTTAAAATTATATGTTCATCCTATTTGGACCTAATACACAACAACACACATGCAAACGAGATGAGATATAAGTAGTTGGGTCAAGAATCTCAAGAGGTTTTTAATTTATGTATCCCACATGGTAGAATAAAACCCCACATAGTTTTTTAAAGTGTGTGTGTGTGTGTGTGTGTGTGTGTGTGTAGGTAGGTGGGTTTATCATCCTCATCTTCACAAGTTAAGAATAAAATACATTAAATTTATATTGGACTTATCTTATGATAAGTTGCCACTAAAACCTAGGAATTATTTTTTTTAAAGAATATAATAAACATTTTTAGAGTGTTCCTAGACTTTTAATGATAAATAATTCCACTTTTCACTTGATAATAAAATTATTGTAGGAGAAATTCTATATATATCCTTATTTAATTAAATTTAAAGACCTATTAGCACATAATCCAACCTAGGAAGAAATACGGAAGTCAAAAGATAGGCCAACATAACCAAAAGAAAGGGAAAGGGGTCTAAAGTCACACAAAAACAAGGGGGATGGATTTGATAGCTTGCAAAATCCACATGGGATAGATCCAATAAAATACTAATTTTTTTTAAAAGGAAAAATAATAGAAACAAAGAGAATAAGAAGAGGGAGGAGATAACAAGAGAACATAAGAGATTTACATACCTAAAATATTAGAAGAGAGAAAAAATACAATAAATAGAGGAATATGGGGCCACACACAAAAAATGATACTAGTAAAATACATGGTAAAATAGGTAATAAGTTCCTAAATTGAACTGATGAAACTTATGCATAAAAAAACACCAAAATTATTGAAATAACATGTATTAAACCAAAATTAGATGTGTACTAATTTATTTTTATAGGGCTATAGAGTTTAATCCTTAAGTTGTTAAAGGGTATGAGTAAAGTAGATTAAGGTATAAAATATGTAATAAATATAACTACTAACTTGTGAAATAATTGAGCTAATCAGATATTTATAATAATCGAAATGAATGAAAAAAATGAATACTAAGATAGAAACTAATTGAGATGAAGGATATAAAAAATGAAAATAGGTACAAGAGTTGTTTCAAGTGTCAAAAATAGGATATAGATGTCAGAAACCCTTCTAGAAAATAATGCCCTACCTTTGATAGTAGTGTTTTGGTGCTAGTGTCCATTTTTAATGCTATTATCTATTAGAGAGATATAAATGATGTCATGGTGATGTCATGAAGGTGTTTTTGTGAGTGGATGAAGTTTCTTGATAGTCTATGTGACAATGACAAAGTGTGCGATGTGCATGTCATAAGTATGCTTGGAGGTGGCTTGGTTGATATTCTATTTTGCCTTGGTTATAGATGTTCAAGGATGAGTATGGTGATTTAAAGATGTGAAAGAGGTAATATAAGTGGTTTTATATTATTTGAGTGTTTGTGTGCATGACTGTACTTCATCTAGTTGATCATTATTCTCATCTAGACATTTTGGGCCCAATAGAAAAAAATTTGAGTTAGTAGTTTGTTGATGTCACCATTACCATGTGTGGTTGAGTCAGGAGGAGTTGGTCATATCATTATGATCACATTTATCCCTAGTTGCTATGTGATAAGTATTAGGTCATGCATATAATCATAGTCAAAGATATGTGGGTGCAAATTTGGGCTCTCAAGAATTTTGACAATGTTTTCTATGTTTAAATAAAGCCAAGTAAGCATGTTGATGATATAAACATTCGCTTTGATGGAGGTTTTATTAGGAAATGATCACATGGTTTGTTTAGTATTGTGCCTAGTTATTATGTACTAAATATTAGGTCATGCTCTTAAACACATCAAAAGATACTCAAGTGCAATGTTTAGCTCCCAAGTACTTTGACATTATTTTCCCATACATAGCCAAAATTGGATGAGGTAAGAAAGAGCTGAGTAAATAGTTTGGTGATGGAATATCTCACATGTGTGGAAATTTTAGGAGAAGATGATCATATGGGCTTATTTAGTTTTGAGCTTAGTTATTTTCAACTAAATTTTAGATCATTCATCAAAGCACATCAAAAGATATGCATGGTTAAATTTGGTCTTCCAAATAAGTTTTTTACATAGTTGGCTTTGTGGTATTATGTTTTGCACAAATAAAGGATTTAGGAATAGTTTGACACATGGTTGGATTCTCCTATGTGAGGAGATCATATGGTATAAATTTGAAAACATGCAAGTGAGCAAGGTAAAAGTTATTGACATTTAAAGTTGTTTTCTCAGATAGATTACGAAAGTTCCTATACTTAGTTTATTTTTCATGAAGATAAAGATTAGGACCAAATGAAGATCTAATGGCTCATAGGTGACATATATTTTTAATCTAATGGTGCATGTTGAGTGAGATGGTAATAAGTGCATGATGTTTAACAATATAAGTGATTAGAAGGCATGTGAGGGTACCAAGTGTCATGATTATAGGGGTTCTAAGTAAGATCAAATGGTGAGTGATATAAGATAAAGACCTAAATAATTTTTAGAGATTGAGGGTTTGTAATGTTTCAATATTGTAAAAGTGCATGACCTAAAAGAGACTTAGGCCTATTTGAAATTATATTGTCCTTAAGTGTGACCCATGTGAGATGCCTTAAGGATGAATGCATGTATTGTGGCTAATAAGGAAAGATTATGATCTTGTTATTTCATGATTTCTCTATAAATGGTGAAACCAAATGTGTTGGTTTTGAGACTTGTGAAAGACTAGTAAGAGGTGTGTGAGTGAGATTGGCATTTAAGAGTAGAGTGTTGTGAAGCAAAGGAAAGGGTGGGTGCTTTGTGGATGAGTTGAAGAGAAAAACATATTGAGAATTGTTTGTATGACATATAGGTCATAATTCTATTGGAAAAAAAGTGATATTACTATTTAAGTATGAGTGAAGGTAAAGAGTGATAATTAGAGGTCCATCATCAAGTGTTAAAGACATCAATTCAAAGGTGGATGTGTTTATAGGTGTTTATGTGGTATCTCAACATCTAATGGGGTTGTATCCTCTTTGAAAGATAAAACTTGCTCTAAAGTTCTAGTTTTTATTACAACTCAACTAGATAGGTGTGTTATCACCTTATGGGATTGTAGTTTCACTAAATAAGGGATTTTAGTTCCTTTATTAGTTACAGCTAGTCTAAATTGTTTATTTTTATTATAGGACAATATTATAATTATAGGTTCTAGTGGGTTTTCTCCCCCAAGAGGGTTTCCCACATATGTAATGTCTTATGTTCTTGATATTGCAATGTATTTCTTGTTCATTATTGTAAATGATGTGTATGCTTCATGAATGATTGTGATAACTAATTAAGAATTTTGAAAGGTTTAAAATTGAAGTTGAATAATTGGGATCACTAATTCACTCACCCCCCTCTAAGTGATTGTACCTCTAACAATTGGTATTGAAACAAGTCATTTGGTAAAGGCTTAACAACTTGAAGGTGATCCAAGGTACAATATAGGTAGTCATCAAGGAGGTTTCTCTACTAAGAAAGCACTGATGTTTAATAGATAAAATTATGTTTTTGAGAGTGCAAGAATGAGACATACATTATGTCCCTAGGGTTAGATGTATGGAAATATATTATGGATGGTTATGTTGCTCTTACTACTCCTACATATAGTGTTGTAGATAAGAAGTTATTTTAGAATAATTCCAAGGCAATGAATGCTATCACTTGTGGTCTTTTAGAGACTGAATACACTAGGGTAAACCATTGTAAATATACTAAAGACATTTGGGATAAAATGTAGATCATATTTGAATGAGATTTAAAGGTCAAGCATGTTAAGTTGAAGACTCATAAAAGGAAATTTGAAAGTCTCAAGATGAAGGAAGAAGATTCAGTGGCATCCTTTCTACAGAGAGTTGATGAGACTGTGAACATCATCATAGGTCTTTGAGAGAACCTTGAAGAGGATACTATAGTTTAAAAGGTTTTAAGGTCTCTTTCTCCTAGGTTTGATCTAAAAGTATCTTCTATATAATAAAGTAATGATATTACTCAAATAAAAATGGATTGATTGTATGGCACCCTTACTACCTATGAGATGAGAGTAAATGATGATATACCACCAAAGAAGGATGAAATATTAAATATAGAGATAAAGCCTAAAAATAATTTCTACATTAAGAAACCCAAAGAGGATGACATATTTGACATTGATGAGGATGAACTAATTGATTTTATTACTAGGAAATTGAACACATGATCAGGCAAGTATAAGGGTAAACTACCCTTCAAATGTTTCAATTATGGAGAGATATGACATTTTGCTCATAAGTTCCCTCATAAGCATGAGAAGAATGATGATGAAGAGCCTAGTGAAGGTCATGATGAATATAAGAAGATAGACATGAAAAAAGGATTTAGAAAGTATGACAACAAAAATAAATCCTTTAAGAACAAGAAGAGTTTCTACACCAAAGAAGATTATAAATATTAGATGAGAATGAAGACACTGACTCAGAGTATGATCATGAAGATGATGGTCTTGATGAAGATGAATCCTTGTTCATGATTGAGGAAGGAAGTTACTCACATTAAAAGGAGTCTACTTTGAGTGATTCAGATGATGATGAAGATGAGATGGACTATGAGACTAAATTGACAAATGCTTTTGAAGAACTAAATATTGAGAAGAAGATTAAGTCTCAACTCAAATAATATGATGATAAATTTAGTGTGTATGAAGAAATATTGAATGAAGATACCAAGGATCATGAATATATGGTCAAGCATCTCAGTTGTTAATTGGAAATTATGTCAACAAGCCTAAAAGCTAAAGAAGATGAATGTTGAAGACATGTTTCTAAAAATGAGTCTTTAAAAGCTAAGTTAGAGAAGACATATAATAAGGTTAATACATTTTTGAAATTTGAAAAGAGCTCATGTGATCTAGACAATATTTTGAGTGCTTTGATAGAACTAGTCTTGGATATGAAGAACAAAATAATGTAACTCAAGACAAGATGAAGACTAATGTGAATAAGGAAAATCATCAAACAAAGAATGAAGGTGCTGGAAGATTGAAAAAAATTATATTAGAGAGCCAAATACCATAAGTTATCCAAGATTCAATGGTTAATATTACATTTGTAATCAATTTGGTCATAGGGATAGAGAATTCAATAGACCTATTAGAAATGAGTTTGCATGGAACTATGATAGGGTCATCCGTCAAAAGGTGTGAGTAAGATTGAGTGATAAAATTGTTATGAACTATGATACACTATAAGATTCTACTCATATCTTTTATAAGAAGCTCTTTATCATGATGAGCTTCTTGTAAAAGCTATGATGTGATTCCACTATTAAAAGAGAGGTCACATTTCTAGCTTATACAACTAGAGGTCTATAATCTAGAATAGGATAAATAAGGCTCCTAGAGTACAAGGAAGAAGGCAAGTTAACACATGGAAGACAAGAGTCACAAGTATGAGTCTTGATGATTGTATAGGTCCAATTAATTTTTTTGTTATGGTGGAGAATTCTTCAAAAGTTGAAGAGTACCAAGGGTTCTCATTGTCTACTCATATTATGAGTGAAGAGACCAAACTCAAAGAGAAGACCAATGTACTAGTTAAATCTAGTCCTTAAGTATGTATGGATCCAAGTGAACATCATACAATTGTTGAGCATGTATCACACAAAGAACATCAATTGGCTATGCCTAATGATGAGGTTCTAAACTAAAAGTGGATTCTTTTGATGAAAATTAATGTCACGAATCTTTGTTGTATTCATGTATTGTCAATCCAATTATAGAAAAAAGGAGAATGTTGTAGAGGTTGAGCATGTTGATTATATTAATATTAAGAATAAGAATAATAACTAAAAGTATTGAATAACGAAGGAAGAGAAGGAATATGTGGAGTTGTGCATAACTCCTAGTTTCACATTGTTTTAGGATATTGTGAAGTAAGGTGTCTCTACCTATGTTTCTTAGGAGACATATTTCTTGTGAAGAAGCAAGTTTTTTTTCTCAAGATCATAATTCCAATCTAAACAGAGTTTGGTGTTGATCTAAAAATGTTTTTGGCTAAAGGGGAGTAACAAGTTCATGAGCTTGCTCCATAGGTTTGTAAAGGAGATATTATGCATGGTTAGAATGGGTGTTTCTAGATGGCATAATGAGTTTATTCAATGTAAAATATATTTTGGTGATTATAAAAATATGTGAACTTCTTTGTGATGTGCTCTAGGTGTTTTATGGTCTGAAATTATGTTGAATGAAAATTGAAGATTTTTGAGTGCTCTCAATTTTCTCAATTTTTTGAGTTTAAGGGCAAGCAGGCCTGAAATGGGTTATATGAAGTCAAGGTTCCTAAAGGTGTGAAGGCTCAAATCTTGGTACAAAAGTGTGTTATGGGTGTTTCCAAGTGTGCATGAAATTTTAGAGGTGTGCATTGACAAGGAGGTTTTTTGAACTTTATTTGTTTTGAGTTTCTAGGGTTTTGAGCTATGATATAAAAGTGGTATGCCTTATGATTTGAGGTCTAAGTCTTATTTATAGGTTTAATGGGCCAAATGGGTTATCAAATCAAGCTTCACATAGATATAAATGTTTGTAGATTTTAAGTTATTCATGTTTTTGTCAAGATGGAGGCCTATTATACAAATTTGTTATAAAGGAATTATGTTGCAAAGGATGAGCTAGGTGTTTCACATTTGTGATATTGAGAGGGAATATGAGAGTTATCTAGATATGAATTTTTAGGTCTTGAATATGTGTCTACTTAGAGTTTTTGGCTCTACAAGTTATAGGTAGGGTTATAAGGAGACTAGACAGGCCTAGTTTGAAGAAGAGTCCTTTTTTATTTAGTTTATCAAAAAGAGACATGTATGTATGTTTCAATGAGAATTATTAGGTTATTTGAGAGCATGTATCCTATTTGGTGAGTGGCATGAAGTTTTATTGGTGGTCCTTGTGATAACTTGAGATAGAAGAAGCTAGTAAGCTTGTATGTTGATTCTTCATGGTGAATGGAGATCTGAAGTTGATCAAGATGTGAAATGGATAAAAAAATATTAGGGGGAGTCCATATTAGATGTTTTATAGTGTGTTAAATCATATTTTAGTACTTTTTGTGTTCTTTCTTCATTAGTTGCCTTTCTTGGTTAAAGAGAGTGTTAGCATGGAGCAAGAGGAAGTTGTCAAGGTAAGAAGAGGTAGGCTCAAGGTAAGGGGGAGTTTTTAATATCTTTATATGATGGTATTATCTTATTGGTATTATTTTTAGGTCCTTAGGATCTGTTGGTTCCCACTTTGTCATTTTGTCAAAGGGGGAGAAAGTGCTTGAGCTTGGGAGTGCTTGAAGAGAGAGAAGGAAGGTGAGTTGTATATTGATATATGATGTGTGTTGACATCCATTACAAAAGGGGATATTTTTGGAGAGTTTTCAATGATGTCATAAAGGTGTCTTGGTGAGTGGATGAATTTCCTTGATAGTTTATGTGACATTGACAAAGTGGGCAATGTGCTTGTCCTAAGTATGCTTGAAGGTAGCTTGGTTGATCTTCTATTTTGTCTTGGTTATAGATGTTTAGGGATGACTAAGGTGATTTTAGGATGTGAAAGAGGTCCTATAGGATTTTTTTAATGTTTTGAGTGATTATGTGCATGAATGGATTTCATCTGATTGATCATTGTTTTCATCTAAAGATTTTAGGTCCAATAGGAAAAATTCTGAGTAGGTAGTTTGATGATATCACCATTGCCACATGTGGTTGAGTTAGGGGAAATTGGTTATATGGTTATTATAATTTTTTTCCCTAGTTTTTATGTGTTAAGTCTTAAGTCATGTTTATAAGCGTAGTCAAATATATGTGGGTGAAATTGGGCTCTCAAGCATTTTAACAGTGTATTCTATGTTTGAATAAAGATGAGTAAGCATGATGATGTCAGAATTCACACACATGGAGGTCTCACGAGGAAATGGTCACATGGGTTTGTTCAATATTATGCCTAGTTCTTATGTGTTAAATCTCAAGTTATGTATCAAAAGATATGTAAGTGCAAATTTGGGCTCCTAAGAAGTTTGACATTGTTTTCCCATACTTGGCCAACTTCGTATGAGGCAAAAAAGAGATAATTAATCATTTTGGTGATGGAATCTCTCACATGTGTGGATGATTTAGGAGAATATAATCATATGGGTTTGTTTAGTTTTGAGCCTAGTTATTTTTCACTAAATTTTAGATGATGCATTAAAGTACATCAAAATATATGCATGTTCAAACTTGGATTTCTAGATAAGTTTTTAACATAGTTGGCTCTGTGGTAGTAAAATTTGAGTGATCATTTTTATGGATTTATATATCACACATGAAAAGGCTTCATGAGTAGTTTGACACATGGTTAGATTTTCCTATGTGAGGAGATCATATGGTCCAAATTTGAGAAAATGCAAGTGATTGAGGTAAAAGTTATTGAGGTTCAAAGTTGGATTCTCAAAAAAAATGGAAAGGTTCCCATACTTGGTCTATTTTGCATGAAGATAAAGATGAAGACAAAATAAAGATCTAATGGTTGGTATGTGATCATACATTTTTGATCTAATAGTGCATGTTTAATGAGATGGTAATAAGTACATGATGTTTAATTGTATAAGTGCTTAGAAGGCATACAAGGGTTTTAAGTGTCATGATCATAGGGGTTTTGAGAAGATCATATGGTGAGTGTTATAAGATAAATACCTGACTGATCCAAAAATATTAATGGTGCATGATGAGTCAATATCATAAGAGTGCACAAGATCAGGGCAATGTGTTCAAGGTTTAACATTTAGAATTGACACTCTATGCATTAAATTTTGGATAAGATCGATGATGCATGTAAATTTTGAGTAGTGAGAACATGAGATGCAAGAATAGTGTTCAAAGTTTAATTGTGACCATTGGCATTTGAATATTTGAATTTTCCAAAGGAAAGACTAGTGTCTAGTTTTTGAGCCATATCTTTCGATCCAAGATGAATTTGCTCTTGGTGTAAAAAGAAAACTTGTAGAGGACTCCAAGGTACATATAGAAATATAGATTTGAAGGTCTAAATATATAAATGGAAAAATTTATTTAGCTCTAAAGTTGACTATGTTTTTGACTATATTCTAAAATTTACCTAAGAAGGGTAATCAAGCTTATCATGATGTTGTTTAAATATATCCTGATTAATTAGATATTGGGGATTGTTTTAGAATCCATGAGGATCATCTAAATGCATTATGAATGTTTAAATAATTATATGCATTATGAATAAATGTTTACAAGTTGACTGTGTTCGTTCATGGTGACTGTGTGTACAAAATGTTGTTTAAGCAAATTTTACTGAAGTAAAAGGGTACTATGTTAGTAGTTGGAACTAAAGGAGGACCTATAGATCATGTGGCATGGGTTTATGAGTTATAAACTATTCATGTGTTTTTAACTTGTTTGGAGAAGTGTCAAAAAGCTATATGGGTCTCCATAGGACTTAGAAAAGACTTAGGTCTATTTGAAAGTGGATTGTGCTTAAGTGTGACCCATGTGATATGCCTTAAGGATAAAGGCATGTATTATGGATGATAAGGAAATATTGTGATATTTTTAATTCATGATTTCTCTATAAATGGTGAAACCAAAAGTATTGGTTTTAAGACTTGTGAAAGACTAGTAAGAGGTGTGTGAGTGAGATTAGAATTTAAGAGTAGAGTGTTATCAAGCAAAGGAAAGGGTGGGTGCCCTATGGATTAATTGAAGAGTATAATAGATTCAAAACTTATTATATTACCTATAGGTCATAATTTTATTGGTATAATAGCGCTCTTATTATTTTAGTATGAGTAAAGCTGAAGAGTGTTAATCAGAGGTCCATCATTAGGTGTTGATGAAATCAGTTCAAGGGTGGATGTGTTCATAGGTGTTGTTATGGAATCTTAGCATCTAAGGGAGTTACATTTGCCTTGCAAGGTGAAACTTGATAAAGGTATACTTGTTGTTGTAACTCAGCTAGATAGTTATGGTATCACCTTGTGGGATTATAGTCTCACTAAATAAGGGATTGTAGTTCCTTGATTAGCTAAAACTAGTCTAAATTTGTTCTTTTTATTATAAGATAGTAGTCAAATTATAGTTTCCAATGGGTTTTATCCTCCAAGATTATTTCTCACATATGTCATGTGTTATGTTCTTGATCTTGCATTATCTTTCTTGTTCATTGATATAAATGATGTGTATGCTTGTGATAATTCATTAAGATTTATGAAAGGTTTGAAATTGAAGTTGAATATCAGGGGTCACTGATTCGCCCCTACCCCCCTCTCAATAATTGTACTTCTAATAATGTCTTTTATGAAGGAATTGATATGTACTTTTTGGAGCACCTGTATATGATTCTACTAAGCATGTTTCTATGTGGACAAGCCCTACTTTGATGTTTGTGACCTATTTTTATTTATTTTATATGAAAACCCTAGAATTCTATATGACTAGGGAATTCAATTGGCATAAGTATTAAATGTGTGGTGTTAGTTGGGTAAGATGTACATATTCAACACCCAATTATGATGAGAGTTTCTTACATACCAATACTTTCAGAAGGTATAAAGTCCAATTTAGTTATCCCTACATAAGTGTTAGTGTAAATTCAAGTGAAGTTAGTATTAATGCTAGTTTGAGTGTTTTGAGTGTAGCTTAAGACTAGTAACTTATGTATTCTAAGCTTAGGATGGATATAGATGACTATATGTAAAAATATGATAGAATAATGATTTAAAACCTTGATTGTGCACAACTTGTTTTGAACTTGTTTGTGTGTATTTGCATCTAATTTCCATGTAATGAACAAAGAGTTAAAAGTCATGTATATATATGGATCTAATGATTTTATAGGGTTTGAAATAAATCTAGGCTAACCCTAGGTGTATTTGATATTGAAAAGATGTCCATTAGGGATAAAAAAAGGGAAAAGGACAATATTTCCAAAATGGGACTGTATCATTATGGTGCTAGTGTCCAAGTATGGCACTAATGTTTAGTTGGCAAAAGCCAAGGAAAGGTCTAAGACTAATTTTGAGATGTATAAGGATGTGTGTGTCCCTAATGAAATATGGATAAGTTTTTAAATAGGTTTTAAGATAGCTCTAGGGAGAACTGAGGGATGGGTGGTCTCAAGTAACACTCTTGGATCTCAAGTGACATTTTAGATGACTATATCCCCCCTTATTCTATAAATGCAACAAAGTGAAATGACTAGGATAAAGGATAATAAATGTACCTGGACTTACCTAAGAGATGAAACCCATGAATTTGTATGTGAGTATTTGAATCATGCTCCATTACATATCTTGTAACTAAAACATGCATAATTAATCCTTAATTAAGCGACATCAAAATTAAATTAAAATTTCGGTAAGAATATGATAAAGATGAAAGGAATGAATACACCTCATTAGGTACGTGAACTAATGCATAAACTTGGTGACATCTTTTGTGTATGTAGCTAGTGATGAACTGGTCTATAACTTAGACTAAGGTGAATGACATACTAAAACCCATGTGTGGGTAGCCTAAGAACTCATGATGGCCTTGACTCCATTTTCCACCCCTATTTGATGGATCATATAATGTGACTAACTTGGATTAGACTAATGGTTTGTCTAACCCTCATATGTAGATGGCTCAAAAACTTAAGTAGATTATGAATCCATCATTGCAAACCCATGTGTATTAGATACATATGTAACTTAATTATGAAATATAAGTGAATATTTATTGTTATAACTAAAACTACATATAATGTCTCTGTAATCACTTAGTAACTCTAGAATGAAAATTATCCTAAGGGCCTCTTGATCACTCAGGTATGTAGCTCAAGGACTACACATTAATGCCAAATGCTATAGATAGAGTAAGGCATCAAATATAGTATGAACTAGTAAAAATGGTGTCTATATCAAGAACATAGACATAGAGTTTGCCATTCCATCTTATCAACTAGTGCAAAAGTGAGCATACAAAAATAATGTGTCATCTACATGTCCCCAAATCTAATATCTGAGCATATGGATTTTTGATTGAGTTGTAATTATATATATAATATATATATATATATATATATATAAGTATTTTAAATTGAAATGAGAGTGATCATATTTCACATTATGCCCCTAATCTAATAAAACTAGTATGGTTTTCAGCAAAACTAAGTAAAAAATCATAATTTGAAACTAAATATGTACAAACCTAGACTATACCTAATGTACTTTTTTGGTAAATCTAGATTTTATTATTTTTGGAGCTACTCAATTGTAGCACCATACCTTGGATAGTAGTGTTGTGGTGTCAATTTCCACTTTTGGTGTTGGTGTCCAACTTTGTTGTTTTTATATTAAACTAACTCTGATCTCTATCTGATTATTTTCCACTTTGGTTTCCTAAAATTGAGATTTGTATTATGTGACTTTATGATGGAAAATGTACTGGAAGTGCATTTAGATGGCCTAATATCTATGATAAACTTTGATAAATACCCCATCATTTGAGTGGATTTATTGAACCTATATAAGAATTATACTCAAAATAAAAAGCTCTACATGATGTGTGTTAGCCTGAGCATATACTGTATTTACATAATAAACAATTATAATGTATATAAATGACATTAAAATGTAAGATAATCTAAGAATAAGTTGGTAATGTATGTTGTATGTTATATATATCATTCATTAGGTTGTTGAGATAAATATAACATTGTAAGCATGTATATGAACAACAAATCTATGTAATAAACTGAGAAACTACCTAAGGGGATAGGGCATGATGTCCATCAAGGCACCTAAGGAGGAAGGAGAGATTTATGAAGTCCCTTAGGGCATATCAAACTAGATAAGTGTTATGCCCATACCATATACATAAAATCGTAAATGCAACACACATGATGCACATAAATTAGTCCAAGGGGCCAAAATAAAAGGGACATGGGCACATGTCACTAAATCTAAGAAATAAATACATACAAAAAACATGAGGCATGCAAAGTAGGTCAAGGGGCCACAATACAAGATACATGGGCACATGTCACTAAATCTAAGAAAGCAATACACACAAGGAAATGTTAAAATGTTTAGATATGCAAACAATAAGAAACTAGGAGTAGATACACATAAAAGGACATTTTTAAATGTCCACATACAGAATCAATAAAAAACACACAAGGACATGGGAACATGTACAAAGCATACATATAATGAAATGAAGTGGGATAGAGATATAGAATAATGACACATTAAAATGACCTCAAATATATGTATTAGCATAGAGGCACAATAAATTATAAAATAATAAATCTAGAAATGAATGCTTGAACATGTCATACAAATATGTATAAGAGAAATTATATTCATTAATTGTGTCTATAGTAGTAACAGTCAATAAAAATAATATGTTTAATATAGGGGGATCAATATCAAGATGTAAACACTGATAAATCTATGATATAAAATATATAAATATGTAACTCTAAAATCAGATCTATGTATAGGATGCCCCCAAATGGGTGAACATGTCAAATGAATAATTCATGTATTTGTGTATGTGGCCCCATTGGTTATATATTAACAAATATGTATCTATTTAGAAGACTTGAGTCCTGTAGGAATCTATGAACACTTGAAAATAACAAGTGAAACATGTATGTATGATAAAACTTACTAAAATAACATAGATAACATATGTTACCTGTCAAATATAAGAAATTTAAACATGAAAATGCATACAATTTGTAATTTATATTTTTTAAGCAAATATTTGAATGTTTTTGTGTTTTTGACAAATTATGTTGTTTTTATATCTTTTAAATAAAATTTATGAACAAGTAATACAAGAAAGAGATATGTACAATTAATATAGGAAAATGAAATCTATGTAAAATTAAGGAGAGATAATATTAACAAATGAGTCTTATGAGAGACCCATCCTCAATGGATCCTATGTCAAAAATAGGATTGGTGATCTCTAATGCAATGTGACTATAAT
The DNA here is from genome assembly GCA_037957365.1 of Torreya grandis. NCBI lineage: Eukaryota > Viridiplantae > Streptophyta > Pinopsida > Cupressales > Taxaceae > Torreya > Torreya grandis. Next base: position 748,370 of record JARHVA010001459.1, on the reverse strand, counting down.
TGAATTGAGTTGAAGTGTGAATACAAGTATTTTTCATTATCTATTTATTTACAATCATATCAACTTGGATTATTCCACTCATCATTATCTTCTTTATTTTTAACCAATGGAATGCTAGTGTTGACTTATGTTATATCTAGATGAGCATAAGGAGTTGTTTCATACTATGTAATTAACATTTTTGAATTATGCTTTACAATATTTTATGTGACTGTTCCCTTCAAAAATGTGCTTCTTATAGGCATATGGTGATATGGAGGCTTTTTTTTAGAAATCCTCTTTTGAGAATGCTTGTTGGCTTAGCATGATTTTAAATTTAGAACTGATGTGATTTTTTATTTTGTAATATGACATTTGTATCTTGATATTTTGCTTGGATAAACTATATTTGTGAATGATTTGAATTAGTATGTTCCATAGTTCCCAAACCTTATATACCAACATTATCAACTGATATAATAGTAGTGATGTCTTGAGCATGCTTGCCCAAACCTTGGCCATGCCAATCAAACTATTGTAAATATTTGACCAAACCCATACTAATTTGAAAATGGGACCTCATTATGGAGAGGTATATTAATATAATTGATTTACCTATGGTTTTTTTAATATTTATTGCTCTAATTATGCTTTATGAACCTTTTGTTGCTTTGAGTTATGCTTTGGTAACCACTTTTGTATTGTTTCTAAATTTTACCCCTTTTGAATTTGTACATGTGGCATTGTATTGTGTTTGGATGATGTTCCATTGTTTGAGTCATTTGTATCAAGTACCTATTGTGTTTTCTCTTTCAATTCTAAACATGAATTAGTGTGGTGACAATACATTTTATGATATGCACAATAATATCTAGTTCTCCTCATTGGATGTAGAGGAGGTAGGTTGATTAACTTAGCTTTAATTATTTTCCTCAAAATATCACTTGAAATTATATTTTATCTTTGTGTACTTTTAAAATCACTATTTCTTGATGCACTTTATTTTGAATTTTTTTTTTAATATATAACATTGCTTTCCTCAAATTGGCTAGGTGAAGATGCATATATATGATTGCCACTAGTGTGCCCTAAAGGACTTTGTCTTGTAATATAATTTTCCATTTTTGTAATATTTTCGTGTAATAGTTGATTTTGAGTTTGTAATTTTGAAATGAACCTGCTCATATTGATAATTTAATCCCTTAGAGTCTCATAAGTACAAATCCTAGTTGTTTGTAAATGAACATGTAGGCACACACCTTGTAGAAAATATGTGGAGGCATGAATATGTTGAGTATGGAAATTAGAAACAATAGTATAGGTTGTTTCATCTTGTGGAGTGTTAACATGGACCTAGTCAAAGGGAAAATAACTATCACCCTCATTGAGATTAGGAGGAGAAGGAGATTATTTCTTGTGCATAAGATATGACATTGAAACTTTAGAAATTGTTGTTAGGGTATTAAAGTTATGGAATAAGTCCAATAAACTATATTATAACTGATATAGGAAATCATGCACATATATGTACATACCTAATTTGAATTTATTTCAAATTAAAGGAAACAAACATGCAAATGAAACTATAAAACTTTGCATTATAAAGTGATAAACATCTTCTATCATTATATCATGATTAAATTATATATGTAGATACATATATATATATATATACATATATATATATGTATATATATGTATATATATATGTATGTATATACATACACATATATATATACATATATACAGACACACACACACACACACACACACACACACACACACACACACACACACACATACACACACACAGACACACACACACACACACACACACACACACACACACACACACATACACACACACAGACACACACACACACACACACACACACACACACACACACACACACACACACACACACACACACACACACACACACACACACACACACACAAACACACACACACACACACACACACACACACACACACATAAAATCTAACTCTGAGTACTTGAAGGTTATAAATATAAACAATATTCTAGGGTTAGGGTTTTTGCACTATTTGAAGTAAGTCAATTTTACCAAATGATTAAAATTTTTATAGTTATGGAATTTAATCCCTAGGTTTTTAAAGGGTTCGAATATAGTAATCAACTACAAAATATGAAATAAATACAACCACTAATTTGTGAAATAAATAAGCTAATATGATATTTTTATTAATAGTAATAAATGACACAAATGAATACTTATCTAGAAACTACTTGAGATGAAAGATCTAGAAGATAAAAACTAGTATAGGAGCTAGTTTGAGTGTCACAAATAGGTTCTAGGAATCATAAATGTTGAATAATGAGAGATCTCAACACAAATAAGTTTGTAGTGAACATAAAAAATTTAATCACACAAAAAAATTCTACTCTATTATTCCATACTATCTGAATGAATAATCATTCATGACACATCAAAAATATATAAGTATATGATTCCTATAATCTCTTCACTAATTTCTCATCCCTATGATTATGCAAACCTATATATGATATATTATTATAACTTATAACAATATATCTCAACAATATAATATACTAATCTATTATCATATTATTATTTATAATAATATTTTGATTATCCAATTACTAATTACTAACTAAATTAGTATTTACCTCTATGTAAATACTCAGACTTACACAATGTAAGAGATAATTCCTAACATTCCCCCCATAGTTTTTACATGGCAAAAAAACATTCACACTCTTATTTTTAGTATGCTCACCCTTTGTATCATTCCCTATTTGGATCATGACCTTGATATAAAGATAACCTCACTCCTCCCATGGTTTTACAGGATTACCACAAATGTTGACATGAATAAGACCCATCAACTCTTCACCTCGTATGGTTTTTTGGATCTACCACAAACCCTTTCAAGATATATGAACTAACTTACATTAGAGATTTCTATCCTTTCACATTGTTTTCACATTAGGGAATTATGTTTTGAATTTGCACACAAATTATATTTCTTGAATAGGCATATTATTCTATTATTATTTTGTAAACACAAAAAAAAATGAAAAACACACCACACTATATATGTCACAAAAACATTGGTGCATCCTAATCATTAGCGACTGATAAGATGGTGTTGAAAGACCTCCTTCCTCTATGTATTCTCTAAACTTTAGTAGATTGTTTCTTCACTCAGCCAAATGAAGATTTGAAGTTCAACTGCATGATTTTATTGATCAGAAGTCCCCCCCACATAATTTGGACATTGCATAAAAGTGATAATGCATCCATTATAATAAAAAATTTGACTTTGATGACCAATAGACATACAATACTTTTATAAATGACAATACTTTTGACAACTTTTAGCATTTTTAAGAACTTTTGAAAAATAATTACAAAATAACTCAAATAATAAATAGGCATATGGACACATAGACCTATTTTATGACATCTAATTAGACTCATTGACTTTTTTTTAATTTTGAATATAAATATAAATAATTGGCTAAAATAACTCATAATAAAAATATAACTAAGCATTACATCATGTAATATATAGGACAACACTATTCAAGACTCTAATTTGAACATCAAAATAAAATGACATACTACATAAAGATTCTTGTTACCATACCTAAATAAGAAAACCAAAGACTTAATATACCTAAGTTATAGTATTTTGATGTGGATGCATGAATACGGTGAGAAAAATATGAACTAAACCAAGACTATGTCAATAAGCATTCCAAGATCTTGAAAATATATATGCTATAGACTATCAGTGGATGAAACATCATGCATGGGTTTGATGGCATAGATTTTAAGGAAGATAAATTAAATTTGTATCTTTTTTTTATCATAAATATTTATCCATGTTGACAAACCATGTGCTATAATTGGATGAATGGATCAACTATGAAATAGTCAATATTTATGTTTTGATCAAATTGTTAGTACTCTCATGTAGGTGTTGAAGAGTGGAAAGTTATTGGATGTGAACACATTAAACATGCACCATATTTGATATCTACCTCAAATGATGTGTTTCACCATTTTTATATCACTATTTTTTTCATATGCTACCAATACAAACTAATTGGTCTCCACTCAAAATAATGTAATGGAAGGTATCCAACACTACCAAAGATTTATCTAGAATCATAAATGACTTCCTACTACTAGTGTAGATTTATGGATAACATAGGCTGATATGACAACAATAAGAGAGATAGATAATGGAAATGATAATGGAAATTACATGGAAAATAATATAGATCTGCTAGAGACGTAATGTATAATAGCACAAGGTTTGGTAGGCCATAAGAATCTAATCTAGTTTTGATAGAATAAGATCCAATAAAAATGTATGGAACACTTTATATAAGGCTTCTTCTCTTAATTTAAACTCCTCTCAAACACCAATTTTAAAAAAATTCTAAACTACTCACAAACTTAGAGTAGAGGAATTTACATGAGATGGGGAAATATAGAAGATCTGAAGTTTCCCCTTTCTCCCATCAAAAAATAGTTTTTTCAAAATCCTCGTACTATCCTTCTTTGATACCACTATTGAATAATGAGAGAGCCCAACACAAATAATTTTGTAGTTCACATAGAAAATTTAATCATACAAAACTATTCTAGTCTATTATTTCATACTATCTGAATGAATAATCATTCGGGACACATTACAAATATTTAGGAATATGATTACTATAATATATCCACTAATTTATCATCCCTATGATTATGCAAACCTATATATTATATATTATTGTAACTTATAATAATATACCTCAACAATATAATATACTAATCTATATTTGTAATATTATTTATAATAATATTTTGATTAACCAATTACTAATTACTAACCAAATTATTATTTACCTCTTTATAAATACTCATACTTACATAATGTAGAATCTAATTCCTAACATAAAACCTTCCTGGACAATAATTCCATACCTTATATAATAGGATTGTGGTGTTAGTGGCCATTTCTTGTGCTAATTTACTATGTGCAAGAATTGAGTTGTACTTATGGGAGCATATGTGTTTGAGTTTTCCAAGCCTAATATTGTACAAATAAACCTTAATTCACTATTTATGATCTATTTTGATTGATTTTTAAAGAAAATCATAAACTTCCATGTGACTAAGGCATTCAATTGGCCCAAGTATTAAATATGTGGTGTTTTTTGGTTAGGGTGGACATAATCAACACCCCATTGTGATGATAGTTTCCTACATACCAATACTTCAATGAGGGCTCAAGCCTGATGTAGTTATCCCAACCTAAGTGTTGGTGTAAGTGCAAGTGAAGCTAGTATAAATGTCAGTTTGAGTGAGGCTTGAGATTGAAGATCTTTATATTTTAATCTTAGGAGGGTTGAAGATGATTGTATGTAGAAGTAGGGAAGAATAGGGATTAATAAATTTGATTATGCATAACATTTTCTCAACTTTGTGTGTATTTGCATCTAATTTCCATTTAGTGAATAATGGGCTAAAAGTAATTTATATATATATTGATCTATTGATTGTGTGGGGTTTAAAATAGGTCTAGGTTGACCCTAATTATATTTGTGATTGAAAATATATCTATTTGGGATAAAAATATGAAAAAGGACAATAACACCAAAATGAGACACTAGCATTGTAGTTTTAGTTTCCAAGTATGGCACTAATGGCCAGGTGATAGAACTTGAGCCACTAGGGTATTAAATGCCTAAATAAGGGTCTAAGACTAATTTTGAGATGTGTAGGTATGTGTGTAGCCTACATGAAATATGGATAAGTCTCTAAAAAATCCTTAAGATAGGTCTAGGGCTAAGCTAGGGATGGGTGGTCTCAAGTAACACTCTTAGCACTCAAGTGACATTTTAGATGACTACATGTACAAAATTCCCACACTTTACATATGACTTAATACATGATTGAACTAAAGTAAAATCACATGTAATTTAAGCATGTACCTTGACTTACATAATAAATAAGGATGAAACATTTTTATGTATCCATTTATACTTTGATTTTTACCAAAATTATGGTAGACCTATGAGCAAATGCCATATACCCACATGAAATGAATGCTGTATGAAATCAATGCTAAATATTTTAACTTTTAAATACAATTTGAAATGAGCATAAGAATTACTACCACTTTTTTATATTCAAATCCATACTTCTACTATTTATAAAAGACAAACTAATTTTATAAGGATCACTTTTATATAAAAGACTTAGACATAACTAACACTTATCGAGGAGTTATTGTAACCCAATCTACCTGTTGATTATGTAAGTAGAGATTTGAAACATATCTAGTGATTTTAGTTTTCTCAAATTTTCTAAATCTATTTATTCAATATTTTTCCTCAATACTTCAAAAAGGTTTATAAAATATTTTGATATATTCCCTTTTGCAGTGATGGATTTTAAAAATTTATGAATGTGATTACTCATCTCAAAAGATAAAGGAAAAATCATAATGTGTTATGATAATCAATATCTAAATATTTGAAAAACTTTAATTTTTTTTAATTAGTTTATGTTTAAACCATTATAAATAATTCAATCATGTAAATAATATGTATACATCCCATAATACTACCTTGAAGATCTATGAAAAAGACCATATGTAATCATCTTAAAATATTAAGATGTATATTTCATAGGTAGGGTTAAACAAAGAAAAATTACCAAGTTTAATTATATATACTAGATAAAATCATGCTAAGATCAATAGATGTGAACATCATAAAATTATGATGAAAATAGTATTGATGGTATAGCCTTCAAATACACATGTGAATACCTACATCACTAGTGAAAATTCCACACTCTTCTACATGTCTAACCGTCAAAGCAATAAATTAAATGAAATAAATCATCATATAATTATAATAATTTTTTAATGTAAGCATATATATATATATATATGTGTGTGTGTGTGTGTGATTTGATATATATATATATATATATCAAATCATAAAACATGATCTATACACTGAAAGTGAACAAAAACCATAGTTTCAAAATAATTAATATAACCTTCCCAAATAACTATAGGGTACTAAGTATAGTTCAATATCGATGGTGTTTTCATTTGATTTGATTAAAATTCTTCTCTCATGTCCTATAATTTTAGTATCTACCCAAAGTTCCATGATGTCCCACCCTTTGTTGAAGGGGTATCACTTATGCTGCAATTAATCACTCACCACAAAAATAAAATGACTATATTTGATTATGGTAATAAAATAAACATGTTAATTATAATAAAAAATTAAATAAAATCCATGTGAAGTTATTTATTAAAATTTTAAATATTAAGAAACTGAATTCCTTTACTAATAATAATTAATCTAGATATAAATCAAATCATAATTTAGCTTTCAGATTAATAAATAATTTTATATCATACTAATCACCATTAGTTACTAATTATTAAAGGAAAATAAAAATATTTATATAAAAAATATGAGTATTCAAGGATTAGTAAATGTGAAATCCATGTGGTGCACAATAACCACTTATTACAATGGAAAACCAAAAATAGTTTTGATTGAAAAATCATGATGATACAATGATCACATATTTATTTCATGCACTCTTGATATATGTACACATAGAATTTTATATGTGATACATGAATGGGTGAAATAGAGGGATGAGTTCATATTGGTATATATGTCTTAAATTTTACTATGGCATAACAAACATTCAATTAGTAAGACATCATGTAGAAGTTGCTACCTTTCCTAAACCCCTTGAATTTTCATTTCAATTTGAAAGATATAATTTCAGTGACTACATGTTTATTTTTATCATATTTAGTAGGGGAACCCATAATTTCTTGACATAATCAATGTTGGAGGAACCATATAATCTATTCATAAAAAAATCCTTAATATCACTATGGGCCTAATGTTTTAGTAATATAACTATCCATACTATTTTTATTAATCCAATTGTCTATATCTATATCTCATTCCTATAAAACATCCATTAGGTAATTTTCCTTCATCCATTTGTTATTTATTTTTAATTATATATGAATTTAGGAGAAATAATTTTATAATAACTATCAAAATCTATCCCAACAATGTAAACCATCACATTACCATTTGGTGTTGAATCCAAGATATCATCTTATAGAAAAAACATGGTGAAAAAATTATAAAAAATGTCTTTACAAGGAAATACCTCAAGTTTGGTTGTTGCATGGTAAAACCTTTGTTTCCTAGGTGACATTAGGTATAATTTATGGCTTCTTTTACATCAAATATATTACCAACTCATTCAATTTCACAAAAAAATGCATTATAATTCTTCAATTGAGATGTGTAGAGGGAAAATTATGCCTCTAATTTCTTGGAATAGTCTTGAGTAAGAAAAAAATGTAACATAAACATTATGTGCCCATAATTTTTTTAAAAGGCATAATATACCCTAGTAATTTTTATGGTATTTATATGGTTTTAATATGATTGCTCAACTTGACCTCAAAATTTCAAATGAATCTTATTTATATTCTCATCCAATTTGCACATCTTACAAATTATCAAGAATAGGATTCATCAAAGAATTAAATTTATTGTGATTAATAAACATATATATAATTCAAATTTGAAAAACCACTATGGGTCACATCCTATTATTTTTATAATATTTTTTCACCAAGAATTAATGTTTAGGAGTGGTATACATGTATAAAATTAATTTTTAAAAACTAGATCACTATATATTAATCTAAGTGTAAATTCATGACCATACATAATATTTAAACATCATGAATGTAAAAATATCTCAACCTCATATTTATGAGGTCATGGGGTCACATTGTATTCACTTTGCATTCAATTCGTTTGTGTGGTCTCCATGGATCTATTGAGTTCATAATTTCCATTTATATTCACTTGTTTATGGTTCATTTTTATCATTTCATCTCCTATGAACACATAATAAAATACTATAAAATATGGCCAATCCTACTTCAAATCTCCTTTGATTTTAATTTCATTATGCCCATTAGATATTTTATACATTGTTTTTCATAATTTCCCCAATGTTATAGAGTCATGGGCTATCTTTTATTATTAATATGGGCTTAATGAAATTTGTGTATCTATTAAATAATTGATTTCAATTGATATTCAAAATAAGTTCTCAAAAACTATAACACCATATATTTAGCTATGTGGTTTCAAATTCAATATCGACCACATGTCTCAATCCCATAATTTTGACGTCATGGTTCATAAAATCCTTAATTTTTCATAAAACTATTCTTTATGGCCTATGTGAATTTTTTGAGTTGTTAATGTCTATTTATATCAACTTGAAATATTGCATCTCCCATTTTCATATTTAAAAATCCCATAAAATATGCCACATAATACTTCAATTATAATTTTATTATACTTTTATTGTGCCCACTTGGATTGGTAAATGTGGTATTCCTTTCTTGTCCTAGGATCATGTGGTCTATTTTATTTTGAATGTGGGCCCAATTAATGTTTTTGATATGTTGAATTATCAATTTAACTTTATATTCTTACACAACTACTTTTACTTATTCATAATACACTAAAGATATGGTGTTCGTATCTTTTTAAAAAATAGATTAATGCACACAAATATTTATATTACGTAAATGAATTATGAAATAAAAGTAAAATGTGGAAACCAAATGGATTCCCAAGGTAAAAAAATATTATGAAGTAATAACATAATTAAATTTTAAAACATAAATAGTTTATTTTTGAATGCATTAAAAATCAATTTCATCTATACAGTCATCATGTCTATGAAATAAAATGTGTCTCTTAACCTCATGCTTTCACAATTACCAATGTGTTTAATTTTTATAAGGATCCATACATATATTATTTAATGAAAATTAATTTAATAATACTAAAAGTAGGTTATGATGTAAATTAATGCATCAATATAGAGTGAAAATCCTTATATATTTTCACTTTTAATTTAATTCATTTCAAAAAAATTGGAATTTAATTATGAGATAAAAGATGAATTTATCAAATGAAATATATATCTAAATTTTAAAAAGGGGCATCCAATTGAAGAAATAAGTGTGTGTTTCTCATAACACTTTAGTTATGTAATTCCCCACTTTTTTTTTACATAAATTGAATAATAATCAAACTTTGAAGAAAAAAATCAATTCAATTAAGTGATATAAGTACTATGCATTTTCTATGATTCAAGTCACATTTCAAATTGATTATTATTTGCATAATATTTTAAGTATATGATTTGAATTCTATCAATAGATATTAATAATAACATATTTATGTTTCATGAATATTAATAAACTTAAAATAACATATATGATAAGGGTTTTGATAGTGAATAAATAATATTTCAAATAAGCAAGAAGATTCTTAAAAAAATGAAAAATGGATAGAAAGATTCAAACAAAATAATAATAATTGCATCACTTTGTTGGTAAATGAAACACTCTATACATATCAAATCAAGTGTTGATAGATGAAATATTCTATATATCTTATTAAAGGTGTTATTTAATAATGGCTATTTGTATTAATTATTTTTAAAAATTATGAAATTAAGTATTTGGTCCAAACATTTGTCCTATTGCTTCACCTTGTGATCCAAAAATTGACATAATATTTCATCGTATCTTAGCCCACTTGTGCTAGAATGGAACATGAATTCTATATTGAATAAATATTGATGAATATTATTACAATAAAGCATGTGTCAAAATACTTAGACTACATACAAATTCTATTAGATTTTAAGATCTAAGTACAACAACATTGGAATATGGTTACCTTATCACTAGGTGTAAATTGAGCCTTTTTAAATTCTAAAAACTAATTATAAGTTACATAATGATCTATATAAATGATTGTTCATGATATTTAGCTTATCCAATAAACCAAAAACACTAACAGAAAATCATAGTGATAGTGTTTTTTTCTTGCACAACACCCTAATTTCTTCATGAAATCATGAATCCTCTTTTGTTTGAGATTTGGTGCTTTTAACTCAATCAAGTTTGGGTTTATTTTATTTAGTGATCTAATGGAAAAGGGTACTTGATCACTTGTATTAATGTTATATTAGTTTTAATCTTTTAGTTAAGTCTTAAATTAAGATATCCATCATGTACACTTAATCTAAAGGAGTTTATAATTAGGGACTAATCAAAGGAACTATCTGAATTTGCTTAAAATTGATAAGTATGGGTATTTTTTATGACAACTATTAAACACATTAAATTTTTAATTTTCAAACCATTTCACCTCAAATTTATACATATTATCTTATTATTATAGAGTTTCTTGTTATTTTTATTAATCAATTTGATTTAATATTATCTCTGTTTAGGTTATTTTATTGAATATTTAGAGTGTTTAGCTTTTAAAACTCAGTCACTTTGAGGTTTGTTAGACCAAATTGTCTTTGAGTTTTTAGAATATAGGACCATTTTATCTATTAATTTTTTCTTTATGTGGTCTCTTTTTTTCTTGTTGAGTTGAAATGACTAAGTGTTTTCACAGTTTCCTTTTAAAGCTTAGTCATTTTTTTATAAAATAGACTAGATTTGGATTCAATTTTGGTTGTGTTTTTATTTAATCATTTATATTAATATTGTTTCCTTTGTATTAATATTTTTACTTAATAATTTTTTTCAAAGTTTAAATTCAAACACTAAAAACTATTTTCTCTTTTGCAAGACAATAATCACTTTCTTCTCTAACAAGCCCATGGGTAAGTGACAAGCTACCGCTTATTGCTTGCTCACTTCCCTAGGCCTCTTCAAGACTTAGTCACTTAAAAGATATTTAAACTACCTAAGATGAATATGTATGGCATGATCTCATCCACTCACTTCTTTGGGCCGTCTTGACTTTCAAGGTAAACAAAAAACGTTTTGAATGTAGAAGATCATGCCATATGGCATAATCCTATTTGCCTAGGGACTTGGGGAAGTATGGATACTTTGATGGATAGTCAATTTTTTAAATTCCTAGAATAATTATGTGGCATGATCCTATTCCCCCACTCCTTAGGATGGTATGTATGTCTAAAATCCTTTGGCAAGGCTCTAGATACGTGATATATCTATAAGTGTCACGATCTCATGGCACCAAGATCATATAGGACAAAAATACATATTTATTATCAATAAATCCTTGTGTGATTTAATGGATAATGTGTGGCATGATCATAATAACTAGATGACACACTAGCTTCCACGTCAATATTACACAAGCCTAAACTTGATGATTGTCCAAACTATAAAAACTACCAAATCTAGAATGTATTTTCTTGGGGTTGAGAATTTTGATTGGATTATGTTTGGAACCTATATTGAAAATTTTAACTATGTATTTTATGATTTTATATCCCTAAACTTCATTAATTTATTTTTGGTTAGACTAATTCAACTGTGTTTTTTTGTAATTTGGGTAGATTTATGCTCTGGATTTGATCTATTTTCACTTTGTTCTAGCATAAAATGATTAAATGATCATATAATTCCTTTATTTTAGACTTAGTAATTCATATATTAAATGGAATTTATCACTTTTAATTTAATTCCTTTTGCCTTCATTATTTTTCATAAAATTTCAATTCTAGTGACTAATTGATCTTTGTTGTAGGACAAGATTAAATGAGGATATACCACCTATAAAAATATTGGGTCTATACTCCTCTGAGGAACTTCAAACAAAGAAATAAATCTTTGATCCTATAGGTCTTAGGATAATGTCATGTTATATAATCCCACTATCTTAGGCTATTAGGGTGGTCACTACACAATTAATAGGTGGTAAATTCTCTAATTGAAAGGGATTCTACCATGTGGTGACATATTGCTTTTCTATGCCCCTAAGTTGATTGAAGTACTTAGATAGGAAAGATGTCTAGTGAGTCCCTAGAATATGGTCATGTTCCAAAATATTGGGGCTCTAGGTAAATTAGAGTGTAGAATATTGATCATGACTAGTGAGTTTTGAGTGAATGCAATCATGCCACATTATCATATCTCATTGTAATATATCTAATGAAAGAAAAAATAGTGTTTTGGGATCTCAACTAAGATAAAAATTGATGAAAATTAAACACATAAAAGGATACATGGGACCTCCACAAAGTGAATTTGGGCTTGAATTTGATGACCATTTCAACCCATCAAGGTCGTCAAAGCCAAGAAATTAGATCGTGGTCTAATATAATTAAGGTGAACAAGTTATAAATGGTTTATTTCCAAAATAAGGATCATAGGATTCATAACCTAAGGTATTTAGGTGGTATCTTAGACTAAATAATTCCATGCATCTAGGAATTAGGCAAGGATTCAAAAAATACAAATTTAGCCTTAATAAGACGTGGTCTCTAACTACATGGAACATGAACAGATGGCAATTCCAAACATGATCCCAATAAAATTAAATTAATTGGAATTCCAAACAAGATAAATAAGAGTGGAATTTTTCACTTGTACCATGGTAAGAATAGAACCTGAGTTGGTCTTAAGTGAACCCATCTTTTTAAGTTATCATAATTACCTATTTGTGGGCCATGCGAGGGGGAACATTTGACATAATGCCTATATAAGAATATATAATTATTATTTTTATTAGTTGGTTTATTATTATTAGATATATATTAAAATAACCAAACCTTTTTTTTTCTATTTTTTTGATTTTATAGTTATCTTTTTTCTTGTGAGCTATACTATTTTGAAGACATTTCTATATTTTCAGCAGGAAAAGGTTTAATCCCAAAAATTGTTCCTTGTATGAAATATTTTTAAATTGATAAATTGTGAGGTTAATGTTCATAATGCATTCATATGGTTATTTTGTTCCTATTTTTTTATATTCAAGTTATTTACTTAGACTTTAACGTCCTCTTTATTTATGACTGTGTGAATGTTGGTTAGACCGAAGAGTGGTTTCATAGGATCTACCTAATCAAGTAAAATAAGTTTATTTAAAATGAAATATTGACTCATTATATTTCTCTCCCCCTTTGTATTTTTATCATTATTTATAATTGGGTAGCTTATTTTTAGAGTATTCTAATATGCAATCAATGCTTAAAAGTTTCATATAGATTGCATGCTTGCTACTTGTCTCCACTAAAGCATTATTGAATCTAGTATGTTGATGACAAGTGTTTTTAAATAAGTTAGTCATTGAGAAATATGAATGAGATAATTGTTTCCTTTTTTAAGTTCATTTTTTGGATATCATAATGTAGCTTATATAGGCCCTTTATATGGAATAACTTGCATCAACCAACTGAGGTATCTAGTTTTCCATGACCTGGTAGATAAAGACCTCAGGAAAGTTTATTTTGATTCCTTTGAGGAGAGATGGAATGTAAAATGGGAAATACTCACCATTTGAACCTTTCCTCTCCTTATTTTGCTCCTACAATTAGTGTGTTGTGCCAAATGGATCACTAACAAGTTTGAGGTCATTAATTTCATGTTCAAATTACATATTTATTTTTCAGTAGAACATGAAAATATTGAGATCAATTATAATTAATAATATAAAATATAGTTGAGTTTCATATGGAGATAAAAAAATGACATGGTGACATGAAACCACCTTGCCACTAAAAACATGATAAAAGATATAAAACCAATAAAGGCCCCATCAAATTTGTTTAGTTTGAAACTTGATGTGGAATTTATTGGTAATTGAAGTTAGTAGGTATTTTTGTCATTCGAATTTAATATTATATTAATTTAAAAATATAGACTAGTGATAAATAATCTCACAAGACTATAATAATTTAGTTCAAAATTCAATGTTTGAGATTTCAAAAGAAAAAAAATTATTTGTTATATTTTAAATATAACATAAGAATATTATGAATTGGATTTGAAATTCAACATTAGTTTAGTTTTAAATTTGATGTGGGTTTTTTTGAAACTCAACTACTTTTACAACTTTAAATTTGGATAAAAATTCTAATAATTTAATTTTAAAATGTATGGAATTACTTTACCAACATTTTGTGACCAACACACTCCTTTTTCTCAAATAAATCAAGGTCCATTTTTTAAACTGAGATACATATTTAATTTTTGAAACTCATATTTTATCTCATCATATCATGTAATTATTATTGAAGTGAACCAAATCAAAATGAACAAGATGAGAAATTCTAACTTTTATTTTGAAAAAACAATTATAGGGATTTTCCCTCTACATTGATCCTATAATTTACATCATAACCTATTTTAGGTTTTTATGAAACTAATTATCATTAAATAAGCCACATTTGTACCCTTAAAAATTATTTTAATGCATTAGTAGCTATTAATACTTAAGGTTAAGGCTCATATCTCATACCATGCCATTAGACACCCTTTGTATTAGGTAGTCTTGGTTTTTTTTTTGTTTTGAAAGGGGTAAAAATAATACTAATAAGAAAAGAAAAGAATTAAAAGAAGAAGGGGGGGGGGGAGAAACCCCCAGAAGAAAGCAACAAAAATTGAAAAACTAGGCACACGCCCAACTAAACAATATTATGAACCTCCCTATCAACCTCCAAAATTCTTTCCAAATAAGAACACAACATTGGGGAGAGAGACCCCCAATCCTCAATGTTTCCACCATCCAAATGGTTAGACACCCATTTAGCCAAAAGATTCGTTGTCCTATTCCATTCTCATGGAATGTGAGAAAAAGTAATGCTATCCATAAGAGAGCAAATTTGCAAAATCTGTTACACAATCAGAGATAGTCACCAATTGACATCCACCACATTCCTCTTAATGATTAGGTTAATCAAGACTTGAGAGCTTGATTCACAGATAATCCTATGCCAACCTAATGCCTGGGCCTTCTCAAGGGCATAAAGAATGGCCTGACCTTCCATCATGTTAATGGTTTGCTGCCCCTTAAGAACCACAAAAAGAAAAATCACCGTACCTTTATAATCCCTTCCTATCCCTCTAGTACCCATGGGTCTTGGATTACCTCTAGAGGAACCATCCATATTGATATTGAGAATCCCACTAGGGGGCGTTGCCACTTACCAATCCTAAGAATCTACTTCTTGACGTACTTGCTCCTCCTGACACATGCCGACTTACCAGTTAACTACTAAAATCCAAGTCATGCCACCACCTAAGTGTCTTATTTGGTCAAAGGAAGGAAGATCACACTCTTTGCTTATACAATTTCTTGAATCATCCCCACCACTTTCTGCCATACTTGCTACACCATGACCCTCACCCCCCAAAAAATTCACCTATTTCTCTCAAGCCAGATCTACCAAAATAGAAAAATGGGGCCGCCTAGCCATATGCCATGCAAGAAGGGTGTCCTTTAGGGGGGTTCCCCCATTCCATTCCAAAAATTGACCACAGATTGAGCATGAAAACATGGGTACTACCAAACATCCCACCAATACTGCCAGAGTTGCAAGGCAAAGGGGCAACACAAAAAAAGGTGTGTTGAATCCTCCTCGGCCACTCCACACATAACACATACAGAAGGGCCTTAGAAACCTCTATTCTGAAGATTGTCTAAGGTTAATCACCTATTCCAAGCTAACATCTAAGCAAAATAGTTGCATTTAGGCCATGTAATATTATTCCAGACCTGTCTCCACCAATGCACTTCCCCCTACCCAATCTCTGAAGAAGTAAAGCATGATATCTAGATGAAACTGTGTAAGCTCCCTTGGGATTGGGAGACCAAGCTAGCTCATCCTCCTCCTGAAGAGGACTACCACGATGCCTAAAAAGGATGCTCAATAGCTCGTCATTCTCTTCCTGCATCCCATTAATAGGCCAAGTTTTAAGAGCTTTCTAGTGAGCTACCTCCACCTGTCCTTGTGTAATGTAAACTTTGAAGTCACTCACCCGAGACCAGCTAGCATCAAGGAATCTCTGACAAAGGTTCAATAAATTTGGAAACTAAGAAATGATGGGAGGATAACCATCCCAAGAGTCAGACCAAAAAATAGCCTTGGATCCCTATTTATAAATATAGAATAAGCCATTCTTGATGAGAGCAACCCCTTTTTTGAGAGTACCCCATATTGCTGAACCTTTCCCAATAAGTGGATAGCAAGGAATGTCCCTCTGAATGGTTCTAGATTAGTACTTCTATGAGAGAATTCTGGCCCAAGCTTTGTCTTGTTCGGTGCACCATCACCAATAAAGTTTGGCCACCAAAGCAATACCATTTAAGTCCGTCTACCTCAGATTGAGCCTACCATATTGTTTGGGGCTATAGATAATCTCCCATCTAATAAGGCTCCATTTAGTGGAGTTTAGACTACCAACCCATAAGAATTGTCTGGTAACCAAATCAAACTCCTTAACGAATCCCATCAGGGCAACCTGGAGCATACATCTATAAATGGGTAAAGCTTGCACCACAAATTGGATAAGTTGAACTAGACCCACAAAGAATAACCACCTGTGTGTCTAATGATTCACTTTCACCTAAAATTTATCCAAAATAGTCTGCCAAGATTCTTTGGATGTACGGCCAACTGAGATAGGGATACCCAAGTAAATTAAGGGGGGAGTCCCAATGTAAAAATGTAGAGTCCTCACAATCTACTACTGAATAGGGCCCAGAGTATTGAAGAAGATGGATGACTTATCTTCATTGATCTTTTATCCTGAGGCCATTAGATAAACATCTAACACCCTGTCTAAATTAGCAGCTTTAGTCATTGTGGACATGCCCATAAGGGCAGTGTCATCAGTAATTATAGGTGTGATTGCACCAACAAATCCCCTCCCCATTTCCATCCTTGGATATGTCCTTCCTCTCTATTCTTTCTGATCAACCTCCCTAAACCTTTAGCAAGGAGAAGAAAAAGGTACAAAGATAGAGGATCACCTTATTGTAGCCCTCTTGTAGCACCAAAAAGCTCTATGTGTTCTCCATTGATAAGCACTGAGAAGGAAGCCGAGGAAATGTAGCTCATGACCCATTGAGTCCATTCATCCACAAAGCTAAAAGCACTAAGAACCTTGTGTAAGAATGACCATCTGACCCTATCAAAGGCTTTGGCCATGTCCAATTTAATGAACATCACCTATCTTTTGAGCTAGCCATGGAGTGAATGGACTCAACAACAATAAAAATACGAAGATTTGCCTACCTTCCAAAAAACCACTCTACTCTTCTAAGATCACAACACTCAGCCCTCTTTTTAACCTATCTGCAATGATTTTAGATATAATTTTGTAAACAACATTAAAAAGGGATATATGGTGGAATTGACTTAGTCTATCAGCACCTTCGCATTTGGGTATGAGAGAAAGATAGGTCACATTTTAAGCCTTAAGCATTTGTTTATTCCATTGAGATTCTTGGACAACAACTAAAAGGTCAAGTTTGATGATATCCCAAACTTCTTGGTAGAATTTAGCTCAAAAGCTGTGAGGTCTAGTTGCTTTCCCTTTTTTCATCTGAATGATGGTTTCCTCAAGCTCTCCAAGTGTGATTGGTTTCATTAAATTTTCATTCATTTCATGTGTCACCAATGATAGAATGTAGAAGAGAACCTAAGCTTCTTTTGGTGATTCTCTGTTAGCATCTTCCCTAAAGAGCGTAGAGAAGTACTGCACTACCTCCTCTGAAATTGCTAGAAAAGAGTTAAGGTGCTCACCTCTTTCATTAACCAGGGCTAAAATAGAATTGCCATGTCTCCTGGCTTTAGATGAATTGAAGAAAAATGATGTATTTCTATCCCCCTCCAAGAGCCATTCGACCTGATCTTTTTGCTTCCAAAAAATTTCCTCCCATAGCTCACATTCCTCTAAGTCTTTCACAACCTGTGTTTCTTCTTGCAGTAAGTCTTCAATCAGTCCTTCTTCCCTTATTATTCTCATGATACCATCAAGCTTGGTTTGTGTAGGAGCCTTAACATGGAAAATGTTCCCAAAACTTTGGTGATTCCATCGCTTGAGCTTGTACTTCACATATTGCAGTGTTTTGGCAAAAAAGTATATTGTCGTACCATGGACAGGCCTACCCCAATGCCACCAATTGGTAACACACTCATGTAGAGATTGATCTTGTAGCCACATGAGTTGAAATCTGAAGAAAGGAGAGTGTGGGTGATACTATGAGACACTATTAAGCTTGATGGGACAATGGTTTGATCCTCTCCAGTCCAAAATTTTAGACCTCATAGACAACATACCTCCAACCCAAAAAGTTGAGACCAAAAAATGGTCAAGTCTCTCAGCAATGCAATGTTTCCCACTCATGCAGTTATTCCAGGTAAACTATCCATTATTGGGCCTAACATCAACTAAATTCAAAATTTCAATGTAGTTGCGCATTAGCAAAGCAGATGGGTCCAACCTTGACATGCCACCACTCTTTTTAGTCAAATCAAGAATAGCATTAAAATCGCCTGCCATAATCCAAGGGTGGAAGGGGGCCAGGCTACGGACAAAACTTATGTGGCCCCATAAGGAGTTTTTACCTCATCAATCATTGGGAGCATAGATATTGGAGAAGAGAATGACTTCCCCCATCTCAAAGCTAGAAGCAATCATAGTCATGGAGTACTTAGAGGTTAGCTAGGTTATGAGGCCAATCTTTCATGGGTTCCATAGACAAACTAGTCCTCCTGAGTGTTCAGTAGCACCAATGCATTGACATTCTCCTTGCCACCACAACTTGGATGCAAGTATGGACATGTCTTCAACTGAAAGATTAGTCTCTTATAAGAAAAGGACATCTAGCTTATGACTTTTCATCAGGTTGTGAACATCATTTTGTCTAGGGATGTTGTTTAAACCCATTACATTCTAAGATATTATAATCATTTTAGAGGGCTCAAAAAGTGTGCATCCAGAGTCTTTACTGACCTCGACTCCACCAAAGTCTCTCCCATTAGCTTGATCTTTTCCTGGTCCTTTTTTCTACCAAGCTTGCTAGATTTCTCTCCCCCTCCTTTCTTAAGGTCTTTTTGTAGAATTCTGAGATGAGGAGAAGATTTACTGCTTCTTGCTACCCTTGGGTCCCCAATTTTCCCAGTAAGGGGCATATTTCCATCTTCTTTAAGGGGAGAAACTGAGGAAGTCATTCCTTCCAAGATTATTAGTTGTTGGTCCATATCCATATGACAATCTCTAGCATCCTGTGTTTCAATTAAACCCCCTGAAGCATTGGTCTCCTGAGTTGGTCCCTCAATCCCCTGGTCCAAAATCATCAACCTGGGATTCACCTCCTATTGATTAAGGTCATCTAATATTTCAAATCTATTGAGTGAGTCATCTAATTGTATTTCCTTCAAGGACCATTTTTGGCCTCTATTTCTATATCGGCCTTTGACTGGCATAAAACCATCAGTTTCAAGCATCTCACTTAGAATTGGACCCCTTTCTTTGTTAGTACTAGAAGGAGTGCCGGTAGATTGAGCTAGCTGAGGTGTAGTGGATTTTGAGGTGGGACACCATCACTATAAATGCCCATAAGCATGACATAAATGATAGCAGAAAGGGAGGGTTTCATAATCTAACTATTGTACCCATGAAAAAGGGCCTATACTCATTTCAACAGCATTTAGTAATGGCTTACTAAGATCAATTTCAACACAAATGCAGGCATAAGTCAGTAACTTTTTCCCCTAGAGTGAAATTGAGGAACCTACTGGCCTTCCCAGCAAGGATGAAAGCAATTAGAGCATGTCTTCTTGACAACATTCCACTAGAAAGTGGGCTAGATGTACCCACACCAGGACACGGTTTGGTAGTTCCTTTGAAGGTATGAAATTGGCATGCCAAGGCTTGATAAACAGTCCCACTTGATTATGGAAGTAAGGACCTCCAGCAAAAACTCATTGACAATCTGTTATACAGGTAAAAGTGACCATGAAATAGCTATTGGTCGGCAATGTAATATTCAAATCTCCTTTTGGTGCCCATGTCCTCTAAGCCCATGCTTCTAGGAATAAAAGTGACGTCCTAAGCCCCAAAAACTTTTAGTACAAGGAGTGATTGGAATAGTATTCAATGTCTTCAGCAATCATTTCCATTGGTATAACCAGCTTGGGCCTCTCCTTACATCTTTATAGATAGCCATTGACTTTGGGGATGCACATACTTAGTTGCTTAAGAGTAGAAAAAAAACCTAAACCTTGTAAGAGTGGAGCCTTCCCACTACTGTGTGCTCCATGGGACACCTGCTGTAGTCCAAGCATTCCCTGTAGCTGCACCTTGATTTCTTCCCTATCGCTCCTTGCCCTGTCACGCCCTCCTGCTTACCTTCATCCATCACACTCTCCATTAACGTCCCTCTCAAATATTATTATTACCAATAACAAAAAAAAGAAAAATAGGTAGTCTTGGTTGGTGTATAGGTAAAAATCCAATTTTTTAATGCATCCATCAAATTTTATTTAGGTTTGAAGTGAATTAAGTTGTTACTTTGTATACTTCATAACCCATTTAATCTGTTTGATTTTCACATGTTTTATTTTATTTCATAATTCATTAAAGTGATTTAAATATATGTGCACATTATTATATTTATTTAAAAAATATGACCATCATAACCTTAGCATACTTTGTATAAATAAAAGTGGATGCATGTGAAGAGAAATTAGAATTAATAATTTAATGGATCCATAAAGTTTATCAAGTAATTTTAAAATAGAAGAGACCCCCTTTACTAAATGATCCTAAGGCAATAGATGAATTCCACATGTACCACTCTGAGTGGGAACATTACAAATAAAATAAGGGGAGATTTGAAGTTTGGTGGACCATATTTTATGATGTTTTTTCATGTAGTGATATAAAATGGAATAATTCAAGGGAACTAAATATAAGTTAATATAAATAAACCTAAACAAATCAATAAATGCATAGAGGCCATAGTGGGGATTTGAACAAAAAATAAAGACCTTTTAACACTATGAATTTAGAACTATGATATTAATAACTGTAGTTGATCATGATGTTGACAAAAAAAGTGGAGCAATAATTTTACATAGATAAAGTTACAATGATCTAGGTTTTGAGAAGTAATATTGAAAATAAATTAAAATTAAAAATAATAAAAAGGATCAAAATTTTTCATTAAGTATATATTGAGAAAAAAAATACCCCATGACTTCATAAGCCTAGGAATATAAGATATTGTGATGGCAACCACTCCTAGTAGACATAATAAAAGTAAAAGGAAAAGATGTTTGTGTTATTATAGGATATTATTTTCCTTGTATTTATTATTATGGATTATTCTTACACTTGTATTTAGCTTGCTTAGGTGTTATTTTGAGGTCACCTAGGTGTCATAAATGATATAATTAAGATATGCGTGCACATGGGAAAACTATAGTCAAATTGGTGGGTAAATATACCCTTACCCACCAATATTGACATATGGAGCACACAAACCATTTGGAAAAAGTCTTATGTTCACATTGTCAAATATCTTGGCTCTATGCCTCCATTGTATCTATAAATACACATCTCATCTAACCTATTTTTTAATGAGTTATGAATGCAATATTATTGTAATTCTACTCTATTTTGATTTTAGTCTCAACAATAGAGTTCTACTTCTATTTGCTTTGCATTTACAGTTTATGTGTTCAATTCTATTAGTTGGATCTTGGACAACTATGTCATCATATCAAAGATTTTATCTGGTAATAAACACTATTTCTTTTTAATTTATTGAAATCTTGAGTAGTTTTTTATTTTGTATTCTAACTGAGATTGTAAAGGAAAAACCTATAGATCTGTGTGTATCATTTATAGTCCTTTCTTCTCTAATTGGTGATCTTCATTAGTATTTTCAAGTATTTAAATTATATTGGATATATAAATACCCTTCTTGGATCTTAAAGGAGGACATAAGCTGGTTGGATAATAGACTAAATCATTTTTTGATAAGAAGGAAAGATTTAAAAGTTATTAATTTTGCAAATCCATTTTCTGATTAAAAATGGTTGTTATTTTTCCAACTACAAAAAAATGATAGATAATCGCTCATCATGTTTTTTGGGTTCTATGAACCTTGGTTTCCTCTTTTTTGGATCACTTTAAAATTCATGATTTTATAACAAATTATGAAAGTTATTACAGTTTTAATGATTGTGATACAATTCAAAAAATTAGAAAAAAATATATATTTTGATGACAGAGAAAATTTAATTATTTTTTATAAAAATAATATTGTTGTTAGAAATAATATTTTAATGAGTTATTTATCATTTTATTGCAACACTTTATTTAATGAAGATGAAGGGCGAGGTCTAATTTTGGTAGGAGGTCAAACCCCCTCACAAGTAAAACAAAATTTATTCTCCTTTTCTTAACTCACAATTTAACACCCTTGTTCTCCTCATGAATTTTTTTGATTGAGCTTGAAATCCATTTTTTGTGATATTTCACTATCACTTATGTAATCATTGCATAGATTTCTCATTTGTGGATGCATTCTTGGTTGAGTCTGACATCCATTGTTTATGATCTTGCATTGTTGTTTGTGCCTTTAATGTAAATATTTCACTCATTTATATGCCATCCACTTTGTTGTATTTATTTTGAGATAGTAAATACTAAACTATACTATGCATTCAACAACCTTAGATAGTCATCTTGTTGTTGTGTGTATTGCACGATGGTGTATACTACACCAAATCATGCAATTTGATAATATTAGTTATATCTTTATTGGTTATTATGTGGATTTGTACCTATAATTTATTGTATCTAATTATAAATATACTATGTATTATATTATTTGTAGTGTATGCATCATTTGTCTTTGGTACATGAGTTGAAGCCTCAAGAATCAACTCTATACTCATGTTTATGACTATTTTTGGCCCTACATGATATCTTAAATTTGATGGGCTTTTTTGTGCAAAAAATCTGGTTCCCATTATATATGCCATAAAGTGCTAATTGTATATGCACTAAAACATAAATTACTAACTGTATACACACTAAAGTCCTAATTATATACGTAGTAAAACATAAAGTGCCAAACCTTTGTAATTGGGGGGGGGGGGGTTCTTTCTAATAGTTTTAGAGGGAGTTTTTGAGTGTCTTTCCTTATCTATTGATCATTTAGTTTCTTCTTGCACTGCATCATGGATCATAATTTGGTTCCACTTCTCACTCCATTAAATTATCATGACTAGAAATCTAAATTGGAAAATTTTCTAAGAAGCAGAGGTTTACACAAGATAACCATGAATATGGAAATTAAACCAAAACTTGGTGTAAATAAAATTAAGTGGTATAATAGGTGTGATGAAGCATATAGTATTTTTTTTTGTCTATTTCTCCTAATTTACTCTTTCACATTGAATATACTAAATCACAACATGAGATTTAGAACACTTTGGAACAACTCTTTGGAAAATAGGATGTAATGAGGGGTCATGAACTAGAGAATGAGATCATTAGTTTGAGTCCATGCAATTTTGATACTATAAAAGACATTTTAATCAAACTTAAATCGCTTAGGTTAAAATTAAAATTGTGTGGTATAGAGAAAAAGGATGAATAATTTATCCTCTCTATTCTTTCCAAGTTAGGTCCTGAATACTCAGTTTTTATCTCTACCTTTCATGCTTTGAAACGTGCCCTAAGACCTACATGGAGTATGCCATTCTTAGATTATTTTTCCAAATACTTAACCAAGGAGAAAGACAAAATCATCCAAATGGGTACACTAAAGTCCTCCAAATCACATGCTTTGTTGATTCATGAAAAATTGAAGACTTCAATAAATAAGGAGAAGAAATAAAATAAGAAAGGCCAAGAGTAATGAAAGGGTCAAAAACTAGATACTAAGAAAAAAAATATCATATGAGTCCTCCTATTCAAGTGGGAAATCCAAGAAAGAGAGGATCACATGTGCCTATTGTAAGAGAACTGGGCATGATGAGACAAAATGTATGAAAAAATAGATTGATCATTTAATAAAGATGTTTGAGAAAAAAATATCAATGTCCCCGATATAGTAAAATCAACCTCATCAGCACAAGATTTTTCTAAGGTGAAAAAGAGACTAAAGGGGGAAGGTAAGGGTAAGGCCCCCTTGTTGCAGTAGCATCTCAACCATGCACATGGGTGATTAATTTTGGTGCCTCACATCACATAGATTCTTCATGAGACTTGTTCTCATCCTTAGAGCCATGTTCTATGCCATCTATTCTAATAGGTGATGATACTTATGTTGAAGTTTGTGGGAGATTATCTATTGAAGATAATGATGGAACATTTGAAAATGTATTATGTGTTCCATCACTATCAACTAATCCCCTATATTTTTATCAAATCACCTACATTGGATTAGGCAAGAAAGTTGAGTTTACTCCAAATTTTGTTGTTATTAAGGAGCTACTTAGTAATACTATAGTGGAAATTTGGAAATCAAATCATAAATCAAGGTTATACACCTCAAATTTTTCTCTTGATTACCCTTTTACTGCATTACTCACTTATTCTAATGGAGTGAGTAAAGTATGGCATGAGAGATTTGGCCATCTAAACTATCACTACTTTTAACAACTCAGTCAACAAGATATGTTAATAGGGTTACCTTGTGTTCATTTTTTTGATGGTATTTTTGAAGGTTACATGGTTGGTAAACATCTCAAAGAGAAATATGACAAAGGCAAATCATGGAGAGCCACTAAAATTTTGGAGCTAATTCATAGTGATGTTTTTGGACCATTTCCAAAGCCTTCATTTAATAAGGCGAGGTACATGATTACCTTAATAGATGAATTATCTAAGTATACTTGGGTGTATTTTATTCAACAAAAGTCTGAAGTCTTTGACCATTTTAAAGATTTCAAGGCTCTTGTTGAGAAATAGTCAAGGAAAACCATTAGAATTTTATGCACTAATAATGGTGGTGAGTATGTTAATCATTTCTTTGAGTAGTTATGTACTTTAGAATGGATTGATATACAATGAATAGGTCCATATAGTCCTCATTAGAATGTTTGTTGCAAAACATAAGAACAGATATTTGAAGGAAATGATAAACTATATGATACACTCCAAATTACTCACACCACAATATTGGGTAGAAGTCATTAATTGTGCTTTCTATATCCAAAATTATGTTCCTCATAAAGCATTGAAAGTGATCACTCCTTTTGAAGCTTGGAGAAATAAAAAACTTTAATATAATTACTTTAGAGTATTTTTATCTCTAACTATGGCCCATATTCTTAAGAAGAAATGTAAGGCCATGGAACATCAGAGTACGACTTGCATATTTGTTAGGTATGCAGAAGGTGCTAAAGGATATAGGTTTCTTCATCTTACCACACATGAGTTGTTCATGGAGAGGAGTGTATGCTTTCAAGAGGGTCCATTAAACTCCACACATGATACTTCTCCCTCCTCTTTGGACTTTTTGGGATATGATGATAGTTCAAATGATTCAAATCATCCATATTAGATACATGTTGATGAAGATTCTTATTCTAGTTCAGATGGTGAGGATCTTGATAGAGACTCACCTCATTTAATTCATAGTCATATTTCTAAAGTTGAATAATCTCCCCCTAATTCTCTAATTTTAAGTCCTCTTTGGGCTAGATAGACTCTATAGAGTGCAGGTGATTGGGTTGGGAATCCATCAAATGTCAGATAGACTCATTTAAAATTTTAGGGTGTTCCACATGTTTTCATTACTTGTGCTTCTGATCCATAATCATTTCATGAGGAATTTGACATTCTTGAGTGGGATACAATTATGCATGAAGAGTATAGTTCCTTAATTAGGAACCACACTTGGGATCTAGTATGACTTCCTAAGGGAAGGAAACTTGTTTGATGTAGGTGGAACTATAAAACAAAATTTGTAGTAGATGGGTCAGTGGATACTTTCAAAGCATGATTAGTAGAAAAAGGATTTTCACAATTTTTGGGCATAGACTATAATAAAACATTTGCTCTAGTTGCTAAAATGAACTCTATTCAACTCACTCTTTCCATTACCATAGCTTATCTTTGGGATGTTCATTAGATGGATATGAAGAGTGCCTTTCTTTATGGTGACCTTGAGGAGGTGATATATATGGAACAGCTACAAGGTTTTATGGAAGATTATTCCTTAATGTGTAAACTTTAGAAATCTATCTATGGCCTCAAATAGGCCCCTTATGCTTGGTAGGACAAGATGGATTCATTTATTCTCATAGTTAGATTCACTAAATGAAATTATGATCTAAATGTCTAAATATTACAGCAAGATAATTCACTCTTGATTTTAGTTCTATATGTGGATGATCTATTGATCATAAGGAGTTATTCATCCTCTATTACAATAGTGAAAAATGCTCTACATGATAGATTTTCTATGAATGACTTGGGTTTATTACATTACTTATTTGGTATTGAGATTTCACAATCTAACTTAGGTATTACCATTACATAATCCAAATATTCTCTTGATCTTCTTACATAATTTCACATGGGTACTTGTAAGACAACTCCAACTCCCTTTCTTTCTAGAGTCAAACTTGAGGCTAAGTGTTCTTTTCCATTGGTTGATGCTACCTTATATCGATAACTAGTTGGCAACCTCATCTATCTGACTGATACTAGACTTGATATTTCATATGTAGTGGGCATGGTCTCTAGGTTTATGTAGACACCACATGAGCTACATTAGAAAGCAACCAAATCAATTCTCCACTACATTCAGGGTACTCACAATTTGGGGATTCACTATGGAGCATGCATTGATATTGACTTGATTAGATACACATATTTAGACTGGGTTGGTGATATTCAACATGGTAAGTCTACTTTAGGATATAGTTTCTCACTTAGTTTAGGATTAATTAGTTGGTCTAGAAAGAAGAAAAATGTTATTGCTTTATCATCTACCAAGACTCAATATAGAGGGGCTATTAATGCTGCTACTAAAGTTATTTGGATTTAGGTTATTCTTACTAAGTTTGGTATATAGTTCAGGTGACCCATACTCATATTTTATGATAACCAAAGCACTATTTATATCAACAATAATATTTTCCAACATCAACAGACCAAGCACATTGAGATTCATATGTACTTCATTTAGGAGCTCATTCATGGATAGGTCATTGATCTTGAATTTTGTTAGACTACAAAGCATATAGCTAATATCTTCATGAAACCCTTCATTAAGATTAATTATATTCAATTACGTGCTCTTCTTGGGGTAGAGGTTGCATCAACATCATCTTCAGGGTGGGCCTTCTAATCCTCTTCTTCTTTTCTCTCTTTTGGGGTGATTTTTTCCTGTGTTTTCTCCTTTTCTTCCAGTTTGTGAGAGTTGAATTATACTTGGGTACCTCATCAGGCCATGTTTTTGGGACCCAATTTTGTTTTCCCACCAAAGCTATGATTAAGGGGGTGTGTTAGTGTAGGATATTGTTTTCCCTATATTTATTATTATGGATTATTCTTACAATTGTATTTACCTTGCTTAGGTGTTATTTTGAGGTCACTTAGGTGTCATAAATGAGGTACTTAAGGTGCACATGCACATGGGAAAATTGTAGTGAAATTTATGGGTAAATATACCCTTACTCACCAATATTAACATATGGATCACACAAACCATTTGGAAAAAGTCTTGTGTTCACATTGCCAAATGTCTTGGCTCTATGCCTCCATTATACATATAAATATGCCTCTCATCTAAGCTATTTTTTTAATGGGTTATGATTTAAATAATATTTTAATTCTACTCTATTTTGATTTTAGTCTCAAAAATAGAGTTCTACTTCTATTTGCTTTGCATTTGTAGTTCATGTGTTTGATTTTATCAGTTAGATCTTGGACAATTCTGTCAATTTGAAATCTGACCAATCACATTTTAAAGGATTTTACTATATGGCTATTGGAATGCAAAAATGTAAAGGAATAAAATGATAGTGACTATAAATGTAAATTAATAAATTAGTGGATGCACATAGTCTAAACAAAGGATTTTAATGAAAAATAAAGACTTCATAACTATGTGTTCTCAGAGCTATGGTAATAAGACATGTGGATGCTCACTATGTTCATATATGAAATTTGCTTATGAATTTACGTAGATACATATTTTGTGATCCAAATTTTAAAAACTAAATTTTATATGATTTATGTAGTGTGAAGGCAATGTTCAATGAAAAATAGATAATCATAGTATTTCTCTTTAACTTGGACATAGAGATCTTCATAGGTAATATGCTCAATTTAACTTTGCATTTAAAATTAATAAAAACCAACTCAACATTTTGAACCACTTGAAAATTCTATTTCATGTATGATTACATTGTTTAGAAATAAGAGACAATGTGTTAATTATGTAACTTAGAGTGATTGTACACCAGAGATAGATGACAACTAAGAAATGAAAATAATCAAAGGAACATCCTCTTGTCAATATTTATTTTTTATAATTATTGGTTGAGTATCATTTGCAACATTATTTTTAAATTTCAAGGATAGATCAATAATTTTATGTTTTCTATTGCTAACAAAAATCCCAAAAAAGTAAATCATAGCATAAAAGATGATTTTTTTTCTCAAGTCTATAGATCTACACATCCATCTTCAATGTGATTTTTTGGAAATATTATAAATATGAATAGTTTTCTTCATTAATTTATAAATTAAATTATCACATAAAATAGAATAATTTCATTTATTGATAAATAAATTTTGAATGCAATATGTTCCTATCAATTCTTAGATAAAATTTCCAATTTTGTTGAATAGAGGAAGGAAGAAATTTCTTACAAAATAATAGGAAATTTTCATGAAATAAAAAAGAATTTTTTAATGTAAAAATAGATTCATAAGGTACAGGATCCCAACATATAAAAAATAATTATAAATTACATTGGATCATGATCATAAACGAAAAAAATATAATTCTTATAGTAGTTACATACTTTGAATGTAGGCTTATGGATAAAGTGATTGAGACATTATATTATATTAAAAAGGTTGGTATAATTAGAATTATCCCTTGGGATAGTAAATATTAGAGATTTGAGTTATTTTTGTACATAAAATTGTATATATTAAGAACATAGATTTGAAAGGAATAGTCCAAATCATATAAAAACAACAAAAAGATACTATATATAACATGATACAATGACTATAAATTTTTAGACAAAATATTCTCATCGTTATTAATGAAAATGTATTCAAAATAAACATGAACAAGTAAAAAGTGGGTCAAAATTGAGGAGGAATGTGTAAATATTAGTATGATAATTTTATTTCATTTTTAATACTAAACATAGATAGTTCAAAAATTTGGCCACTTGATATGAAAAATGTTGTTCATTTTCAACCATAAGTTTCCATTTATTTGAAAACACTGTAGTAAGAATAAAGAAGATGAAATTTCCCCTTTGTATTATTGGAATGAAATATTAGTTATGTCTTGAAAATTGTATTGAATGAGATTTATTTACAAATTACAATAAAGTTTTAAATTTTATTTGTTTATAGTATATTATAATGCATGATTATATGAGTAAAAGTGAGGTTTTCACAATTTTTGTAGTATATAAAAGCATATGATAGAGTAGAAATATCCAACATTAATTGGACATAACCATCACATAATAGTTGAAAGGGACATATATGATAATTTATTGTATTTGATATACCTTTGACATGGCAAACAAATTTGTTGAGTTTCACATTAAGAAGAGACACATAAATTGAAACTTGTTATAATAAAAAAAAATGTCACCTAGTTGATATTGAATAAATAATTGAATTAAAATTTTGTTTTGAAAATATTTGAAATGTGACTTTATGAAATTTTCATTTAGTGCATCAAATAAAGTGGTTTTAATTATTTTGGATACTCAAACTTGGTTATGAATACTTGATAATGTCAGTTATGGCCCACTTTTACTTTAATTGACTTGAGAAATTGAATTAGTCCTATTTTTCCTCCTCACTCTATGTTAAGTACCTATATGGTCTAATTTATTTATATGTTTTTATTTCACCCCCACAAAAATGTTCTTAATCACTACAAAAATCTTTAAACATTTGTATGACCATTCAAATTTATAAAATCAAGTGTCACCCATTCCATGATAGAATTGACATGTACAAGACATGACCGATAGTTGATGTTTTAGTTAGGGGTTGATCATTTATTTTCCCTTATCAATGACTCTTTTTAAAATTTAAACCCTCCCTTATAAATTGGTCTATAATTTTAAGATAGGTAGCATGAGATTTTAGCCTTTTGAATTGCTATAATGTCACAGATAAGTCACATGGAAATATCGTTATTGAGGCTTACTTATACTATTAGAAAATGATTAAAGTTTCCCCATTCTTCAAAAATTTAATTATATTCAATTGAAATAGCCCTTAGCCAAGTCAAGAGCCTATAATATCTGAGTCAATAAAATCATTATCAAGTATTCAATCTATTTCTAGATGCATACATCTATCAAAAGGATCACAATTTCACTACACACACTAAGTGGGAGAACTATGTGTGATTTATTTCTCTCCTTAGAATATTTGATATGTAGGAAATGATCAATAAGATAGGGGTAACAATGGAAAGCTTATCTTATTACACAACCCACTATTTTTTTGAAGTTTTTTAGATATTGTAAGCCCTATTAGGGTTTCAGATTTGAATAAGTCATTTTAAGGTCATACATAAATATCTAGAGGTAAAATTTAAATACACAAGAATATTTTAAGCAATTATATGTGACTATGTGATTAGATTCATATTTTCCCATAGAGGTCAAAATTGACCTAGAGAGGACAATAGTGGTAGTCTATCCTAGCCCATTCTTGTAGATCTTGACCTAGAATAATGATGATCCTCATTTTATTTTCATGAGCATTATCATATATGCATTGATCATTCCAACTCTCTTTCAATTACACATAATAAACTTATAGGTAGAATTTAGTTGAGTCTTATTTTTTCTCTTAATTCTTACCATAGTTATCTATTTTCAATAATTCAAGCTTTGTCAACTTCAGTATTTTACTCTCATTTTCATAATTACAAGTTATTTAAATAATTTTTATACCTTTATATTCAATTTATTTTAAGTAGAGTTAGTACACCATTTAGTTCAAAATTATAGTAAAATATATTGATGAACCTAGTGTGAAATGAACATACAACCTTATAATAAAGCATATTGGTGAACTCGCAAATTTTAATTCAAGAATTGATAAAAAAATTTAGGGATTAGATAAATTCCTAAACATATAACATTAAATGGGATTTATTTTGACCTTTGATCTAATATTTGATAGTAAAATAATTTGTTTTCACCTCAGCTTTAAAAGCTAACATTGGAAGTACTTTATTTTGATCTCATATTTTATATCTAGAGTTGAAATTACTTTATTATGACTATATATTTTAATGGAATTTATTAATATCCATAAAAAAAATTAAATCTTTTTAAGGACTTAAAATTTAGCTTTTTAATTCTTATTTTTCTATTTTCAAAGAATATATGTAATGAACCCAAAGACTATCAAAGAGAAAAAAACCAATAGGCACAATATAGATAAATTTTGAAACAATAATTTGTATTAATTAATATTGAATGAATAAAATAATTAAATACAATATCATAAATAAACCTCAACTTAGAATTGGAGTTGACATGCAAAATTTAAAAATCTAAAAAACTAAAATGCTCGACCTAATAATTTTAGTAGCTAATACTTATAGTAAGTTTCACATGCAAGCTCATGTATCTCTAAAAATATCCAAATATATCCT
Source organism: Torreya grandis (assembly GCA_037957365.1). Lineage (NCBI taxonomy): Eukaryota > Viridiplantae > Streptophyta > Pinopsida > Cupressales > Taxaceae > Torreya > Torreya grandis. The sequence goes on along the minus strand of JARHVA010001459.1, from coordinate 715,588 downwards.
AAACACTAAAATTAACCAAACGTATGATTTTAACTAAATATCATGTTAGGTTAAACAAATATGCTAATTCTAAAAATAGAAAAATAACTCCAAAAAAAATATTAAAATTGAGTTTCAAACCCTCATATGGTCATGTATAGCATCCAAAAAGTTTTTAAAATTTACCTAAGAGGATAGGGTGTCTTATGGATACATTTAAGTTTTCCATATGGTCATTTTGGCACAAACAAGATCTTAAAAGTGATTACAGATAAAAATTTATGGCCTCTAGAAGTTTTGGCCCCACATCAATATGGGTATAATATATGAACATACTATTTATTTTTTTCTTAAATATTTCATAATTTTCATAACATGTTTTCTTCCCCTAATAAGTAACATCAATAAAAACCATATAATAAAATGAATCAAGTCAGATAAGGATTAAAAAATTAATGATCTTAATATTTTTTAATATTTTGTTATAATGTACAAAGTGTACGTATGGTTGTCATAACATGAATGAGATTGATAATTAATTATATTTTACTAATACATCATCAATCCAATCCTCCTACCACAAATATAACCAAATTTTATGATATTCTTGATCAACTAAAACATGCCATGCTTATATTTATATATTAATTTTGCCTCAAACAATGCCTATCTATAAAGATCTCATTTTTACAACATTAAAAAGAACCATGGTACCACATGATGCATAACCTCCATATATTTATTATATAGTTAATAAATTATAATAAGATTAAGAAATTATCTTCTTTGATAAATAATATTAACCTAATAAGCATATAATAAATGAACACCTTCCTTTATACATATTGGTATGAAGTCACAATAAGGTGGTCAAATGAGTATTGGTTGATAATGGATTAAGATTAATATTATAAATTTATATTTCCTAAAATTATTAGGTATATAATATAATGAAATTAATAATTATGATATGAACATTTGAGGACTTTATAATATCCCAAGGAAAGTGTTAGGACAAATTACATTACATATCATAACAGGTCCTATAATAGTGGATACAATTTTCTAGGTTATGTCCAACGATGCCAATTACAATATACTATTGGTAAGATCATGTGTGTATTACCATCTAATACTAATGCATGTATAAAATTAATTTATCAAGGATACATTTATACATTCTTGTGGGATAAAGAAACATATAAGTATTATGCAGTGATGCAACTTAAGGATCACTACGTTCCTCATATGCAACCACATGTACAACAATTAAAATTAATAGAAACACAAGTTTTTTCTACCCCTCCATTATAATCATAAAAAAAATCAATATGGATTTTTTTTTACATATTTTTTAAAAATGGGATATAAAGGACATGGATTGGGGACACTTTCACAAGGTATTATTAACCTAATTCAAGAATTTCAACCGAAATAGTGATAGGGACTTGGTTATATTTAGTAATCATGTAAATAAAAATAATAATTGTCCAAACCATTAATTATTTATACACACTTAGAGCATATCCTGAGCTAGCACATGAGGCTCATAATATATCTACATTATATTTGGTACTCCTAAACATGATATACAATACAACTTTGCTAGAAATTTTGACATTAGATGAATTATATAATGATGAGGATCTCCTATAATATTTTAGTGTATATGCGAATATCCTTACATTATGCCACAACAATATGTTTCCTCATACTAATAATTCTCATGCATATTTTGGAGAGACCAATGAGATTGATATACATTTACATCCAAATGATGCAGACACTATTTGTACAACACCTTATATTGAGATAGATCAAATTAAATTAATGAATAAATAGATAAATATCCACATATATTACACTTAGAAACCATATTAAAAATAAAATAAGATATAGATATCATACAAATTTTAAAATATTATCCATAATTGTTCTATTTGGATTATTTAGATATGCCAGACATAGATCCCACATAGTGATGTAGGTTATCATATTATATCCAGTTGTATAACTTATCAAAACATAAAGATAAATATGCACCAAAAACATCAATCAAGGATTAAAAAATAAATTTTAAGGTTATTATAAGTAGGTTTTATTTGAGCTATTATCTATCGTAAATGGGTATCCAACATAATGCCTATTGATAAACCTAATGGGTAAATCTAATTTAAAAATTATTTGGATATAAATAAATATTGTCCAAAGGATGGCTTCCATTTTAAAAATATTGACATGATTTTGGATTTTAAAATTGGATATTAGATGTTAACATTCATGGATGGATTTTTCAGATACAATCAAATAAAGATTAGTCACAAATATCAAGAAATAAAATTATTTATTACACGCTAGGTAACATTTTTATATATAATCATGAATTTTTTATTAAAAATGTTTAAGATACTTATAAATTTATCATGACACACATTTTCCATGAGCACATACATAAGATAATGGAATATTATGTGAATTATTTATTGGATAAATACAAGCAATGAGGAAAACATGACATAAATTTATGATAAATTTTGGAGAACCGACACAAATATAATTAATGTTTAAATTGAAATAAGTTTGTCTTTGGTGTTAATTATAATAAGTTATTAGGATACATTATATATCAAAAATACATCGAAGTGGATTAAAAATAGTACCAAAAGGGTTTAAAACAATTATAATTTCATGAGGAGAAATTAAAGCAATCAAACATTTTGTGGATCAACTTATAGATAAAACACAACCTTTTTGCATTATTATCAAAAAATGATACAAAATTTTAATGTTAGAATAAATTTTAAAAATATTTAATGCTATCAAATAATATTTACTTTAACCACCTATTCTCATGTTGCATATTCTTGATAATCCCTTATTATTATACATATCTACTATAGATCATGCCTTTAGATATTCATTGTCACAATATAACAATGATAAAAGGGAAAATGAAATATATTATATCAATTCTCCTTTGGTTGTATAGGAAAATATTACTTAGTAATATGGAAAAAATATTTCTTGCATTGTTTTTTACCATAGAAAAGTTAAGACATTACATAATGAATAATGAGACATAATTTATCATCAAAATAGATCCATTCATAGTTATTCTATCCAAATCACATCTATCAAGGAATATTTCAAAATGGATCATGTTACTAATGAAGTTAAATTTAAAATATATTTATCAAAAATCACTAGAAGGACAAGTTATATAAATCAATTAGTGGTAGATCCTTTTATAGATACACTACATATTAACAACAATTTTAGAAATGAATTCACTTCATAACACATTGATGATAATAGTTAGACCATTTATTTAAATGGATCTAAGTTTTACACAAGTTTTAGTGTTGTTATTGTTTTCATTACACCTCAAAGTCAACATATGCCATCTACATATCGTTTGGGGCTTTCATATACAAATAACATAACAAAATATGATGAATTAATATTGGGTTTATATATAACACAAACATTATAGATAAAATCTCTATGGATACATGGATATTATCAAATAATGGTTAGTAAAGTTCTAGATATATACCAAATAAAGAAATAAAATAAAGTTCCATATCAAGAACTAGTATAATGGTTAATGACACATTTTGAATACTTATAGAGATCAATCCTTAAAAATGCAATCAACATGCAGATTACATGGCTATTTCTAATTTATTAATCCTTATTGATGTCAATTATGATCATGCCTTTATAAATACGCAACAATTACAATGGTCATCCATATCTACAACATAGGTAGAGGCTCTATAATTACTATTAGTGCATCAAATTCATAATAAACATTGACATAAATTAATTTTATACAAGGAAATAATACTAGATAGTGGTACATGAAATGAAAAACATAAATTACAATGTGAGGATGCATATTACATTCTTATTAGAGGATATTCATTTAAATTATCACTTCATGGGAAACTACTTAGATGTTTAAATAGTGAAAATTTAAAAATATAAATATTGGAGTTACATGATAGTGCATGTGGTTGTCACCTTAGTGGAAAAGATATGTCTCACAAATAATTACATAAAGGTTACTACTGGCCTAAAATGAAGTAGGAATGTTATGAAAATGAAATAAATTGTCCATAATTTCAAATTATAAGAACCTAAATCATTCTCCATCATATGAATTACATCCCATTATTTCATCTTAGCCATTTTTCCTTTGGTGATTTGATTGTATCAAAAATACAAATTCATAATAATCATGTGGTGACAATTTCATCATTACTACTATAGTTTATTTCACAAAATTGGTTGAGGCCATACCTTTACAATTTACTACATTTAAAGATATATGTCAATTCTTAAAAAAACATATTATTTAAGTGTTTGGACTCCCATAAGCTATTGTTATAAGTAATGGATCATCCTTTAAAAATAAAATATTTAAGATGTTTTTGTGTGAAATATTAAAAAATTCACATATTTTTGACACCATATTATCCACAAGGCAATGGTTAAACAAAAGATACAAATAAAAATATTGTCACCATTTTAATAAAAATGGTTTCAAAACATGGTTTAGATTGCCTCAATAAAATTATTTATAGACTCTAGATATATCACACAGTTGTGCATACACCAACAAATGAAACCTTATATTCCCTTTTTTATAGCACAAAATCATTACTACTACTTGAGTTTAAAATTCCTTAATTATGGATATTTCTCAATCAAATAATAAAATATAATATTATATTATATTATATTATATTATATATATATATATATATATATATATATATATATATATATATATATATATATTTACATGAATTATAAATGATTGATGACAAATGCATTCAAGATATTGAAAACCTCAAAGTCTATTAGGATCACATCAAACACACATATTGAAAACATGTTTGTAATTGATAATATAAAGTGGGGGATCTAGTAAAAAAATAAAATTAGAATAATAAAAATGTGGATAATTAAAATAAATTCAAATTCAAACCCAATTTATTGGGTCCATTTGGGATTACAAAAAAAATGGGTACAAGGGCCTATCGGTTAGCAACTCAATATGGAGAACTTATGAAAAACCTTATGAACATCATGGACTTGTGTAGATAATATACTTATCATAAATATAAAATTAATTATACATAGATTTTTAATTGATTTATCATACTATTTCTCCACTTCTTACACATGATCTATTTGATTAATATTAAATAGCCTTTGTTTTTTTGTGTCTTTTTTGGCCCCTTGGGCATTCTTTTTTGCTTTCTAGATCTAAAAAAACTAAAACCTTGATCTGATACTTCCAAATTATGCCATTTAATAGACTATGTTTTCCCATTATAGACAATATCAACTATAAACACTCAATATTAAATACCAATATAGTCTTAAACTATTTGATACTATTTGGTAGCATTTTACATAGTAAAAATAAAAAATTACGTAAACAAAGCCTTAATAAATCCATTTTTTGATACTATTCTCAATTTTAGTTTTAAAAATAGTATTATTCATGTAAAGTCTTTCTTTTGGGAATTATATTTCTCATACATGTATTTTACATACCTTGAAAGGTGTACATTTGATAATATGAGGATGTACAATCATTCTTATACATACCTATTCTATCTCCCACATGTTATTCAATTATGGATTGGGGGAATCTAGATCATACATGGACATGCATCATATTCCATGCATAATTTAATTTGACACATGTGAAATATTTTTTAGATCTCTTCATATTCTTCTACTTTCAAAACCATGGTTTTATCTTCTAGTCTTTATGGTTCTTATTTGTAAATTCATACAAATATAAGAACATTCAAAATTATCTAAAAATTTGAAATCAGGACCTAATAATTTAGTAGACAACTATTTTACATCATTGTCACATGTTATTTATCTAATGATTTGCAGATAACATACTCTTTTTCCTATCACACCTGAATTTCATTAGTATCTCTAAGTGTTATGCATGACATACAAATTTTACATGGACTTCGATGTTAGAGATTCCTATACCTAGTGACCATTCCATGTTACTAGTATATCATCCAAAGGTTAATTTATTTATAGGTGTTAATATTCTATAAATCCTATATTGTGTTGAGCTATATACTCCTTATGAATATCTTTCTAAAATCTCTATCTTACATTGTGTATATGGATATATTATTTGTTAGGAGATGATCACATTACATATACATGGTATAAACTAAATTTATAAATTTGTGATTTAATGATGTTATTTATTATACCTAATATATTATAACTTATTTTTATCCTATATGCAACCATTGGTCTTTGTGTGTAATACTTGCTTGAGCACATCTATGAAATCATTTTTTTGTTTGTGTGACATTTGAACATGTCTATTGTTTGTGTTATTGGGCCCTATATTTTGTTATAAATTTCAATGTCCCTTTTGTTTGACATTATTAATACCCTTTTAATGTGTTCCATAGACTTGTATATGTAATATTAGATTATGTGACATTTAAATACATCCCTTGTATGTGATCCTTGGCCTTATTATATGACATTATGCTTGTTGTATTTATGTGCTTGTTTTGCTTGTTGATTTTTATGAGTTACCTAATATTTATCATTCATTAACTATTAAATTCAAAATTTAGTTATTGGCACATATTATGGGGGCATATTCCATGCATATGCATCCACATTATATACGTATATTAAAATTTCCTTAATTTTTTACGTCTATGCACACAAAATTAAAAAACTATTTTCAAAGTTTAAATTTACATACAATTATATATTCCACATTCATCACATGGGGTCATGATAAAAATTCATCCACATTTTACTATTATTAAAATTCAAGAGGCATGATTCAAATTGATGCCATGATTTCAATACTACTTATTATGTGTGATATTGGTAAGAGAATGGGTGTTCTCCATTATATTTTGATCATGCCCACATGAACTAAGGAACAAAGAGACAATTGAATCTATAATCTATATATAGTGATTGATTCAGTTAAAGTGCATAACATATAACTTGTAGAATCAACACTCTCCAAAATTATAACTTGTAAATCTATTATGGATTTTAGCTCATATCCATCTTAGGGTAATAAATACCAATAATATAAATTGAGGTTTATGTTTCCATAAATGGGTTCTATTTTCTATTCATTTTCTATACAAATTGGGGTTTTATCACCCTCGATTCACCATTAGTTTAATAAAGGAACAAATTATCTTCAAGTGCTTTATGGGAAGCATCAATTCTCCAATGCTTCAAAAAATCATCATCTTCAAGAATAGTTATAAGAGAAAAATTGGTTTCACACATACATGTGTACTATTCCCATGCTCTTTTTTTGATTTTCAAGTTTTAAAACTTGTTTTGAAATTTCAAATTAAAAAAACGACTGCTTCATGAACTATTGGAAGGTTTTCTAAGTTAGAGTTCCTAACACAAATGAAATATACATTCAAAGGAAAACTGTATTGTACACACTCAAGTATATGTTTCATTTTAATCTATAAATTTCATTTCTAAACTAGGTGGATATAGATTCCCAAATTTGGTCATGAATACTTGATAATGCAAGTTTTTTCCCACTTTTATTTTTAATCAACTTGAGCACTTAAATTACTTCTATTTCACCTCCTCACTCTATCATAATTACCTATATGGATCCATCCTTTAATAAGTTTCTATTTTCCACCTATATAAATTGGTTTAATCACTAAAAATGTCTCTAAGAATTTATACATAAATTAAAATTTCTAAAACCAAGTTTCACCCTTCCTAAGACAAAATCAACCGTAAAATATGGGATAAAAAATTGATACTAGCCTTATGGTTTAATCCCATATTTCCATTAAAAATGGATATTTTTTAAAGTTAGACCCTTCATTATAAAATTTGTCTATATTTTTAAGATAGGTAGTGTTAGATTTCACTCTTTTGAATTATTATAAAGTTGCATATAAGTCACTTATTATATAACTTATATATTTCATTGTTGGGGTATAATTATACCATTGCACACTAAGGAAATCATCCTTATTATTACCAAATTAATTTATATTTAATTTAATTAACCCTTAGATAAGTCAAGGGAATATTATATATAAGTCAAACAACCCATTATCAAGTATGTAATCCATATTTAGATGGATACATGTAGAATATGAACATAATCATAATAATAACTCTAAATAGGATAAATACGTGGGCTTGATTTCTATCCTCAAAGTATTGGACTATTAGGAAGTGATAAATCATCATGGGAGTGATTGGGTTTATCTAAGCCCATTACACTACCCCTTTACATTTTCATATTTTCATATATTTAATTACTTATTAAGGTTTGAAATTTGAAGAAGTCATTTATAGGCCATCTGTGCAGAATTTAAAGTCAAATTTTTGTACATAGACATATTTAAGTAGGTGTAGGAGATTAGGCCATAAAATTATTATTTTTACATAAATGTATGTATTTAACCACAAAGGACATTAGTGGTAGTCTATCTTAATAGATTATAGTCTATCCTGACCTAGAATAGTGATAATCCCTATTTCAATTGCACGTACATAATCAAATATGTTTTGATCATTCCTATTATCTTTTAGTCACACACATTCAACTTAAATGCATAAATCAACCAAATCACATTTTTTCTATTTGTGATTTCTATAGTTAGCTATTTTCATTCATTCGAGCTTTGTCAGCTTCAACACTTTACTTTAATTCTTCTAGTTATAATCTACTTAAAACATTTTCTACCTTTCTATTCATTTTATCTTAATTAGAGTTAATAGACTAATTAAATCCAAATTATTATAAAACACTTGCATGAGGAGAAAGAATTCATTTGGGCACACCTTTAATTTTTATTCAAAATAAATATTGGTGGCTTTATTGAAGTTAGTAACTTTTGTGGGTTGAAATAAAGTTAATTGTAGTTTTTGTTGATTATGAGCAATAAAAAACTTGCATAATGTTAGTGTCTTGTAAAAAATACAATATGCATGTGTTCATGATTAAGAGAAATAAGTATTATTTATGAATAAAAATGAGGTCTTACAATAAAATATATTAGTGTATTCATGTAATCATCTGATGTACCATCCTTGAAATGAAGTCCATATTGATTATTTTGTTAATAATGATCAATAATTATTGCTACAAATTATCCCACTAAAAATGCATCATTTTCTTCTATAAATTAATAAATTGTAGTATCTAGATAAGCTTACATTATTGATAAACAATTGAAATATTTTAAAATAGTATATTTTTGTGTTTAGTTCAAGGTATTAGTCAACATCACCTTTTTCATATTTATTTTTGTTTTTTTATTATAAAATCTATAATGTGGACACCAATACAAGCTGAGAGATATGGCATGATTTTTTTTACCAACTCATTGTTATTATTCATGGTTATTTTCTTTTAACCAATCTTGTAAGCAATATTTATATAACACTTATTTTATTTATTTGTGAATTTAAATTATTTATGAATATAGGACCATAAATGACTAGCACATCCTTTTGAAAATAAATTCCAATTTTTTTTATACAAATATAAATATTGAAGCTGTGATATATTTCTCTATGTTAGAGCTACAAGCATAATTTTCATACTTAATTTTAGTATAAATAAATTTAAAATGAAATGAAATGCAATGGATTTATTGGAATATATAAATTCAAGTTTTCTTTTATATTCTTTGAGAAGTAACAAGTTATCAATTTAATTTATTTGAAATAAAATATAACTCGGCATGAGTTGAATAATACCATTTCAATATTTATATTTTCTTCTCATTAAATTGTTGGAAATATTGTCATTGATGTCAAAGGTCTAGCATTATTGGTGATATAGGCCCCATTGCATTTAATGGTGTTTTTAATATTCATATCTTGGCTAATGTGTGTTAATATTTATTTAATATTAATGAATATATTTTTGGTTACATATAAGTCAAAAGAGGGCCCATGGAGAAGTCAAAGAGTCACGGGGTAAAAGATGAAAGAGGAATGGGACACTTTTTCTCATGAAGAGTCATCTTGAGGAATTCTAAGAGTCACCATATGAAGACAAAAGAGGTATGTCACAATTTTCCATGAAGAGAGACTTTAATAAATATAAAAAGTCCCCAAGATAAAGAAAAATGAGGAAAGGATGATTTTTCTTATGAAGGGTCACCGTATGACTTTTCAAATGCAAGGATACAAAGGGTCATGCAAGTTTGGCACCATTTTCCATGAGGATTGAAGGGTCACAAAGGGTGAATGACAAAGGTCATTTGGAAAGCTATAAATAAATTCTTGAGAAGCCATTTGTAAAAATCAAGAGAGTGCATGGTTTGTATTTGTTTTTGAAGAGAGAAAAATAGGAGATATTGTAGATTTATAAATTTTTTTGAGTAATTAACATTGAGAGATAGTTGTGTTTCATACACAAGAGGGGTTGGTGACCTATGGTTTGGTGTTCATGAATATTTGTAAGGGATTGGTTGTCATAAATAGTTATTGTGTTGGTGCTCGACAAAGGGGTTGGTGCTCCTGCAAGTTGGTGCTTGTAAACTTTGTATTTTGAGTTGCTGCTCACTCATATTCTTGAGATTGGTTTCCATAATTTTTTCCCACTTTGGGTTTCCATGTAAAAATCTAGTCTCTCTCTCTCTCTCTCTCTCTCTTTTGTGGTGCAAATTATTATTTTAGTTTTATTGCATATCTTGAATGTATGATTGAGTGGTTAAAGAAAATAAATTAGATTAATTAAAAGATATATAATATACTAATTCACCCCCCTCTTAGTATATTTCATGCTTAACAATTGGTATCAAAGAAGGTTCCTTTTGAAAAAGTTTTACAACTTGAAGGAAGATTAGGAAAGCAAGATGGATAGATCACATGAAGGATTTTCTACAAAATAAGGCACCTTTGTTTGATGGGATGAATTATGTTTTTTAGAGCATAAGGATGAATACTTATTTGATGGCCCTTAGATTCGACATATAGAAAGTAGTGGTGGAGGAATATAAAAATCCATAGACACTTGTAACTATTTTGGTAGAAAAGAAGGCAAGTGAAAATAATGCTAAAGCTTTAAATGCTATTTTATGTGGTTTATGTGAATCTAAATTTGTTAAAGTTATGCAATGTAAATCTACTCATAAAACTTGGGTAGAACTTGAGAATATTTACAAAGGTGATGGAAAGGTTCAAAAATCTAAGCTTCAAACTTTCAAAAGATAATTGTAGAGTTTGAAGATGGAAGAAGAAGAAAATATAGCAAGTTATCTCTTGCAAGTTGATCAAATAGTCAATTAGATTCAAGGTTTTGGAGAAAATTTAGAAGAATAGAATATGGTTCAAAAGTTTTTGATGTCTCTACCATTAAGATATGATGTAAAAGTTTTGGAAATTGAAGAGATGAGGAACTTAGCTAAGCTAAAGATGGATGAGCTTCATGGTATTCTTATGACATATGAGATGTGGACTAAACAAGATAAACCTTCAAAGAGATAAGCAAGTTTAAAGACATCAAAAAAAGAGAAGGCTAAAATTGAAGAATCAAGTGATAATTCTAGTGATGATGAAGATGACAATGGAGCTCTATTCATTCACAAGCTGAAAAAGGGCACATGTAAATATCAAGGAAAATTATCTTTTAAATGTTTTAATTGTGGAAAGATTAGACATTTTGTAGCTAAATGCCCAAATAAGGGTAATCATGACAATAAAGAAGGAAAGTATACATACGAGAAGAATTTCGAAAGAAAATTCAAAAAAGGATTCGAGAAGAAGAGTTTGTATTCTAAATATCCTAGCTCAGCCGAAGATAGTAGAGTCAGTGACTCAAAAGAAGAAGAGAATCTATTCATGGCCAAACATGAAGATGCCACCACAAAAAAAAGTATAGATGATCAAGAAGAACAAGATGAAGCTAAAGTGAATCTGGAAGGAGAACTCATGTTTGCCTTAGAAGAGTTAAAATCTCTTGAAAAAAAGAATCAAAGATTAAAGCTCTAGATCGAGAAAAATGAAAAGGATTCAAAAAAAATAATTGAAGATCTACAAGCACACTTTGAAGAAGCTAAGAAGAATGAAAAACATCTAACAAAATAGTTGAAAATAGTAAGTAAATAATGTGAAAGGTATGTTATTTAAATTGCTTCTTTAAAAGTAGATCTTGAGAAAACAAATAAAGAAATCAATGATAGAGTAGGCAATGACTCAAAATTTGAGAATAACACTAATATGTTGAATAAGATATTAGAAAATCAAAGATCAATTTCAGATAAGATAGGTATTAGATTTGAAAAATAGAAAGAGGAGGTCACTAATTTCATAGACAAAGAAGAAGGAAAGAGCTATGTTGAAGCTCTTACAAAAGAATAAATAAAAATAAAATTCAAGAATACAGAGGACATCTCAAACAAAGAAGGCTGGAGGGAACAGAGCTACAAAAGGAAATCAGGTCAAAGATACACAAATAGGTCCTATTTTTATGGTTACTATTTTTATTGTAATGGATATGGTCATAAGAAATTAGAATTTCAAAAAAGAGCTAATATTTTTAGAAATAAGGAGAAGGAAAGTCATGTAGAGTCAAGTAGAAGCCATAACTCTTTTGCTCCTCTATCGGGCTTTAATGAAGAGGCCATAATATGTTACAATTTCAAAAACTTAGGACACATAGCTTGGTACTATATAAGTGTGTTTGATTTAGTCAAGAACCAGAGTTTCAAGGCTCCATTCATCAAGAAGAAAGTTTAGACAGGTTCATGGAAAAAGAAACAACCTAAAAAATCTATGTTGCTGCAAACTACTTTGCATGCAATAAATGAATAAAAGCCATGGTTCATTGATATTTGATGTTCAAGGCACATGATAGGAGACAAGATAAAGTTCATAACCTTGAAGAATATCAATGGTGGCACAGTGAAATTTAGAGATAATATTACTGCCAGAATTGCCAAAAAAATGTACACTAAGTTTGGATAATGGTAGAACTAAAAATAAAAATGTTTTGTATGTATAAGGTCTTAAGCATAATATTTTGAGTGTAAGTCAAATGTGTGATCAAGAGAACACAATAAATTTTTATGCATAAGGTTTTGAAATTAGAAGAAAAGATTTAGATATATTGGTTGCAGATGCTTAGAGAACATGCAATAATTTGTATATTTTATTACACATCAAAGGTCAAAAAAGTTGTTTGAGCCAGATTGAAGAAAGTTAGATATGGCATAGGAGAATGGGGCACATAAATTTTGACAATATTTTAAACATTAGTAAGAATCAATCTTTTATAAATCTTTCAAAGATTATAAATCCATCTGACACGCTTTGTGAACCTTGTCAGCATGGGAAGTAGGCTAGAAGGTGGTTCAAAAGAAAAGAATACTTGACTACTTAGATGTTAGAGCTTGTTTACACTGATCTATGTGGACTTATGATAACTCAAATTACTCAAGGTGAGAAATATTTCATGTATGACTTGGGTAATGTTTTTAAAGAAAAAATCAAAAGTTTTTAGACATTTCAAAGCATTCAAAGCATTAGTTAAGAATGAAACAAGTTTGAAGATTAAGTGTCTAAGATTAGATCAAGGAGGAGAATTCATGTTAGATCAATTTATTAACTTTTGTGAATACCATGGAATAAAGACACATTATTTAGCATCAAGAACTCCACAACAAAATGGAGCAGTTGAACGAAAGAATAGAATAGTTTAGGAGATGGTGAGGACAATGCTAAATGAATCCAAGATAGAATATAAATATTAGAGAGAGGTAGTTGCTATAGTAATGCATATTCAAAATAGATAATTATTGATAGTCAATAGCAACAAGACTCCTTATGAGCTATGGAAAGACAAACCAACAAAAGTTTATTATTTCATAGTTTTCAATAGCAGATGCTTCATAAAGAGAAATGATGAAAAACTTGGTAAGTTTGAATCCAGAGTAGATGAAGGTATATTTCTTGGTTATTATTGAAAAATTAAAGATTATAAATGTTATAACAAAAGAACTAAGAAAATTGTTGAAAGTGCAAGTGTCAAGATAGAAGAAGATGGAACATAAAGAATCAGTGATCCAGTAGACATTCTTGAAATCATTAAAGAGGAAGGTTTTGAAGAATCAAATGAAGATGAGAAGAAGGAGAAAAAGGGAACCAAAACTCCATCCAAATATTTTCAAATAAATCATAATGAAAGTGACATCATTGGGGACATAAATAAAGGAATTCACACCAGAAGAATGATGATAAATGAATCTGAGCATGTTAATTTCTCTTTATTATCCAAAATTCAGTCTAGAACTTTTTTAGAAGCAAACATGTTAAGCATTATTTTAAGGATATGGATGAAGAATTAAATTAGATAGAAAAGAATGATAATTGGGAATTAGTGCCTAGACCAAAGGATCATAATGTGATATGAACAAAATGGGTTTATAGAAATAAGTTGAATGAAAATGGAGAAGTGACCAGAAATAAAGAAAGTTTAGTATGTGAAGGATATGATAAAATTGAGAGAATATATTTTGAAGAAAATTTTTCACCAGTGACAAGGTTAGAGGCTATTATAATGTTTCTTTCATATGTAGTGTTTAAAAATTTCAAAGTGTTTCAGATGGATGTCAAATATGCCTTTTTGAACAATAATCTAGAAGAAGTCTACATTAAGTAGCTTGAGGGATTTCTTCTCTCAAATATTAGTACCCATGTATGCATATCAAAGAAATAATTACATGGATTAAAATAAGCTCCTAGAGCTTGGTATGCAATACTTGATAAGTACCTATAGGAACAAGGTTTCAAGAGAGGATTTGTTGATAGTAATCTCTACATCAAAATAGAAGGTGAAGATCAATTGATTGTTGTGGTATATGTTGATGATATCATTTTTACAAAAATTATTGAAAAGATGAAAAAAGAAGTTTTTGATAATATGTAAAAAGAATTTGAGATGTCTATGCTTGGAGAATTGTCATTTTTCTTAGGATTACAAATATTTCAGGCAGATAAAGGAATTTTCATATCTCAAAGTAAATATGCTAAGGAAATGTTGAAGAAATTTGGTTTTGAGGATTGTGGACTAGTTGGCACACCAATCTATATAGAAAATAAAGTGATCAAGGATGAAGATTCACCTATTACAGATCAATCTTTGTATAGATCTATGATCGGTAGTCTTTTATATTTGACATCATCAAGCTAAAAATCATGCATGTATTAGGTATGGTTACAAGATATTAGTCATCTCCAAAAGATAGTCATGTTTAGTTGGTAAAGAGAATATTCAGATATAGCAAGGGGACATTGGATTATAGATTATGGTATCCCACAGCTAGAGATTTCACTTTGGTTACTTATATAGATTCAGATTGGGTAGGGTGCTTGGATGACAGAAAGAGTACAAATGGAAGAGGTTTCTTCCTTGGTGATATCTTAATATCATGGCTAAGCAAGAAGAAAAATTTAGTATCACTTTCTACAGCTGAACTAAAATATATTGCAGCAATATTGTGTTATACTCAAGTTCTTTAGATGAAGAAAACTTTGGAAGATATTAAGGTAAATTATGATGAACCTATTTCTATTTTTTGTGATAACATAAGTGCTATAAATATTTTAAAGAATCTAGTAATGCATTCAAGAACAAAACATATTCCCATTAGATATCACTTATTAAGATAGCAAGTTGCAGATCAATAGGTTAAGATGGAGTATATCATTACTACAAAGTAGATTGTAGATATTTTCATAAAGGAACTACCAAAAGACACATTTGAGTATCAATGAGAGAAGTTGGGAGTAATTTATTTTACCTCCTGCCATTGAGATTTAGCATCGGTTGAGGGGGACCTAAGTGTTAGCTCTAGGTAGGCCCTTTGCCATTGATGTCAAAGGGGGAGAATAATAGGTACAAATATAGTTTGCTACAATAAGAGGGATTTACTGTATGTTTTTTAGATGATAGTATGTGCAAGTTTCAAGATGTGGTAGTTTCAATTTGAGGTTTCCATTAATGACAAAGGGGGAGATTATTAGAAATATTGTCATTGATGTCAAAGGTCTAGCATTATTCATGATATAGGCCCCATTGAAATTAATGGTGTTTTTAATATTCATATCTTGGCTAATGTGTGTTAACATTTGTTTAATATTAATGAATATATTTTTGGTTGCATATAAGTCAAAAGAGGGCCCATGGAGAAGTCAAAGAGTCATGGGGTAAAAGACAAAAGAGGAATGAGACACTTTTTCTCATGAAGAGTCATCTTGAGGAATTCCAAGAGTCACCATATGAAGACAAAATAGGTATGGTGAATTTTTTGATGAAGGGACACTTTAAGTAATATGAAAAGTCACCAAGATAAAGACAAAAGAGGAAAGGATGATTTTGCTTATGAAGGGTCACCATATGACTTTTCAAATGCAAGGATACAAAGGGTCATGCAAGTTTGGCACCATTTTCCATGAGGATTGAAGGGTCACAAAGGGTGAATGCCAAAGGTCATTTAGAAAGCTATAAATAAAGGCTTGAGAAGCCATTTGTAAAAAATAAGAGAGTGCATGATTTGTATTTGTTTTTTAAGAGAGAAAAATAGGAGATATTGTAGAGTTCTACCATTTGTTGAGTAAGAAACATTGACAGATAGTTGTGTTTTATAGATAAGACGGGTTGGTGCTCATGAATCTTTATAAGGGGTTGGTGCTCCTATGGGTTGGTGATCAAAAATATTTTCTATGTTGGTGCTCAGCAAAGGGGTTGGTGCTCTTGCAAGTTGGTGCTCATTCATATACTTAAGATTGTTCTTCATGGTTTTTTCCCACTTTGGGTTTCCATGTAAAAATCTGGTGTCTCTCTCTCTCTTGTGTGGTACAAATTATTATTTTAGTTTTATTGCATATCTTGAATGTATGATTGAGTGGTTAAAGAAAAGAAATCAGATTAATTAAAAGATATATAATATACTAATTCACCTCACCCCCCTCTCAATATATTTCATACTTAACATAAAGTTATCCAATTTTATGTTTTGTATTCTTAAAAAATGTGATGAAGAAATTGATAAAAAATTGTTGAAATAATTAGGTATATAGTAGAAAGAAGCATGCATGCATGATATGCTAGATTATGCAGTGCTAGCTTTTTTTTTATAGATTATAATGATGTATAAATAAATAATTAAAAATTTTAAATGTTAAATAGTTTAGGGGAAAAAACAATAACATTAAAAATTTGGAAAATTTTCTATTCTTTTCTTAGCATTATTTATGAGGTTTATCTAAACCCATGTTGAATTTGCTATGAATATTGTGGCAATCATCCAACCTAATGTTTTGTTAAGAAGATAAACAAATCACCAATAAGAGAATGATGTAAATCATCATTTTCCTAAGAATTTTGTGTTCTTTCCATAGTATTCATAAAACAAACAAACAAAGAAATAAACAAATTAAAGTATAGAGTATATTAAAAAAATCATTACATATCATGTTTGTAATATAGATTAACTTTTCATATATACAATGTTAGTAATGTTTGTTACATTGACATAAAGGAAATGCGAAACATCAAGGAAATTTTTTCATTCACAATATGATAAACTATTGTTACATGCATTATTATATATGTGATTTTTATCTATAAATGGAAATTTTAAAAAATATTAAATTTATATTTGAAAATAAAATTTGCATATGCAAGAAAATAACAACTCATTATCTAAGAATTTTCTATTGAGAAAAAAAACACTTCATAAAATTCCTATTGCTAAATAATATGAAAGGTTTTTTCCCATTATCAACTATCACAAATAATACGGAATGGACAGTCAAGTATGCATGTCTTTCAAACTTCTTTGAGTAGGATTGAATAAATTTTTTCCATACATAATCAATGTTTCTATTTAGAAATGCAATTTATCTATCAATGCATATATTTATCAATGCATGGTTAATAACTTGAAGGATATTATCCATGGTTGTATATGAAGTTGAATACACAATTTTAATTAACACTTGACTCTCAATAAAAATAGTTAAAAACAATACTCTCAAATTATTTCCTTTAAAATCCATTTTAAATGGGAAGGGTGTATTTATTTTTGTAGATATAATGTTCCCATTAATGCCAATGAAAATAAAAAATGAAAGTTTGGAAAACTAATGTTTTTATTGAGAAGTGATAAATGAGTCTCTTGTAGACAATTTTGTTTAGAGTGCATCAAGGCATGATAATATGTAAGGTCATATGCAATGTATTATATAATTAATGTGTTAATTAAATAAAGTGAAATATATAATTCAAAATCAATAGATAAGAAGTCATTTTTGATTTACATTTCACCCCAATTGAAGATAGGGAATTTTAGTGATAATATAGTCTCTTATTTTGAAACTATTTTGTATAATATGATGTAATAAAGATGTTTTTTATGTTCTTAACACATGAAAAATCAATATAAAAAAATCCATGACTAATTTATCCATCTGGGTTAAATGTAATAAATCCATTATTAGTCCCTGCGTTGTATGAATTATACATGCACAAACAAGCTGACTTAAGACTTATTTTTAAAATATTGTATCTTATTAGTCCTAAAGGGCCTTCTTTAGTATTTAGTTATAATTAAATATTTATTAATCTATTTAATATATGTCAATCAAATTCCTTAATTTTTATATTGTATAATACACAAAAATTATATATGAGAAGTTGCAACTCTTTTAAGCAATCCAATATAATATTATTGTTATCGCAAGTTCATTGGCTCAATAATTCTTATGTTATTACTAGCCTCACATGCATAGAGGAAATTATAACTATCACACCATTATTTTAGGTAATTAGATCATTCATAACTGCTATCAATAGAAGCCAGGGTGGAAAGCATAAACAAAAACCTATAAACAGGAAGTTTTACCCATGCAAATGCTTCATTTGACACTTGTGCTAATACCATGTAGATGTTTGTTATCTAAACATTCAATAAAATAGAGTTGAAGAACAAATAGAGGGATAATATTATTTGATTCAAAATAGTCAGTTTTGAATTAGGCATGGGCTAGAATGTTCTCTGATGTAATGGTACAATTTTTAATGTTTATGAATCTAAACTTGATTTCAGGGACCTTCATGTTTCAAGAATTTGTCTTAAATGTATAAAAGTCATTTCACATTAGTTATAGGTTTCACTACTCTATTTATTTTTTTGCTACTTGTTCTTATATTAGGTATTGACTATTTTCCATGGCTAACTATGAGCTACCAATTTTATTATTATGGGAAGTCTTTATGTTTACACTTGTCATCATCTATGAGACATTAAATTCAATTGAAAATGCCATAACACCCGAATTCCCCATTGACTTTTTCCTCATTCATTACATTTTTATGGTTCACATCCTTTTTTTCTTCCTAAATTGTTATGTCCTCCAACATCTCCACCCACACCTCCACCTTTACTTGATTCATTCGATCGTAGAGGTGGTGCAATCTTCAATAGGCAGGTGTTCAAACCACCTCTCACTCCTTCCACTTCTCCACCTCAATTGATGTAGAGAAACCCTCCTCCTCCACTATGCAAAGGTAAAGCAAGCTAAAAAACCTCTTGTTTTTCATATTATGAAAATTATACATCCAAACTTTTTCTTTATTTATCATCTTTTATTTGTGTAACTTGCTAATGCTCAAAACCCAGATAAGGTTAAGCTTTAAATGGTAGAATGTCTTTTTAAGGCTCTAACAATTTTTTGTAATAGTATTGGCTTTGTCTTTCCATAGTTTTAGGTTTTTAACCCTTTAATATATAAAAATAAATACTATTTTGATCATGATGTGCTACTTTTGATGAATATAAGAATATGATTTTGTCTAATGCCCTTGTTTGTAATGTTGCAAATGCTTGTTAATGTTAATGACATTATGTACATATTTTTTAGTTATAAGTAACTCCTAGTGTCATGCTATATAGGGATCTTAACCACTGTATCAAAATAAATCTACTCTATACATATGTACACTATAAATATTTATAATTGTTAACCAATGATGGTGATGGTGCCATATATAGCTATTGTTTTCATCATGTTAGTATCAATCTCAAGGAAAAAGAGGAGACATTACCATCTATTTTGAGCCATCCCTACCAACCTATTTGGTGATGCCACCAGGGGCTACAATAATGATGTAGAGCATGGATTTAACAATAGGCATTTATTCAACACCTTCTTTAACTATAGTTCTTCTAATAAAAATCTAGGGCTTTTAAAATGGATTAAGGCATTTTTGAAATATCATATAAGTACATAATCCACATTGAAGCCGATAGTAAGAAAATGTTTTCTCAAACTTCAAGCAAAATAAAATGATTTTTCTTCTTACCACTGCACAAAAGGATTGATTGAAGCTCCTAGAATGAAAATGAACAATGTTAAAATACAAATCATAATTTAAATAGTAAGCACACAGAATAATCTCTCCTTAAATCCATAAAATTCCTAAATATAGCTGCAAATAGTAAGTGCCCAGAATAACCTCTCCTTAAATCCACAAAATTCATAAATATATATACAAATGTAAAATAATTCACTCCATAATGATGATAAATCCAAACAAAAAATAAGGGAGAGAATGAGTCCTTTCTAGTGTCATAGCAGTGTTCAGTTGCCTTACAATACTAGCAGGCCATAGTATCAGTTTTGATATTTGAACATTAGTAAGAAATGTAGTTGTGTTTTATAGTACAAATGTATGGTTTCTAGTTTTTGTTATGTCAATTAAAAATTTATTTATATATTAAATATTAATTTGATACAAATATTAAAAAAAAATACAAACTGCTCTAAGAAAAGAAAATAAAACTTCAATTATTCTGAAGCACAATTAGATTCAAATCTAGGCACAATTTCATTGGAATCAATTGGGCCAACTAGAGTGGTTATGATTTGAAACCTCTAATCCACATTTAATTTGGTTATTTCTCATCTTTGGATAGTAAGTGCACTAAAATCTCTTGAAAATCATTTTATAGTTTTTTTAAACAATCATGATGCCAAGGAGAGATAATTTGATCTCCATATGAGATGATTTAGAGCTATTAATTAGGCTGATATTTCAAATATGTTTGATTTTGTCTAATAATATTGTTTGAATGTCTATAGGCTATGATTGTAAGTTTTAGTTTTAAAAATGAAGGTTAACTAGTACCTAGTTTTTCTCAGATTAATAGAAATAGATATTACTGAGAAACTAAGTATTAGTAATTTTTTCTTGGAGTAACTTATTATTCTTCTCTCCCTTATAATAGGCACATAATATAAGTGAATTAAAATGTCAATTTCTACCGGATGGATCCAAAAATTGAGATATCAAATGTTTCATCATCATGAAACACCAATATCATTTATTGTTATATTTAATACTACTACAATATCTCATAATTTTTTGTCTAATATTATTGTATTGTGTAAGGATCATTATGATTGCAAACATGTATCTGGTATTGATGTGTAACAAGTTTTTAACCTAGTTTAAGAAGTTATCCTTTAACAAATCTGGGAAATTATATTCAATATTTAATGTTTTAGGTTTCACTATAATTAAATTTTCTATTATTTGCTTCTGAGTACTGTGAGAAATACAACAACCCATTTATAACTACAAATTTGTCTAATTTCATTGCCCAAGAAACCTTATATTTAGGATCCTCATGCTAGATTTATTTTGTCTTTCCATGCTTTGTGCCATCTCATCCATATGTTTTGATTACATCAAAATTTATATGATTTTTCCTATGTAGTTATATCATAATTTTTGGATATAGTAGTTAACTGAACTAAGAGACCACTCATTGTAGAGTCTTAGGTTGTATTATTTTATGCTTACCTTTTCAATCTAACTTATGTATAGTTCATCATAGATTTATGAATCTTGAATGATGAACAAATTACTATAAATATTATGTATGTATCTTTTAATAGTTGTGTCTAACATTGTAACAAAAAGACATTATTCATCTATTCATCCATTTACCTTTGTATAATATCATTTTGTACCCATCATTGTAACTTAATTTTTTTTAATTTTGTTGTGTCTAATGTAATAGTAGATTTAGATAGTTGTAACTTGTACCTATTATCATTATATAAACATGGCTCTTAATTTGTCTAATTGCTAAAATTGTCACTTTATAGCAACCAGTATGACTCAATCATCTCTTTAGTTGTGTCTAACCTCTTAAAATTGTGTAGGTTACAATTTTATAATGTTATTATATAATCATTTTAAATGAAAACATGTTTAGTTGTTTCTAAAATAATTGTACAAGAACATTATTCAGGTTATGAATTTATACCTACATAGTTACCTAATATCATTGTGGAAAAATAATTATTTCTTTCATTAGTTCTATCCAATGTCAATGTATATCAATTATTATCATTTGGTAAATCTATTACATGCATATTTATTTATGTTATTAAAAATCACAGTCTAAATAATATATAATTATGACTTAAAATGATTATAGGCAAGATTTAAAGCATTGGGGTTAAGTTATGCAATTATTTTTTGCCTGCAATCCAATCCTGTAACATATTCAGTTTGAGAAGTGAGATTAGATGTCTCTTGACAAAAATAAATCAATCCAGTGCCTATCATGAACTCATTATCTTTCAAAAAACATGCAATATAAATTCTTGAATTGAGTAAATGTTGCCAAAAAATATACACAGTGATAAAAAAAGCAACACTAAGAGACATGCAAAATCACTAGATGCAATAGATGTTAAATCATAACTATTTGAACCAGGATTTGATTAGTTTTTGGCTCATTTGTTTGGCTTCTATTCCATTGCTTTTTCCATTTTACTAAAAATAAAAGCATAGTTTTCAAATTTAGAGCTAATGCAACCCTTCCAATAGGGACTTGGTGCTGTGCACCCTTGTTTTATTTCATCATATTTATGTAGACATATAAATACACACAATGGGCATTCAAACTTGCCTCTATATTATTTGATTTCATGAATGCATATTTCATAATTTTGCATTGACTAATGATTGGGTTATTGAATTTTATCCATAGCATGTCTATTTGATTTTTTTTTTATATGCCTTGAAAGTGCCATATGATCCCTTTAAATCACCATATTATTATCATGGTTTACATTAAATATCTCAACAAACATTTTTTAATACAATCGTGTTAGGAAGCATAAATTTATATAAATAAATTATTTTCTTAGTGTGTGATATATATTCTTCATTGACTAAACTAATGAAAAATTATTTTCTAAACATCAAAATTATTCTATAAAACGTTCGAAAATGTAGGATTTTCTAGTAGTTTAGGAAAATAAGTATTATTTACAAAGGAAGTATCAATGTGTGTTTGTGATCTTATTCATATTTTGCTAAGAATGAATATAAAAATTTGATAGTTTAGGAACATGGTTACTATAAGGTCATATAAATATACATTTTACTTCCAAAATTTGTAAGGTTTTATTTTCCTATGTATTTTTTGTGGAATAACCACAAATCAGTAACTAACATGTTGTTTTTGATAAAACATACCAAAAAATATCATGTCAACATTTAAAAATATACAAGTGGAATGATATTTATTTATCTTAGTAGATGGTTGATAAATTAAAATAATTATCCACTTACATGGGAAAATTCACATGTAAGAATAAGATGTAGTGATTGGATAAGGTATTTAGATGTTCAAAATTTAGAGGAATTATTTCAAATTTATTGAAAGATAATAGAAAATTAAAATGCATGGTTATGTTTTTTGAATTATAATAATAATTCCATGTAAATTCCAAAATCAAGTCTTTTCATATAAAAGTATTTATATTGATTGAGCTATTATATATATGATGAATGTTTCAAAAATCAATTTCACTATAAATGTATTTTTGGTATTTGCATTCATAATCATAAACAAATATAATGGTCTGCAAAATTAACATGTTTCTTCAATGAAATGTATTTTATATTTTCTTAGTGTTTTTTATTTAACATTATCATATATTTATATTATATTACATTATTTTTTATAAATGAGTGCTTTCCAATTTTGAATGGCTTGACTTTTTTCCCAATGTAATTTAATTATGTAATGGAAGATCAAGATGTATATCATATTTTTTGTTCAATTTTACATTTAGTTCTTGTTCCAATAATTAATTAAGGGATAAATTGAAATTAACACCCACTTCATAAAGGGATACATGCATATCACCACATTTTGACTTAATTTCATAAACAAATTTTGACTTATTTTATTTTATTTTACTATAATAGAATATGTATGATTCTCTCTCTATATATATTTTAATATATTGTCACAAATGAAACATATAATAAACCTATACTAATGTTAATTTTCACTATCCAAAGGTTTATTATAGTCAACATAGTATTTGGCATGTGGATTTTTTCATGAACAATTTTTTGTTCCATATTTTTATATGAATAAATAAATTTATTAAGACAAATATTGTTGAAATACTCTAGTTAAGCAATATAGTAATAGATGATAGACTGACATAACATGTTTTAAAACTCATTAGGCTATTGAAGTAGTAGCCTAACTTCATAATAAATATGCATTTGTAAGAATATAAAGTATCATGAAAGTGCATTTTATTGATGTACTATTCAATGGGACGATGATGATTGTATGTATAGATTAATGGGAAAACATGTAATGATAATTAAGAATTTAATTTTCAAACTTACATATAATTTAATGACCATTAACATGATTTTTTTGGATCTTTGGTTGATTCTTGAGAGGAATGCAGGATTTTTTAGGGTTTTATACCTCTATGGCATTATTGTCATACCTAAAAACCTTAAATATATAGGAATTGATTTTATGCATTATTGTGTTGAGTCAAACTACCATTTCACACCTTGGATGACATTTGTAACAACCACTGCATTAATGGTTGCCACCTCTAAAATTGTGTCATTTGATGAATTTTTGTTTGGCAAAGATCTAAACAATAATGTCACTAAAGAGGGTAAGGAAGTTTATGTTGAAGGTATTTCATGAGGTACGGATTATAAAATAAACACCCATTTACCTAATTTTGTGATTTTATTTCCTAAACTTGACAAAGCTTACAACTAATTTGAATCTTTTACTTTGGTTAGTTATTTTGTTGGTAAAGTCCCCCCTCAGATCATACTAAAGTAATGGGTTCGAAACCATTGGAAACCCCATGGTATTAAGCCTGAGGGGGTGAAAAACTTTACCAAATGTTTTTTTATTAATTTTTCTTTGTTAATGGTCAACATTGTAAGGTTATTGTTAACCATGGTCCCTAATTTAACTATAATAATATTATGGTATTTTCTTATTAGACTATGGATTTATAGGTCTATGGGCAAGCTAAGCTCAAAACCATAGTCTAGATTAGGTTTCCAAGTCTTCATATCCCATTTTGGGGAATTTTTGAGTAGCACATTAAATCCTTGGGGAAATTTATCCTCCACAAGATAACAAATTTTGTGTGGCTTTCCCACATAAGTAAGTGTATGTTGAAATTGACTTGGATTAGGACTTAAGGGGATATATTGACATATAAATTAGTTATACCTGATTTTCATAAGGTGTGACTTATATTAATCTTATTAATACTTATATATACTACCTATCCTCAAACCATATGATTCTATAATGATATTTAATAGATACTTCTTGATAGAATCCATAGGAAAATGATGTGCCACATAACAAAATGAACAGCTCTACTAGTGATAAATAGACCATTATGATCAAGAACAAGAACATGTGGGATTATCATAGTGCATATATTCTAAAAATTTCTATGTATTGACCCAAATTTGGTCTTGTAATTGGATCCTATACTCCTAATGGTAAAATTTTTATTCCCTACACTTCTAAAGAAAGATATCCACTCTCTCACATACCACAAGTGTCAGCTAACATTATGCCCTCATAACTTATGGTTATCACTACTCAATCATCTAAACCCAACTTTAGGGTGATATTCATGCACATAAAGGATAATGTCGTGTTGTTTGATATAAAATACATGATAATCTAGTCTCATAATGCTTTTCCTTTGAATGATGGAGAATAAATTCAATAAAAATTATGTTCCTTAAAAATGAGTGACTTAACATGTAGAAAATAGAAAAATACTACCTTTGTTCAGAAGTTTTTAACCCTCAAAGATCTCGTAGAGGGAAAAACATGATATTTGATGTTTCTTGATTATAGTTTACTCTTTAAATGTACACAACCTCACTAAATTGATGTGTAATTAAAAAATTATGGGAAATTGTCAAAAATTTCATAATATGAAAGTGTTATGTTTGAAAAAGGTTAAGATTGATGGTTTTCTTCTTCAGTCTACTGCTTTAAATATTTGTTTTAGCAAAATATGCTAGAGGTTTAATCATTATAATGGCCATGGAAGATTCATCATGCTATTAACACTTGAGCTTTCAAAAAATAGTATTTCTTGTGGGTATGACCCTACTAATTAGGTTGTGTGGACACTTTTCAATTTTTATTACTAAATTCTTTGGCTAGCCTGCTTATATTATTATTATGAATATGGTAATTATATTCACTTCTCAAATCTTGCTAGATTCTTTGTGGTGATTTTAACATGGTACATTATAATGAATATGAATAAGGTCACCTTTCTATGAATTTGTACACTAGGAAATTAGAATTTTGGTTCTACTTCTGTGGCAAACTTGGTATCTATGATCCCATTTACTATAAAATGAAAGGATTTACTTCATATTGGTTTAAATTGTCAAATTTCAAATAAGGTCAAGATAAAGTGGTTAAAATCCTAGATTGTGCTTTACTCACAAAGAAGGATGTGTTCTATTTATTTAGTTCCACCATGCCTAGTGTCTATCATTAATTATTCCATTATTTCATAACATAAACCTATTCACTTATGTATTGAATAGTGCTCCCCTCAAAACAAATAAAGTAAGACCTAGACCTATCTCAATATTACACACCTCAAGTATGAAACAACTCTTGACCATATCACATGTATTTAGAATCTGGATTATAGATCCACATGATAAAAATGTTAGACTTATTTATGGGTTGATTCCATAACTTAGATTAGCACCTTTATTAAATTTTATGGTAATAAATAAAATATATTGAGACAACATGCTCAAGAAGTAATAATATGATGAATTTTATAATATTCCACATGAAATTGACAATTCATCATTTAATGTTAATTTATAATCTCAAGCTACTAAATGGAGATAAAAGATCAAAATTGAGGAAGAACAAAAGCCAAAGGATCCCAACTCAAATTTATAATGCATTGGTTAAGAATGGGTGATAAAGTATGAAAGAATTATTTGCTCTTCTCCACTTTATATAATCTCTAGACAAAATTATAGCCTTATATTTGACAATTATATGTTTATAAAGTCCCCAAACAACTTATAAGATATTTTTTTCATTTATATTGAAGTGTTTAATACCTGACACTCTTCCCCAACTCAGGAAGTATATCTTTTGTAATGCATTCAAGTTATCTCATGAAAGATTTTTTAAGCTCAAAGTGTTTCATGTGATAGACCTCTTATTATAAATTATATTAAGGAAGCACTCATGTAGATGACCTATGATAAATTCTCTATAATTGAATTTATCCCCCATGAATTTTATTGGGTCCTATGGGACACTATTTGACCATATCTTCACAAAATATTTTTAAAATCTATTTTACCTAACTCTCTGGAAGCCTTCAAAAATTAAGGTAATATAAAATTCATTAAAAAAGATGGATATCATGAGCTTACTAATAATTCAAGGCCTATTGATCTTTTCAATGTCTCATAAAAATTAGTTTATAAAGCTAAATCCCTTAGGTAAAGACATATTATTCCAATCATTTTTAGAAGTGAAAAAATAGGATTTATCCAACATAGATATATTATGGAAAATGTTATTTTGGTCTGAAAGGGTATGGAATAGGACACATTCTCTTGCAAAAAGTCCATGATTGTGAAGATTCATTTTTAGAAATATTATGATAGGATTGAGTGGCCCTTAATAATTGAAATGATTCAAGATCTTTGATTTTACCCCTAGTTTGTTCATACTTTTAAAATGTTATTTTAAAATAATGGAGCTTTATTTCCATTAATTGATTAAAATATATATTTTTTGCATTGTATAGGTATAATAGGTAAGGTTTCCTCTTTTTTACCTTGTTATATGTGCTTTATACTTATTATTTCAGCTACCTATTATCTAATTATTTTTCTACAGGTTTGGTGAAAGGCATCTCCCCCCATTATCATCAACAAATCCTCAATGGGAATTTTTCATATACTTACTTAATTACCCTTTTTTTAAATAATATTTAGTCAAAAATTCCATGGAATGCCTTGTCATTTTCTCTATCTCATCCCATTCATATATTCAATGGATACATAATTAATCATACAAACAATCTCTCTACAAGAAACCCCCTACGTTGGAAGAATATCAATGTAAATTGATTCATCTACGTGTAAAATTTATTTTTTGGGGCATTCCATTTGATTTCCAAGATTATTCATATGAAATTTGATCATATTTTGTACAAAGGGTTGAGAAAAATATTTCATATTGGATCACCAAACCTCTTTATTTAGCAAGGAAGTTCAAAGTTTATTCTAAATTGATGGGTACTAGTCATATTTACTATTATTCTTGTTAGGATCCTTCTAAACCTACTTATGATAAACTAGAGAAGTTACCAAGATATTTTATATGAAAAAAAATTAGAAGGCCATTAGGGTTTCCATATGGTCTCTATGGATATTTCATTAGAGCTAATAATGTATGGGGCCTTTTGTCCATTTACTTCAATCTTCAAGGTCATTCCTTAAATTTTAATTGGATCAATGAAAGCTTATAATGGGATGAGTTTTGGAAGGTTATATTGAATAATTTCATTACATAATGAACTCCTCTTAATAGAAAGTAATGGAAGGGACTTAGTTTTAAAGGTCTTATTTTTTCTCTTGTGATAGTTAAAATTGGTGGCACTTTTATGGTTCAGAGTACATGGAAACCCTAGGAATTGTTAAAAACTAACCTAATATGGGAAGGGGATGATTTAATAAATGGATTTCTTTTTAATTCTCATTTTATTTGGTGGTTTCCCATTCTTAGTTTCCATAATGTTCAATTTTCCATGGTTCCCTAGATTAAGAGTCTTAGCATTTTTAAAAGGGGAATCAAGACTATGAAATACATATTATACAAGGTTTCCCATAGGTGGATGTGATGGGATGTGTATAAAATTAAATAATAGTTTAAAAATGAGGATATGGAGTTTATTATTGAAATTTAGAATTCCATACATGATATTTATCTTCATAAGATTTATGTATCTTCTATAACCCCATGGTGGAAAGATTATAATTGTCCTACTGATACTCCTTTTTGATATAAAAAATCTAAATTAGGCATCTTATTCTCTCCCCTTATCAAATTTATAATTAAACCTTCAACTACAATTATAAGTTAAGGTTCATGAATGCTATTTTGTATTGAAGGTTTTCCAACCATTAAAAATTCCATATTGAGCCCAAAAAATCTCATTTTAACTAGTGCATATAGACATCCAATTCCTATCACTATTATGCTAAAATTATCAATCCAAAATCACTAAAATGAACTAAATGGTTTGAAATTATCACATACAAGTGCCAATTTAGGTTAATGTATCCTTGAATGGGATAATGCATTTTTTATGATTATTATTTTTTCTCAAATCACTTAGATTTAAATTAAAACCATGCAAAATGATGCTCTATACCACTAAATTATTCTAATTTGGTAGTACACATCACATGCATGTGTTATTTTATGTCCATAATACCCTAATTGGGGTTTTATTCCATACACAATTGACACATTCTTTTGATTATACTCTAGTCAAATTATGACTTAATAAAATGACATTTCCAACCAGGTTGATTAAGCATGTGATAGTTTTACAAAGAATTGCAAAAAATAATCAATTCCACTTAAGCAAATTAAATCAAATCAAGATCCTAAGTTAAAATTACATGGAATTTATTGAAAAAATATTTATTGGTAATTCATTCCTCAAATTTGCATCATCCCATGAAATCATCAATGGGGTGACATCCATAGACCAATAATGGCATAAATATTAGGATTAATCCCCCCCATGCCTAATCAATGCCCCACTATTTCAAATATTAATAGGCATATTTATATATTTTCCATCCAAAATTGAATTCATCTATGGCCATAGATCTTAATCTCAAGATGAATGGTCATGGTCAATTATAAACAATATTGAAAAGTTATAAATAAGTGAGCCAAGACCACTTTTTTTAATCTTCAAATATACAAACATACTATACAAAAATTATTATATAAAACTTCATTAATTTTCACAACTCAAATAAATATTGTTTTCCTAAGCCATTGGTACTCTAGAAAGTGATGGAGGAGCATGCTACCCATCATTGATGAAGACTTAGATCACCAAATCTGGGGAAAACATGTTATATTATAAGGAAGGATGTTATTTTGAAAGTTTGGTAGTATTCCTCTTTAAATATCTCTTATAATTCATTATCAATACCCCATAAGGGAGTGTGATTGATGTTTTATTGTTTATATTCTTATTTATATGGATTTTATTGTCTAATGCATGGATAATACATCTTGTAATCTTACTCTACAATTTAGGATGATCGGTGGGACTCACACCTCACTTAAATATTTATACCTTCTAATTTTGAATTCATAACCTCTTTGGAGGATTTTTTACATCTCCTTTTCTCTTATTTTATTTTTCTATAGCTTCTGAGACAAATGGTGGGATCAACCTATAGAATGGTGTGATCAGTCTAGAACTTAGTAGTATTGACTTGAAAATTGGTGATATCACCTTACGAAATGTTAGGAATTCATTAATGAATAGAGGAATAAATGTTATTCACTATTTATCTATCTATGTGTTTTAAAATATTGGTGAGATCACAATACAAATTGGTGAGTTCACTCTATAAAATGGTGGGAACACACTCTGAATTGATGAGTTTGATTTACATATTAGAGAGATCAACCTTTAAAATGGTAAGATCACTCTGGAATAAAAATTGATAGGTGAATATTATTTTATTGTAATAATTTATTATCATTTAGGTGGGAATGCCATGTACTTTGATGAGTTCACCCTACTAATCAATGATATTGCCTTGTTAATCGACAAGATCACAAACTAGTGTCTTATTTATTCTATCTTATAGTGATATCAATCTATAGAATGGCGAGATTACTCTGCAAAATGGAAAGATCAATGTTCACAAGAAAATATAGACTTAAAACAACAAGATAAAATATTTTGCTAATAATTCACACACTGATTTTAGACTTCTAACATCTTCTTTGTAGGATTTAATTCAATTAGTCTCCACTTCAATAATAAGCAAAGGAAAACTTAATTACGCACTTCATTTTACTTATTAAAATGAGATCTCACAATTAGATAAATACTCTTAAGAGTTTCTATTTTTATGTTTATTTATTAAAGTGTTTGATTTTATAAAGATGAGTGTTATATGTATGCTCTCCCCCTATATCCTTTAGTGAATTTTGGTAAATAAAAGTGCTCATTATTTTCATTTGGTTCCTTGTCCAAAGGCATGAAAAGAAATTTTCTAGGGTCTTCCTCAAATTCATATAGTTTGGGTGATCATAAAAATGACCATAAAGTCTTTTCATTTATCTTTATTTTTATCCATTTTAGCTTGTGAGCTGAAGTTCATCGCTTCTTCAAAAGTTATCTAGGGAAAACATTGACCTAGGAATTTATATCTTGACATTGTTTCAACCCCACTCCATACTGGGGTATATAAATTGAGGGTGACCTACTAGGATGCTTGTTTTGAGTGGTTAAAATAAGCTTTATTAGTGGTTATCAGCCTCAAACTGTGGGGGAAACTTGGACATCACACTGCACTAAGTAATTAATGGATATAGTGGTTATGAAAAAGATAAGACTTTTTCATAATAATGAATTTGATGCATATCTAATTGATGTGAAAATATTTAGTGTTAGCCACACTTGGGACCATCTAGATGTGATTTTTTTTAGTTTTTATAATAACCACACTTGCCATGGATATAATGTTGGTGTAGGGTGAGTAGCCAAA
The DNA here is from genome assembly GCA_037957365.1 of Torreya grandis. NCBI lineage: Eukaryota > Viridiplantae > Streptophyta > Pinopsida > Cupressales > Taxaceae > Torreya > Torreya grandis. Next base: position 683,358 of record JARHVA010001459.1, on the reverse strand, counting down.
AGTTCTATGTCACCATACACACTCTTGAGAGAAGAGGGGGTATAAATCCCCTACTTTCATGTGTTTTTATTTTTGGATTAATAATTAAAATCCTATAAAGAGCGCTATATAAACTAAATTTGATAATACCATACAACCCTATTATGTTTAGGATTTAGGACATTACACTTAGGTATGTTTTTCATTTTTTCATTTTATTTCTTGGTCCTTTTTTACTCTAAAATTATTTTTGTGAAATCAAAAACACATCAACAAACCAAACACTTTGTCATACACCATTCTATTTGAACAAAGAGGCATTATGTTGCCCAAATTGAAATCACTTTTTTGCCTTGTTTAAATCATCATTTATAATAGTGTGTTTATATTTTATAAACAACATTGTTATGTTGTCCATTTGATTTTATATCATTTTACCACATTGAAATATCTCAAAGCTCTTCATTTTTTTTGTCTAAATTCAAAATCTCACCTTTCTATGTTCTGATCCAATGTGTTAATATTTTACCTTTCACACTTGGTTTGAGAAACTTGAGTCTGATTTCCCATTTGGATTGAAGGTTATTACCTAGACTCATCATAATTTTATTTTTATGGTAGACTTAGATGATCTTGTGTTCGCTCATGCGCTAAATTCCTGGACCATTTTACATCTTATTTTCATGTGGCACCATTATTCTACACATTTAGTATTCGATTTATGCTTAGGATTTCTTGTGTTAATTCACATTTTCAGATTTTTGGTTCACATTTTTATCTTCCTAATCATAAAGACCTTCTTCAATTTTTTTAGTCATAACTCATCAAAGTTGTATATATATTGTATGGTATTGATGTATCTTTGACCTAAGTTAATTTTTCTATCCTACACTTTAAGTACTAAAGATATCTTACCCTATTCTAATTTGATGATTTCAATAAATCATGGTTGAGAAAATTTGTAACCACTTTCTTCTAATTATGTGGTACTACACTTCTTTTATTATAGTCTCATTTTACCTTGTCATTTATTTGAAGATATACAAACACACTTTTTTATGTTTTTAGAACACATGTCACATCTTAGTAAATGTATAAAAACCATATTTCAAGCTTGAAACAAAGGTATACTCATAGTGGGGTCTCTTATGGCCCTAGTTATGAGGAGAAGCATTTTTATGATGGATAAGATAACTCTATAGTGTTCAAAGATATCCCAATAACCATAGGTTCTAAATAAGATTATTATGAACATCAAACCTTAAAAGATAAAGATGAGTCCCTCCTCAGGTTGATAGAATCAAATGCTAGGTTGCCTATAGGTTTGTTGATGGAGTAATTGCACACACTTGTTAGGATAGAAGAGAAATAACAAGAGTAACCTCTTGCTCACATTACAAAATATAATATGGATTATTCTAGAAAAGGGAAAGAAACACTCATAGAGTCTACTCCCAATGATCAAGATATTACTACCAAGATCAACAAAATTATTCAATGGTATGTAGAACAACTTATCATAGACTTAATAGACTCTTTGGTTATGACTTCGATCAACAATAATGCTTCTAAAGAGCAAGAGAATATGATAGATAATAAATAGCATACATTAGTTGAGAGTAAATCTAAGATGGATCCTATAATTTCATCTAAATAGAACAAACTTAGGGATGTTTCACAACATGTTTCATTAGAAATGGAGCATACATTCTTAAATCACCAAAAAGCTCTTATACCTTCATATAATCAAGGGATGAAAAACTCAATGAGTGTTGGGTGTATTATTTAAAACACTTTGGAAATATCCTCCCAACCATCACATCCTTTGGTTAATCAATCACACACTTCAAAAAACCAATAATATACTTATAGTTCATAGTGGTAGATTCCAAGAAATGGCTATCAACCACTTGGGTATCGTCAACCAACCTACTTGACTCAAGGAGTAAACCAAATAAAAGTTTCATATCATAGTGTGTATATCCCTAAAAAAATAATGTAATAGGTACACATACCACCCCAAAAGAATTATATTCCACCAAGAAATACACCAAACATACAATAGTGGAATTCAATGAAGGAAATAGTGTCAAGACTAGAAGCGAGAAACCGAGTGAATAAATATAAGTTTGATGAGATATGTCTATATCCATTCAACTTAAATATTCTCTAAGTCCCCTTTCCACACCATTTTTAGGAAACCAAATTTGATAAATATAAAGGTAAGGGTGACCCTTGAGAACATATCCAAGCCTTTTGTGTACTGTGCTAATAGGTAGCCTATAGTAGTTTTTATTTGCTTCACCTATTTCCTCACAATTTTGGATGGACAAGCTTTAGACTGGGTCCTCAAATTACCTAAGGGATCAGTGGTAGATTAGAATGATTTATCTAAATTTTTTATCTACCATTTATCTTATAACATTGAACATGACATGATTGTGGTCAACTTGTGTAAAGTGAAACAACGAGATGGGGAAAGCTTTGAAACATATCTACAATAATGAATAACATTAGCTAGCTACTTTTAATGAACTTTTCTAGATAAAAAAATGGATAATATTTTTACATAAAACTTACACCCTGATGTGGCTCATAATATATGACTCGCTTATGCAAATTCATTCAAGGAAATTATAGACAAGGGTATGCAGATTGAAAAGGAAATTATTACTAAGGGTCTTACCAATATTTATTCACAGGGTGAAATGTTTAATCAAACCCAATCACATATTCAAGTTGTTTCTACAAAAAATTCTAAAGGGTTTAATAAAAATAAGAACATAGTGGGAAATGGAGAGACAAATCTAGACATGTGCAAATGGTATAGGCTCTACTAACTTTAAATGTGTAACTAGATCCACCTAATCCATTAACCACTTTACAAATAGATCCTCCATGAAGTTAATTCAATAAATATCAAGTATTCATCAAACTGGGAGAGCTTGTTGAGGTTGTATTCTAAAAGCTCATAGCAACTAACCTGATTATGTGGTCAATACCAAGGTAATTCCCTAAAGATCGACCAAAACCTAATTTGTATTTACAAAATGAGTCTTTTAACTTCCATAGATTTATTGTCCATGGCCTTTACTGATGTGTTCAATTGAGGCATCTTATTGAGGACTTGATCGAGAGTGGTGAAATTGAAGTAAAACACATGGTGAAAAACACTAATTAAGAAATTAGCATTTAAAAATACCCATTTCCTAAACATAATAAATAACCATGAAGAAATAATTAAAATAAAGGGTAAAACCAACATCAACAAGCACAAATCCATAATCATAATCAGCATGATCATAATCAGGATCATAATACCCATGCTAATAACTTGAGTTACAATAACAAGCCATAAGATTATAATAGCACTATGGGATGTATTTTTACAAATCATATTACCACTATCACCATCGAACGTCATAAACCATCCAATGCTTTACAAAGTAATGGACACACCATTATAGGGTCAACAGTGTATTCTTCATGTAATTCCACATTAGGTTTGAGAAATTCTATTACACCTCAGTTTTTATGAGTTACTATCCTTGTACCCCCTTCTATAAACCATTCTTGGTCTTCTATGGATGTTAATATCTAAATTAAATTAAATTAAATATCTCCTTAACAAATCAAAATTGTACAAACACAACTAGATATGCATGAGTCACCATATAAGGCCCTCTACCTTCTTCTAATTATAATGGCTCCTTGCCAACTCAAAATTGTGAAAACACAACTAGACGGTCACAAGCCACCATCCAAGGACATATGCCTTCTTCCTTTAATTATAATGTCTCCTTACCAACTCTATATTATGTAATTATGACTAGACTCTCATGAGTCACCTTCCAAGGCCCTGTGCCCTCTTCCAACACTAGACCAAACATGAAAATTTTACCTTTGGATCTAAAACTAAACATTGTACCAGTCAAGGCTAAATCCTTTCATGATGTCATTGAAAATTCATATAGTATTTTAGACCAACTAAGTAAAACCCCTGCACAAATTTCTATTTTATATCTTTTACATAAATCAAATGTCCATAAAACTATTTTGAATGATTTCCTTCAATAGTCCACTATTCCATAAGATATTAACCTTGATCAATTTCATACACTTATAGGGAATTTGACTCCTTTCTAACAAGTTACATTTGATTAGAGAGATATGTCTACTCTTGGTCCTACCCATAACAACCCCTTGTATATTGAGGTCTTCATTAAAAATAAAAAAATCAAGTGAGTTATTATATAAAATGGTTTAGGGTTGAACATAAAGTCACTCAAGTTAGTACAATTATTGGTTTATACTACCAAGGACATCCAACTAGAGATAATCACAATCAAGGCATAGGAAAATATTGAAATGGAATGTTTTAAAACTATTTATCTACCAATCATTATTGGGTATATGTCCCATCATACTTTGTGTCATATTATGGTTATTGAAATGCCTTATAACATAACTCGTAGTGACCCTTGCATCCATGAAGTATATACCATCCCATATATTTTACACCAATGCCTCAAGTTTCCCTATGATGGGATTGATGTTACCATTCCTATTGATCTATATCCACACCAATATTCCAAACACCTAGAGGTAAATTTCATAATTATAACTATTGACCTGATTCTAATTTCATCTAAAAGAAGAATAAATAAATATTTTCACAATCACCAAAATCTAATTATATCAACCAAAGTGACCTTGATTCTACTTCAAATAATCCATTTCCTGCAACACTTGTACAATAGGTAACTATTGAAGACACAAGCATTTCCACTTACCATCTAAAAGACACCTTTCACATTACTAAGATTCTAAAGTACCCTAAGTATTTCATCACACAAAATACTTCCAAAATCCCTTTCTAGACCAACATGATTTGTCAAAATAAGAAAGATACACAAAAACCACCAATGGTATTCATACCTACTACTTCAATAAATCAAGATTGAAAAGATTTTATTGAATGAGACTAGATATATTTTAATGTTATTGTTGATTATTTTTAGAATCCTAAGTATCCTATCCCTAATTATACTATGGATAACATTGATTATATAGGTAAAGGCCTTGGGCCATGATAATAAGCAATATTTAAACCATTATCAATAGGTAAACCTATTATGAGTCAAGGTCTTGAATTTATACCACATAGGGGTGACCTCATGTATTTTGTTAGTGATTATTCTTAATCAACTAATAATGAGACTCCAAGAAGAAATATAATGTCCCATTATATCACTTATGATGACATTTTTGACACTAACATATTTGACTCCAAATTTATTATGACCATCAGATCCCATTATCCCCTTTTCCTTCACCATCTTGACCTCATTAATTAGGACCAATAGGATTATATTATACCGCTAAATGAATTTTAGAATAAGGAATCTATTTTTGATTACTTGGGCCTTAGAGAGATATTTATAATTGGTCATCATAAGCAAGGCTTTGACTTTTCCTTGGACTCTTCCACCTACTTTAGAGAGTAGATAAATTTTCTTGGTCATAAAACAAATAAAACATTTAGATCTTTAGGCAAAAACTTCTTTAAGGTGTTCATTAAGCATGGAAATATTTAAGAGAAAGAAAAGCCCTTGGGTGAAAACTTATTTCATGTGCTCTTGGATGGGAAAGTTTTCTCATTTCTAAATGAATCATAGTGTCCAACAAGTCCTAGCTCTATAACTAGTACCAATATCACATCAGAATATCATAAAGTCTTTGAACATCTTGCTCTTGATTTTATAGAGATGTTTTCTAGTTGGCCATTACGTAAATTGGTAGATTCAAATTCATCTCATTATCTAGATATTTGGGAAAAGAATCTAGAAGATAAAGAGGAAGAAGAGGATTAGGATCAGATGTTGCCCACTATTCTAAAAGATAATTCTACATTCCTCACAACAAAAACTATTTAAGTGAACCTAGGGACTTACGATAATCCCAAATTTATTTATCTTGGAGCCTACCTTAGTAATAAACATCATGACCACATTGTCACCATTCTAAGGGATTTCATTGATATCTTTACATGGACTTATTCCATAATGCCATACCTAGACCTTGACTTTGTAGTGCATCGACTTGTTATTCATACATATGCTAAGCCTATCAAAAAAAATTGAGAAAGATGTATCCATTCATCACTCCTTTGGCAAAAGAAAAATTGGAAAAACTATTAGGAACTAGCTTTATCAGATCATTCGACTATTTTGAATAGATATCAAACATAGTTCTAGTAATCAAAAATCCACAAGGTATATGCATTTGTACTAATTTTAGAGACATCAATAAGGCATGTCCCAAAGTTGATTTTATTCTACCCAATGTCCACATGATTGTTTATTCTACTACTAGGTATGAGATGTTGTCCCTCATGGATGGATTCTCATGATACAATCAAATCAAGATAGATCCATAGGACTAGTACAAAACTACATTTACTACACCATGGGGAGCATTTTATTACCAAGTCATGCCCTTTAGCTTAAAAAATGTTGGGGATACCTATTATTATGTTATGACTATCATCTTCCTTGACAAGATGCATGATATTATTGAAGACTATGTTGATGACATCCTATTCAAATAAAAAACATGTGTTAGACATCTTAATGTTCTATGGAGAATCTTTGAGAGACTTTGTGAGTACAAGGTTAGTATGAATACTAAGAAGTGTGTCTTTGGCATCAATTTTGGGAAATTTATAGGGTTCTATATGACACAAAAAGGGATTTAAGTCGATCTTAAAAAGGTCAAGGCCATTATAGAAATGCCTCTACCTTCTAATCTCAAAAAGGTATGTAGCCTACAAGGAAAAATCCAATCTATTTACAGGTTCATTTCACAACTGGAAAATAAGTACCACCCATTTACACACCTCTTGAAGAAAGGGGTCACTTTTAAATCAAATTTTTAATGTTAATTATAATTTGTGAATCTCACAATATACTTGGCCAACCCGCTAATTTTGAGACCATCAACACCTAGACATATATTCATTCTTTATATTTCAACAACTAAACATGCATTGGGGGCACTCTTGGCCCAACATGATGAACATGAAAAGGAACATGCAGTATACTATTTGATTCATACACTTGTGGCTTATAAACATAATTATATGCTTGTAGAGAAGGTGTGTTTGGTAATGAAATTTGCATCCCAAAATTTATGACACTATATGATAAATAATAAGACTATTGTTATTGTTAAAGTGGACCGTCTCTAATATTTATTGTCTAAAGCAACTCTCACAAGTCACATGGCTAAATGAGTCATGATCTTAATTGAATTTGAATTTGAGTATCATAAATAAAATGCTATCAATGGGTAAGTCATTGTAGATTAGCTTGTAAAAGCTCCTAATACAGATACTCAACCACTCAAATCTGATTTTCTAGATGAGTCTATTATGATAGTAGAAGAAGTGAAGCCATAACCTCAATAGTATAAGTTATACTTTGATGGATCCTTTACAACCCATGGATTTGGGGATGGCATTTTGTTGGTTACACCACAAGGGTATCTAATTCCCAAAGCATTTCATATTAATTTTCATTTTACCATTAATATGACCAAGTGTGAAGCCCTTATTTATGGACTTCATCTTGAAATACAATAGGATATCATTCACTTAATGGTCTATGTGGATTCTCAATTGATTGTAAATCAAACCATAAATCAATATTAGACTCAAGATGATAAGCTTGTACTGTACAAGCACATTGTGGATAATATGAAAACTCATTTCAAATCCCTATAATTTGAATATGTACTATGGGTCAATAATAGATATGCCTATATAATGGAAATAATTAGGTCCATGATAAAAATTGCTTGTAGTGCTAAAGAGTATCAGTTTATCATTGAAAATATTCTATAACCTGCTCATGTATTGCTAAATTTACAGAGGGTATACACCATTACTAGTCCAAATCCCCCACCTGAACTACCTTGGTTCTAATACATTTATAATTATTTTCACAACCAAGTATTTCTATTCAACCTTTTCAATAATTTCCAAAAAAATTTCCTTCAGTACATAGCCCATTATAGCCTTATCAGAAACATTCTTTATTGTAAAGGTTATGATTGAATGCTTCTTAGTTATTTATCTTTGGGAGAAACTAGTTTAGTGCTTAAGGAGGTTCCTAAAGGAATTTGTGGGGCCCACACCAATGGTATAGTCTTAGCTGAGAAATATTAGTGTAGGTTTTTATTTTTCCCTATTTATTAATTAGGGAATATCATATATTTGTGCATACATGGAGTTTTCCTACATTCGTGGGATAGGCTAGCTTATGTGGAGATTGTGTGTCATATTTGTGTCATAAGGTGTCATAAGAATGGCATAAGATACTCCTATTTCGGGTATGGGAGTTATTTCTCTATTCTTAGCACCTTGTCACCACCTTTTGAGGAGACTATTCTTGGGGTGCTTTGACCACCATTTGTGGAGGAGTTACTTTCTAGCTCTCCTATATGTATTCTTCATTTTGGCCATTTCATGTTACTAATTCAGATTTGGTTTCTCCATTTTGTTTTGTGCAATTTATCTTCTTGTCATTGTCAAATTGCTTTAGCATCTTTGTGGTGTGCACTTGTTCATCTTGTGTGATCATGTCTTCATTGCACTCGCGTTATCCGGATTCTGGCAACAACAACTCCGATATGGTATCAGAGCAAAACCGATAATCTTGTGTATGTTTTTGCTTTTAGCTTATTTTGAAATCAAGAGGAATGGAGTTTTTTATTTTTGATCAAAATTAAAAATAAAAATTCTGTCCAAATTTGGTATTGGTTTCTTGGGAATCCTTGGCCTTTGGTTGTCTTCACCTCAGGGAGCAGCATTCAACAGCAGAAGGAGGAAGGTTGGCACTTAGTTCTAGCAAGGAACAACAATAACTTCATACCTGCAAGGTGCCTCATACAGTCCATTTTTTTGGAAGACCAGCTTATGCAATCTGCGTTTTTTTTGGTAAGAGGTCTGCATTTTTTTGTTACTTGTTTTCTCCAGCTTGAGCAAAGACAGAGGACGCCACCTTCCAGCCTACTGTTCCAGCTGATCCACGCCACTGTGTCCAGGTGTAGTCCAAACCAGGTGTATCCCAACTAGGCAAAGCCCAGACCAGGTGCAGCCCAACCAGGCGCAGCCCAGACTAGGGGCTGCCCAACCAGGCACAGCCCAGACCAGGCGCTGCCCAGTCCAAGCGCTGCCTTTCTTTTGGTTCAAACGTTGCTGCCACGTTTGACTGCTAGTGCCACAATATTCTTGGGCACTTAGGATTTGCTATAGTAGGCACTGTCTTCAAGACTATTTTCTGTTTCCAACACCTTGTTCAGACTTTGTTCTTCGTTTTCAAAGTCTTTTTTAACAAAGGGTGAGGCCCGGGTTGGTAGGAGGCCAATTCCCCCTCACAAAAAACCTCATTTGGATTCTTCTTTTTGTGTCGAATCTAATGAGTGGTTGGAAGGCCACTTTCTCTCCTCATAACATCATTTTTTTAACGTTTTAGTGCTTTTTTGTGTAAAAACACTAGTTTACGAAAAAATTGTAACTTTAAAATCTTGCAAACGGTAGCTCAGTTTTGGGTGCCATTTTTTGAAAAAGTGCTTGTAATTCAATTCTCCACAGCGTAGACTTGTTCTTTTTCAAAAATGCACTAGTTTGTAAAGTGCCAAAATTTGGGTCTCCTAGGATGCATTTTTGGCTGAGTCTGATGTCCTGTTTGCTTTTGTCTTGCACTGATTGCTCTAAGACGCATTTTCGGCTGAGTCCGACGTCTTTTGAGCGTGCACTTGCATACTTGGGGGGGCTCAATATTTCAGGGGGGTGTGATTACTTTCCACAGCTTGCAACTTCACTTTCATTCTCCTTTTTGCATACAATCACAACTTGCAATCAACACAACTTCACCTAATTTCAGCTAAAAATGGATTCTTTTCAACTCAAACCCCTAACACCCTTCAACTATCATGAATGGAAAGTTAAAATGTCTATCATTCTTAGAAGTAAAGGGTTGTTTAGGATCACAATGGGTACAAAAGTAAAACCTAATAGAGATGCTGAAAAGGTTAAGTGGTACAACCATAGTGATGAAGCCTTTGGGTTATTGAGTTTGTCCATGTCTCCAGAACTACTCTTCCACTTAGAATCCTCGCTAAATCCTAATGACATATGGGACACCTTAGAAAAGTTGTTTGGGAAGCTTGATGAGATGAGAGACCATGAGCTCGAAAACAAACTCATAAGTCTAAGTCCTAGTAACTTTGACACCCTACAGGACTTCTTTACTAAGTTTAAGGCCCTTAGATTGCAATTGAAAGAATGCGGGATAAAGAAGAAAGATGATCAACTCATACTTTCTATTCTCACAAAGTTAGGTCCAAGTTATTCAGTCTTTATCTCCACTTTCCATGCCACTAAAAGTGCCCTTGGCACTACATGGAAAATGCCTTCTTTGGATTCATTAATTGCCGACTTGACTAGGGAGCAAGATAAGCTAATTCAGATGGGCACAATGAAGTCTACTCAACCCCAAGCTTTGATAGCTAGAAATGGTAAGGACAAGACTTCAACAAAGGAGAAGAAGAAAAAGAACAAGGATCAAGAGAAAAAGAAAGAAAACACCAACCCTGCCAAAAAAAACACTGAGTCTTCATCTTCCAATGCTAAACCTAAGAAGGAGAAGGTTAAGTGTGGCTATTGTAAAAAGAATGGGCATGATGAACACAAGTGCATGAAGAAACAAATAGACCACCTAACTCATCTTCTAGAGAAGAACAACATAGGTGTTCCTGAGTCCATCAAGCAGAATTCATCAACCCAAGATTCTACTAAGGCAAAGGGCAAGGGTAAGGAGAAAGAAAAGGGCAAGGCCCTTGTAGCTACAGTAGCTTCCACATCTTCATGGGTCATTGACTCAGGTACTTCTCACCACATGGGCTCTTCACTAGTTGAGTTTTCATCTTTAGAGCCTTGTAGCATGACTTCAATTAGTTTGGGTGATGACACATCAGTTTTCGTTGCAGGGAGAGGGTCAGTTGAAATGGAAGGAGGAACATTCAACAATGTTCTAAGTGTTCCTTCTCTTTCAACCAATCTCCTATCAGTGTACCAAATCACTCACATTGGTCGGGGCATGAGAGTTGAGTTTTCACCAGATTCTGTATCTATCAGGGAGTTGCATAGTGATACTATAGTGGTAGTGGGAAGGGTAGATCACCAAGCAAGGTTATACACCTTTTCACATTTTGCATCAGATTCTTCTCCTACAGCATTGCTGACTCATTCAGATGGAGTTAACAAATTATGGCATGAGCGGTTTGGCCACCTTAACTACCGATACCTTGAGCAACTTTGCAAAAATGACATGGTCATTGGCTTGCCTCGTGTCCAATTCTCAAAAGGAATTTGTGAGGGGTGCTCACTTGGGAAGCATCCCGAAGCAAAATTTTACAAAGGCAAAGCTTGGAGGGCTTCACAACCTTTGGAGTTAGTCCACAGTGATGTATCGGGACCCTTTCCCAAACCATCTTTCATAAGGGCCAAGTACATCCTCACCTTCATTGATGATTTCTCTAGGTACACTTGGATATATTTTCTCAAACAAAAGTCTGAAGTGTTTGAATATTTTCTAGACTTCAAGGCTCTTGTTGAGAAACAGAGTGAGAAATCCATCAAGGTTCTTCGAATTGATAATGGAGGAGAGTATGTCAGCATCAGGTTTGAGCAGTTTTGCACCACAGAGGGGATTTATTTGTAGCACACAATCACCTAAAGTCCTTCACAAAATGGGGTTGCAAAACACAAGAATAGGTTCTTGAAAGAGATGGGTAGCTGTATGATTCACTCCAAATCCCTAGCACCACAGTACTCGGCCGAAGCCATCAATTATGCTTGCTACATTCAGAATAGGGTTCCTCACAAAGCTTTGAAAGGGATAAGACCCTTTGAAGCTTGGCATAAAAGGAAACCTGATGTTGAGCACCTTAGAGTTTTTGGATCCCCAGCCATGGCCCACATTCTGAAGAAGAAACGCAAAGCTATGGAACGTCAGTCCAAGCCTTGCATCTTTGTAGGATATCTGGATGGTATTAAGGGATATCGCCTTCTAGATCCCCTCACACATGAGTTGTTCATCGAGAGAAGTGTCCACTTTTAGGAGAGTCCTAGAGACTCAACACTTGACACTTCTTCTCCCTCATCGGATCTACTTCTTCATGATGATTCCTCGTCAGATTCAGATCAGCCACAGTAGGTTCTTGAGCCAGAGTCATCTTCTTCTTCTTCAAATACAGACAGTGAGGACAGTGATGTAGTGTCATTCACCTCTAGTCAGTTAGAGGATGAGGAGTTAGCACCTGACTCGCCCACTTCTGGGCCACTTTGGGCCAGACAGACACTTGAGAGTGCTGGCACATGGGCAGGAGACCCTGTAGATGACAGACATACTAGGGGGGATTTTTAGAGAGATCCACATGCCTTCTTTGCTTTAGTTTTGGATCCACAAACTTTTTGAGAGGCATCGGGGGTACCTGAGTGGGATAGTGCTATGGAAGAAGAATATTCTTCCTTAATCAAAAATTGCACTTGGGATTTGACTTCACTTCCTAAGGGAAGAAAGATTATTTGATGTAGGTGGATATATCGGACCAATTTTTCTGCAAATGGGTCAATTGATAAGTATAAGGCACGATTGGTAGCCAAGGGTTTCTCACAGGTGGTAGGCATTGACTACTTAGAGACCTTTGCACCCGTTGCAAAGATGACTTCTATCCGACTCACCTTGGCTATTGCCGTAGCACATGGTTGGGATGTGCATCAGATGGATGTGAAGAGTGCCTTTCTTCACGGAGACCTTGAGGAGGAGATCTACATGGAGCAGTCGCCAGGGTTTGTTCAGGACTCTTCCTTAGTATGCAGACTTAGGAAATCTATTTATGGCCTCAAACAGGCCCCTCAAGCTTGGTATGCCAAGATGGATTCCTTCCTTCTCATAGTAGGATTCACTAGGTGCCATTCTGATCCTAATGTCTACTTCTTACGGTAGGATGATTCGCTTTTGATTTTGGTTCTATGTGTTGATGACCTTTTGATCACCGGGAGTTCTTCATCGGCTATTACAGTGGTGAAGGCATCTCTTCAGGAGAGATTTGACATGACAGACTTGGGTTTATTGCACTACTTCCTTGGCATCGAGATCTCACAGTCAGATTCAGGGATTTCTCTTTCACAACCTAAGTACACTCTCGACTTGTTGGCTCGATTTCACATGGCTGATTGCAAGCCATCTCTGACTCCCTTTCTATCAGGAGTCAAGCTTGAGACTAATTGTTCTTCACCATTGGTTGATGCCACTCGGTATCGACAACTTGTTGGTAGTCTCATCTACTTGACTCACACCAGGCCTGACATTTCATATATAGTGGGACTTGTCTTCAGATTCATGCAGGAACCCCATGAGCTACATTGGAAAGCAGCTAAGAGGATCTTGCATTACATACAGGGTTCACATAGATATGGGATTCACTACAAATTTGGCACAGAAGTTAACTTGGTTGGATATATAAATTCAGACTGGGCTGGTGATTCATAGACTCGTAAGTCCACTTCTGGTTATAGTTTCTCTCTAGGTTCAGGTCCTATCAGTTGGTCTAGCAAGAAGCAGAATGTTATTGCTATATCATCCACAGAGGCAGAGTACAGGGGAGCTATTAATGTAGCCACTGAGGCTATTTGGCTTCAGGGGATTCTTTCTGAGTTTGGCATTCCTATCAGACAACCCACCATCATTTATTGTGACAATCAGAGTACCATACAGATTTGTAAGAATCCGGTTTAGCACCAGCGGACCAAGCACATAGAGATTCACATGCATTTCATTCAGGAGCTTATTCATAGTTAGGTCATTGACTTGATATTTTGCCAGTCTTTAGATCAGGTTGCAGACATCTTCACCAAACCTTTCACTGAGAGTAAGTTCATTCATCTACGAGCTCTTCTTGGGGTGCGGTCTACATCTACAGCAGCATCATCTTCAGGGGGGCCTTCTATCCTCTTCTTTTCTTTTATGTCTCTCTTTTGGGGGGGAGTTTTTTCCTACGGGTTTTCTCCTTTTCTCTATCTTATGGGAGATTGCATTTATACATGGGTACCTCATTAGGCCTAGTTGTCGAGACCCATTTTATATTTCCACACTTCCCACCTAAGCTACGCTTATGGGGGGGTATTAGTGTATGTTTTTATTTTTCCCTATTTATTAATTAGGGAATATCATATATTTGTGCATACATGGAGTTTTCCTACATTCGTGGGATAGGCTAGCTTATGTGGAGATTGTGTGTCATATTTGTGTCATAAGGTGTCATAAGAATGGCATAAGATACTCCTATTCTGGGTATGGGAGTTATTTCTCTATTCTTAGCACCTTGTCACCACCTTTTGAGGAGTCTATTCTTGGGGTGCTTTGACCACCATTTGTGGAGGAGTTACTTTCTAGCTCTCCTATATGTATTCTTCATTTTGGCCATTTCATGTTACTAATTCAGATTTGGTTTCTCCATTTTTTTTTGTGCAATTTATCTTCTTGTCATTGTCAAATTGCTTTAGCATCTTTGTGGTGTGCACTTGTTCATCTTGTGTGATCACGTCTTCATTGCACTCGCGTTATCCAAATTCTGGCAACAACAACTCTGATAAGAAACTCCTCAGAATATGTTATTATTAGCCCAATGTGGAAATAGATGCCTATAATCACATCAAGAAGTGTGTTTCTTACCAACAACAGGTAATCTAATACACACACCTTCCTTGCCACTCTAGCCGATTACTACACCATGGTCATTCTCTAAGTGGGGATTTGATCTCATCAAGAAAATAAACACAACCTCTTTTGATGGACACAAATGTATTCCCACTAATATCAATTATTTTACTAAGTGGATTGAGGCCATTCCTCTGACTTATGTCACCAAGAATCAGATTCCCAAGTTTATCCATTACCATATCATCTATTGATATGGTATCCCAGCTCGTATTATATTTTATAATGGTAAATCATTTGTAAATAGAGATGTTAAATATCTTTGTGCCAAATTAAAAATCAAGCACAAGAAATCCATGCTATATAACTTGCAAGGTAATAGATAAGCTGAGGCATCTAAAAAAACTATTGTTTGGATCTTAAATAAAATTTTCAATGATGTTAGACATAGTTGGCACTTGAAATTTTTTCTTGATCTCTAGTCTTATCTCACTAGTCATTGAACCCCCACAAGAGCCACTCCATACTCCCTTATTTATGGCATGGAGGCTATTATCTTGATTAAGATCAAGTTGCCTTCAGTGTGAGTATCCTTGGAGAACATTGAAGATGATGAGGATTATAGAGTTTACAAGTTGCAAGAGATTGAGCTCTGTGATGGAAAGAATCTAGCTACCCTAACTAACTTGCTAGCATATTATAATAGATTACATAGAAGTTATAACAAGCACATTCTCCTTAGAAAGTTTGAATATGGTGATTTTACCTTGAAAGAAAACCAAAAGGACACTAATGTTGAACACAAAAAAGTAGGGTAAGTTTCAACCCAATTGGTTTGGACCATATATAATCACAATAAACTATGGATTTGAGGCATATCGATTGGCTACTACAAATGATGAAGAACCCCTAGAACTCGTAAATATTGTACATCCTAAGAAGTTCTATACTTGACATCCTTTTAAACCATTATCTATAAGAGCACTTACTTGGGGGTAACTTGTGCTGAAGTCATTTATCCCATTATTATACTTTATACCATCCTATCCTAGGCATTTTTTATTTTGTCTCATTTTATCTTGGATTGTTCTATAGTGAACCATATTCTTTTACTACCCTGGACCATTATAAATCTAGACCATTATACCCTAGGACCATTGGTACTTTGGATCATTTATATTCCTTTAGACTCATTTTAATCCCATTTTGGACTATTATAACCTAGACCATTCTACCTAGAACAATATTCTATTCATACCCTACACCATTGTAACCTACACAGTTCTATTCCATAACTAATTATGATCTTGATTATGACTCAGGCATTTTAGACACACTTAATGCTAGTTCTACACAATATTTCAACATAAATAGTATTTTTTAGCTTTTTATTATAGAAAAGTGAATAAGAATGTATCAACACATGGTTTTTGCTTACTAACAATTCTTCAGATTCATCTAAATATTGCATATTATTCTATTATCATTTTATTATTATTTGGTAGACATTGTTGCCTTAACAGAATTGCAAGGGCCATTATAGATAGATTTAGCTATTATTGGAACTCCTACTCTTGGATGAGTATATCCTTGATTAGTTAGTTACCTTGGACATTGTTTATACTCATGATCCCGATTGCAACTGGTTTAGCTGTTGTTTGAAATATTACTTGTGTAAGTGTATCTCCTCAACTTGGCAGTTCCTTGGGCCTTTTGTTAATCTTTCATTTATGTTGCTTATTTGAAAAACATAAAGACATTAAAAAATTCTAGACAAAAAAATTTCCTTGAACCTCTATTTATTTTGATCTCACACTCTTGTCATTTTGTGAGAAAATATTTGAATGATCTCACCATTTTGTTATTCCATTTCCTTATTCCTCTACACTACAATCATGTTTTCTTATCATCACTTTTCTTCTATCCCATTAATTTCCTAGGAATAACTACAATTGGTTTGATGTTGATCTTGGATCTCATGTCCATGGGACTATGTAGGCAACATTCACTTTCCTCATGCATTTAGAGTCAACTTAACCACCCCTTACTATTATTCTATTTCCCAGATTTCATTTTGTGTTATTATTTCCGTATCACTTGGGGGGTAACTTTATCTTTTATTATTCTTATATTATTATACTAGTGTTAATATTTCTTAGACTAGAGGTCACCCTATTGTAGAGTGTAACACTTTTATTACACATACATGAGAAATTTAATTTATATTCTTTACTAACATTCCAACTGGCCAATCACAAACAAAATACAATGTTATTATAGGTTAATCATACTTATGATGCATAATTTCAAATTTTCTATAGTAAACACCAAGTACTCCAAATCCAAAAATCAATGAAGCTCCAAAAATCCTTTCCAAATACACCATACCTAACATAAAACTCTATGCAACACATGTATCTCTTGACATAAACTATGAGTCTAATTTATTATTTCTATGATTAGTTCAGGATGTTCATCTCCTAAAATTATATTGTAGCATCTAGTCATACATAAAGCAGAATAAAAACATCAACATCTATGTGATAACTAAGGACATGCATCTCCTAAAACTAACATATTATAATAAGAGAAATATTAGTTAAATCATCATGTGATAGTCAAAAAATATTAATATTCCATGTATAAGTAGCAATAAGCTAAAAATGTATGTCATATATATGTCTTAAAATCATGTTTGTATACATCATAAGAATATCTATACATATCATAAGTACAAAAATGAAGAACTAGCACAATCATCTCTCATCATGCTCATCCTTTGGAGGACTCTTCTAGAAACTATGACCTAAATTAGATGTAGACCCTACTAGTGGACATGGTGGTGGAGGCCCCATGACAAACTAGTGTGCATTTAACTATCTTACTTACCACTCAAATTATATCTCATGTCTAGACCTAAAGGTTTGGCTAGTCACTATGACCTCGTATTCTCCCTATAGGAATACACTCTCTTCTCCATGGGAACTTCTGCATCATAAGATCAACTTTAGTAAGCTATATCATCCTTGATGTGTAAGACAACATCTTTTATGTGCACGGTAGTTGTTGATTAAATTTGACTTTTAGTAAAATTAGGGCACCTATAGGTAAAAAATTAAATTTTTAGGTCTATATGGGATATAATATATTTTCATGAGGTGAATAGTAAGTTAATAGAGGTAAATTAATGTTTTACTAGCTTTGGTCATTAGTTATTTTAGTCGTCATATCATTTTTGGGTCATTTTGAGGTCAAAAATAGTGCATTTAATGCTTTATACGAGTTTATTTAGAAACATGAAAGTTTTAAAACATGATGTCATGTCCCATGTGTCATTATAATTATTATATAACTGAAGAAACTAAAAATATGGTAGGTTGTTCAGAGAAGAGGTAGTTTTCTTAGCAATAAAGGAGAGATTGGCACTTGTAAGGCCTCTTTGGGAAGTGTGCAACTTGGAAAATGTTTAAATATGACTCTTAAGCTTCCCCAAATTCATATACATATTTTAATTGATATATAAGAGCCATTTCAATGCCAAAACCATTCTTCTCTTTTCTTGGATTTTTAGACACACTAAAGTGATTTGCAGGTTTTTGTTTGGTATGGTCAGCAAAAGAAATTTTAGGAAAAAAAATATTAGGGGTGTAGTATACACTTAGAGACCTTAATTTTCATATAAATAAGTTTGGGAATGATCAATTTTTATTTATGGACCATTCATTTAAAGTTGACTATCCAAATTTACCTATCAATTTGTGCACCCTGTCAGTTTTCCCTTAGTTTGAGTAATTTCATATAATCTAGATGATAAGATTTGTTTTAAAGGATGTTTAATTTCCCATATAATGGTTTCCATTATTTTTCTCAAGTTATATAATGTTTTGATGAGAAAAATAGCTTAGTTTATATGAGGAATCACTTTTATATGCAACAGGTAGTTTCTTCACCATTTGAAGGATTTTCTTGTCTTAAAGGTAGTTTTGGAAGATGAACATGTCTTGGTTCACATGTTATATTTTTCACCTTAACCTTTAAACCTCTGTTCCCAAATAAATCCATATGGAGTTGTAGTCATATGCCACTTGCTAATCAATATGCCATGAAAATGCTCATCTACAAGTGTTTGGATGATGAATGCACATTGAACGGGATGTATTAACACTAGTTTCATATCCTTATAATGTGGGAAGTTAATTTTTAATCTTATAATATTTTTTAAAAACTATGAATTATCAAAACCAATGCTCACTGTCCATGATTGCATTTTCTGCTTGCATACTATTATAGTCACCTACAAGTGGCTCAACAAAAATCCAAGGAATTGTTTTGAAGTGTTGAATAACTTGGACATGTTCACCTTGTATCCATAACATGTTATGGTTATCTTATTAGACTAGTGTGGAGTGATGTATTGATAAAGTGTAGTAAGTAAATACCTTCTAAGGCCCAATGACTGAGTATTCTAGAACCAGTCCCTAAAAGGTGTTAACAAAGAACCAAATGGTCATATAGGCAGTCGTAATATGGGATGAAAAACTTTTTAATATCCTAGTGTGTGTCAGAGGTCATGGTAACATTATTTTAAGGAATAATTTGGTATTTTAAATTGGAAATTACCTTTGAAACATTATGCATCAGTGTTTAGGGCTCTTTTCCCTAAAAGTATAAAACAAAGGTCATAAGGTATTTTATGATTAGCATATAAGATGGTTGAAAGTAATTTGAGGAATATAGAGAGGTTCACCTTTCAGAGCTTGTTAATTATAAGTAATATGACAAGAATGAGTACAATTGGATTGGTTAGGGTGATATTTAGAGGGCTCACAATTGTCTAGAAACACACTGAGAACCTATAATAGACTCTACAGGGTTTGATTCAAAAAATGGCTTTAGCACTTCAAGGAGTAAATTAGAAAAATTTACATTTTATATATCTCACAAAGTTAAAGATTTTCCTTTAAGTATGATATTTTATATACTATGCTCTAACCCCTAAACACATACCCTATCCATACAAGTTGATCAAATAGACACCTATAATTGGCAGGTAGTGACCTAAAGGGGTATGTCTAAGTATGGGAAATAGCTCTTTGGTGGTTGAAATATTTCAAATAAAGATTTAATGTATCTAATTCATTGTGGAATTTTTTTTGAGGTTTAAAGAAGGCCATATATTGCTCCATCCTTCTTTAAAACACACCTACATTCCTATGTGTGATTATGTAGGACAATGAGCTAGTTTTATATGATTCAAAGTTGTTTTAGCCATTCATAATGAGTCCAAAGTGAACGTAGGTGAGATTTGATTTTAAATTATAGAGGTAGGTCTTTTCACATCATTGAATAGTTCTCAATAATCTGAAATAATCTATAGGCAGAAGTAAAAGGGATATCTTAGTCAACAAGGGCAATAGACTAAGAAATGAGGTGTCAAAGTTTTCAAGGAATAAAATGATGTTAGATTATCCAATAAAGTATAAAAAAAACTTTTATATAAGGAATAGGTTGTAAAATTTGTACTCAAGGTCAAACCATTGTAGAATACACCTATAAATGCCTATCTAAGCCAAACACAGTCAGCATGAGTGGTTGTGAGCAGGGTTAGGATCTCAAGCAGTGTTCTAAGCCAAATTAAAGTGTTAAAAAGGTATAAAATAAATGTATATTATTATTAAATATTTATGAAGGACCTATAATAACTGAGTTCAAACCTAAACATGCAAATTAATAATCTATAGGTGAGGGTTACTGTGAAAAAGGAAACATAATCCAAAAGGCATGATGTTTCAAAGGTTAAAGTGTATGTGAAAGAATGAATGGGTAAATAAGAATATAAATGGTGTTTATAAATTAAATTATTAATTAAAAACTATTCCCACTACCATCTTTCATGTAATGAATACTTTCAGATAAACCCCTATTTCTACAAACATAGTCATAGTCAATGTTTTGTACAAGCAGTTGGACCAGTCAAGGAACTAAAAGAAGAAAAGAGAATGAGGATGATCAGCTGGTTATAACTAATTATTTAATGTTTTTTCATAGTTTATAAAATATAATACAGTGAAAATCAAGAAAATATGAGTCCCAAATCAAGCATACATAGTTCATAAAATGTAAACCTTGTAGGCAGTCTTTTGGCTAGTAATATGTTTTAGGTCTTAGAGAGTTTGTAGGTTAAAATCATGAAATAAAAGGTTTAATTTTGGTATGTAATGTAATTATAAATTTAATAAAAAATTTCATTATCTATATTTCTTGAGATAATAGGGTAAGTACCCCATGTTTTGTCTTAGATAGGGGGTAAGTTTTGCATGCATAAACACTAGTAGATTTGAGAGAAAATGATGAAAGTTGCATCAAAAATGTGTGGAGGAATTAAAATAAGGTTATGAAATCTTTAAAATATATATAAAATCATTTTAAACTATACACATGAGATAGAAAACAATCAAGGTGGTCTGGACACCAAGGTTTGTAGGCAAACCTAGTGATCAAGTAATAAGCCTAATGCCAAAATGAAGGGTCATATGTATTTTTAACCTTAAGTGAGAATTTAATATTATTTATAAAAAATTATGAGATAATTATATAGGTTATTTATCTATTTATATGCAATGGAAGATATAATAAGTCATTTTTGGACCATGAAGTGCAGACGTACCTACCAAATGTGATTAGGTCTAAATCCAAATAGGGTACCAACTTATTTTTCAACCTTGAATAAGCATTAAAATGCATTTGGTCATGTTTATTAGATAAATACTGAGGTTTCAAATCCATTGGAGTGAAAATAAAACATTAATAAATAAAATTTTGACTCAAAAACCTATTCAGGCATGTGAAAATAAGGGAACCAACCTCAATAGCCAATTTTTAGAAGCTCACATATTTTGGGAGGATCTGCATGGTTGCCAAAGGAGTTAGGGAAAGATAAAAAATTTCTTGAACAATGAGTTTGTGAGATTTCTTTTTTTTTAATATATTGGGAATCCATATTTAATGAACCAACCTTAAGAGTAGAATGCACCTAAAACCCTTGTAAAATCCTTAAAGGAACTAGTTCTTGGAAATGGAGTTAGATAGCAAAAAAAATGAGATATTTTGTCTATAATGGTGATTGGAAGTTGTATATGACTCTTTGAGGATACTTCACACCAAAATTAGTTATACGAACTTATATGGATGGGGCGGAAACAAGGTTTTTCTCACTCTTCTATGGTTTTTGCAAGGTACAAGAAGATTTAAGAGATGAAAAAAAGTTTAAATGGAATATTAAGACTTAATATAACTCCAAATATTTATTTTTTTCCTTTAAAAAACTTATAATTTCCCCAAATAGGTGATTCAACTCAGCTAATCAAATCTAGCATATTGGGCAAGCTAGTGAAGAAGATGACAAACTTCAAGTGAACTCAGTTTAAGGTAAAAATGATGATTATAGGACCATGGAGGGAATTTAAAATTTTCAATAACTCCATACCATGTATTTTCATGGACAAATACTACCAATTTTGAGACCAAGTGTGCAAGGTGCATGGAAGGGAAATTTTCTAGACAACAGATGATGATGGCTTAGTTCTAGGTGATTTCAGAAGACCAAGCATGAAACTAATTCATGGAAAGGCATGTATGATGTAACTAACCTAAATTAAAACCAATTATAATATTCATAACTAGCTATAGTATGTTAAAATAGATCCCATGAATGTAGTTTTTTATGTGCAAAATGAGGAGTTTTGTATCACTTTGCATAACTTTGATGACCTAAATTGATAGTTATAATTCATAAAATTTCATGGTTAAACCAATATCTTCTTATCATGCATTGATAAATTATTTTTTTATCTTGACAAGTGTCTTTTTGACCCTTGGACTTCTCTTCTTCTCTATCTCTCTCTCAAACTCTATAAGAATTAGCCATTTTGGCATTGTATGGATGCTCCACTTGAGTATGGTGAAGCCCTGGTCATTTGTATACATTTTTATCAATGAAAAGAATAAGTATTACCATTCATTACTATTCATAAGTTTTTTTCACTTTAATTATGAATCATGCTTAGTGAAGACTATGGATTCCTAACATGTCTATTTCTTCCACCTTATTTATAGTTGGAAATTTTTTTCTTGTAGGGCATATGAAGTGTTTTATGTCTAATTTTGAGTTAGTATTTTAATTAGTTAAATTCAAGGCCTCTTGTATATTTATCACATATTTTCACATTCATCTGTGACCTCACAATGTAACAGTGATGTGAGAAGATGAAGATTGAAGGAGTGTATGTTTTAGTTTATTTTTTGGTCTCAAGTGTAGAATGTAATTTGTTGGAAGTAATCAAATTGATTTGGTGTATCACCTCATTATTTTATATTTTATTTCAGTATCTCTCTCCCTTCCCCTCCCTAATTTATTTTTAGATTCAATCCTAAGTGGTACATCAAGTGAACTAGCCCTATCTAGAGACTCACCTCATTCCTTAGGCTACCCACAAGCCTAGGAGTGATTCTATTGTGCCACTTGGATGAGGAGAGTTTTACTTATCTTTAAAGGGTGAAATACAAGTGAAAAAAGTAAAATAATTTTCCATAATCATATCATCCAAGGATATAGCTGATCTAGCTCATGTGTTTATCTTGGCTCTTCGAGCCCCATCTCTCTCTTGTGTGATCCCCCCATCTCTTCTCAAACAAAATCCTACC
The DNA here is from genome assembly GCA_037957365.1 of Torreya grandis. NCBI lineage: Eukaryota > Viridiplantae > Streptophyta > Pinopsida > Cupressales > Taxaceae > Torreya > Torreya grandis. The sequence goes on along the minus strand of JARHVA010001459.1, from coordinate 659,890 downwards.
CACTCATCATTATCATGAAATCCACATCTCATGTGGTTAATTAGGCCTAAAACTCTTTTAAATGTGCCACCTATCCTTTAAGACATTGAATCTCTGCATCTCTAGCTATGATGAGACCTTGTATCCTAGTGGTCTCTCTCTGTGTAGTATCTAATTATGCCTATAATCCAACCATAGTACTCTATAACCCTATTATCTATGATATGCATGTATAATTCTCCCTTTAAAGCCTATCAATAAATTCTTGGTCCTCTTAAAACCTCCCTATGCCTAAGGTATATGGCCCTCCTTATCCTAATCATAATCCTCTATCTATCTTGGAGGGCCCTACCTCTCCAAAACCTATCCTATGGCCTCCATCACCCCTTGGGGTATCCCATGTATCCACTTCTTGGATATCTAGATTAGCCATATCCACATCCTCTATAGGATATTTTTGTCCCTAAATATATATAACTTGTTGTGGAATAGCATATAAAATGGTTGGTTGTGCTAGCACCTATACCTATCTTTTTGTTGGGGTATGTCTCTTATCCCTCCTCATTTGCACTCATATATATCTCAAGATTGGCTGCTAGGTCAATGGCCTATTTAATCTGATGGGTCATAACCCTAAAGACCATGAAACATATGCTTTAGTTAACCCTATATTAGGAACCCATCCCACATAATCCCATAAAATATGAACCACCCTATCATAATCTATCATTGCCTCTACCTTGGGCACTAGTGGCCCCCATTCCTTGATCTACCTAGTCACATGTGCAAAGTAATATGGACCATATAAGATGTACTATTATATACCAAATTGTAATTAAAAAATATTTTTCATGTACCTATCCACAACATAATCATGTTGCCCTATGATGTAGCATGGTGTGATCATATACCCAATCATTAATAGGTCCCCCACCCATAAAAACTATCCCCAAGTAGGGATGCCAAATGAAGTCTCCATCCTCCATCTCATTAATGGCTCACCTATAATATTGTAATTTTTCCAAGTATCCTTACATCCCTAGTCCTATTGGGTGCCATCCCAAAGCTACAAGATCATCTGGGCCCCTTTAATATTTTATCCCTACTAGCTATGTAATATCAATGTGCTCTTAGGCCCATACCTATTGTAGTGTGTTATGGCCTATGCTACACCCTCCATAATATGACATCATGTATATATCCATATAAAGTTTTTATATAATCATAGGTCCCTAGGTAAACCATGTTATATGATCAAGCATCTATTACACTACACTAATCAACCCCAACGGAAAGAACCACCCACTCTGCTCATGAAGTAGAAGGCCACTGATAATAGCTATCAAAACTACTACCTTTTATGGAACTATCCCCTATCTTGATCCACCCTATATAGGCTAAGATAATTCCTTAAATTCATCTAAATATATATACTCATCCATAACTCATGTTCCACTAACCCCATTAGGTTATCCAACATAACCTATCATCCAACCCCCATCTAAGTAATCATGGGTCCTCACATAGGTACCTATAGAATCTGGTGTACATCCTCTAGTGTTACCATCACCTCCCTAATCATTAGATAAAATGTGGAAGTATCTTAATTCCACCTCTCTTCCAATGCTAAAAAGTATGCTCTATTGATATAAATCATTTGTAAGCATGATAGGTGATAAAGTCCACTATAATAAGGATGCCCATGAGCTCATCTATCATTAGCCCCTATTACCACAATACCTAGGAGTGCCACTCCTATGATATGATGACCACTACTAACTCATAAAAATCAAACACATGGCATCATGTTAATTATCTTTATATCATATTCTTCTAATTTTTAGGCCTAGATTAGTCATCCATGTGTCTTTATCCCTGTTCTTCTAGTTTTGGGCCTAGATTAAACCCCTATGAGCCCTATTATATTTTCATGATATTGCCATTTGGCAGGAAATCCCCACTATTATATAAGGTAATCCTACTACTTATCATGATCCTACCAATTAATAGGTTATCCTCATTAATTAGTAGGGTGATCCCACTGAGCTTGCCATTATCATGGGCAAAATCATTGATCTCCAAATTGGGAAAATGGTGGGATCACCCCAACTACCACTTCCTACACAAAATAAATGTAATAAATGACAAATTTAAAAACCAAAAAAATCACCTACTGATGTTCCACTCCTTGGTGGTCATTGGTACTCTATCACATGCTCCCCAAGATGATAGTGTCATAATATGCTGGCCATTTTATTCAGCTCTCTCATGTATAAATACCCATAGAGATTAAAAAATAGTAAATTTTTCAAATTGTTCACCCCCTAGGCCAATAATTGCATCATTTTATATTTTTTTGGGATACTATTTTATCCCCTTTAATTAAATTTTCCTTCTAATTTATTCTAATTGCCCCATTTTTTAGTTTCTTTTGTTGAAATTCAAGAGATTATATTTCTTTCAATCAAGGGCCCACCCATCAAATATTTTTGAATTTTCTATTTTCCCCTCAAGGGGGCATCATGGGCTACCCAATTGATGTTTGTGGCATTTCATAAACCTATTTATTTTTAATTCATACAAACTTTAAAAAAGGAAAATGGGAATGAAATTTATTTATTTTGATTATAGTGACCTTTTCATTCTTTGAAAAGATGTCACTTAGATTGAATGTCTCACCATACCTTCCCAAATAGGGGTAAAATGTAGAAATCCAATTCTTATCACTATTATGCTTAATCTTAGCAACTATTTTGTGATAATTCACAATTTGGACCAAGATAACTAAAACATGCTAAATGGTTTGAATTTGTCATGTACAGGTGTTGATTTAGGCTAATGTATCCCTGAATGGGGAAATATATTTTATGTGATTATTATGTTTTCTCAAATCACTTTGAGTAAAATTTTTACCATGCAAAATGATGATTTAGACCACTAAAATATTCTAATTTGATATCACACATCATTTTCATGTGTTATGTCATGTCCATAATGCCCTAATTAGGGTTTTATTTCATATGTAACTGATACCTTCTAATTATACTCTAGACAAATTATGACTTAGTACAATGACACTTCTAACTAGGTTGATTAAGCACATGATATATTTCAAAAAAAAATCAAAAATTAACCAATTTCATTTAAATAAAGTAAATCAAATCAAGAGCTTAAGTGAAAATTCTATGGAAGTTATTGAAAATCTGTTTATTATAAATTCATTCTTCAAATCTACATCATCCCATGACATCATCAATGGGGTGGCATCCATAGACAATTAATGGAATAAATATTAAGATTAATCCCCACATTCCTCATTAATGACCCATTATTCCATATATTAATGGGCATATTTTTGGCTTGTCCCTCTAAAATTGAATTCATCCATGGCCACACATCTTAATCTCAAAATGGATAGTCATGGTTGATTATGAACAATCTTTAAAATCTATAAATAAGTGATCCAATACCACTATTTTTAATTTTTAGATATACAAACTTACTATTCATAAATTGCTATAGAAAAGCTTCACCAATTTGCCCAAATCAAATAAATCTTGTGAGCCTAAGCTATTGGTGCACTAGGAAGTGATGGAGGAGAATGCTAATCATCATTGACAAAGACTTAAAACACCAAATCTAGGAAAAACATGCTTCTTGGCTAATCTTGAAAGGAAGGATGTTATTTGGATGTTTTGGTAGTATTCCTTCTTTAAATATATCTTAGAATTCATTAGAAACATCCCATTAAGAAGTGGGATTGATGTTTTATTATCTATATGCTTATTTATAGAAATTTTCCTGACTAATGCATCTTGTAATCCTAAACATAATGTGTATCTCTACTACTACTTATCATTTGTAGATTGGCTCTAACATATGGGGTATTTAAATCCCACTTTACCTACTTATCATTAGTTTAAAACCTTTAAACAAGTTTTTAGGTTTTTCACCCATGCTTAGCCTACTTAGAAATGGATTCATACCCTTTTACATGTTTTTCTTCCATAATTATTTACTTGAAAAATTGTTTTTCTTGGGGAATCACCCATGTTATGTAGAAGATACAACACTTTTTGGTAGATCTTTCATGCTGGTATTCTTTTTAGTATATGACAAAATAGAAATCATAGCATTTATAATAATGAATCTTTACAAAGATATTTTTTGGTAACCAATAAATTACTTTTATCTACAATGTTTTTATTCAGATCCAAGTCTAGGAGGTAAATGTCTTTCTAAAGGTGTATTACCTCCATAATCTTTTGGACCACTAGGATAACACTTTGTGTGTTGTTATTCGAGTGTCTATGGATCTTCCCCACCACTAATATCCTTCTTAATATCAATCCCAAGGTTATTTTTTCACCACTCTATGATCAGTCATAGATCCTCTCCCCATTCCTTCTAACCATTTCATCCCCATGGTGGCGTCATGTTTAACCATCTTAGGAGTGGTGTTAGCAGCTAGGGTGCTCCTCCCTAGGATAAGTATCCACCCTTGGATATCTATATTTATCATTTTTAGTATGCCAAGGAAAATAAATAAGTGTGAAATAATTATATGTTGGAGAATTTACATATCATAATGGACTCTCCAAGTTCTAATGGTTGGAAGGGTAAGAGTGATAGATCCTTCCTCCATAGCCTTCAACAACCATGTTCACCTATGTTTTATTAAAAATATATTACTCCAAAGTTGTGATGGTTGTATTTTAAAGATCATTTTTTATTTTTTAGTAATAGTTTCTATTGTTTATACATATTTAGATTCATTCATGTTTAGCTATCTATAAAGAGAATGAGATAAAAAATCATATTGATTCTATTTGAGCACAGTGAAAATATTTTTTACATTCTCAATGGAAAACAATTAATAGTTTCATATGGATCAATTATATTGGTATATTTCATTGACAATATAGGAAAATTTTATCTAATTTTTGTTGGTTGTGTTTTTGGTAGCTACTCATATGATGGTAGAGATGTAAATTTTCAATGTTTGGAGTGAAATCCTTTGTGGCACAAATTATTTAATTTTTAATAAAGTATTTTATCTCTTAATTACTTATGTATCCATATATAAATGATTTTATTCAATTCAAATTAAGCAATGGTTATGTTAATTGCCTATTCTTTAGATTTCAGTGACCCAAGAAAAAGTCATTGATTTTTCTAAAAAAATAATCTTCTTGGCACATAATTTTTATCAATGCATTTATTTTATGTTTATAGTGAAACATAAAAGTTAGTAGATCATTTATAACAAGGAAAATTACATCATGAAAATAAATAGCTTATGGTTTTGATGCATAGGAATAATTATTGTGATAGCCATATAATTATATTAATCCACTTTCAAGTAGATGCCAAAAGTGATTCACACTTCAAAAAGTATAAAAATAATTTAAATGGCATAGATGAAATATTTTAGAAAAGACAATTTATAATTTAGTAAAATTAGTTAAGATATATTCATATAGTTTTGAATTTAACATATTTGATATCATATTTTAGTATATTCTTCCAAATATGGCTTGTAATTGACATCTTTTTCCACTAGTGTGAATCATTGAAGGTGACCTTTCCCAATTTAAACCCACACAAAATGACCCACCTAATCAATGGTGATTTTTAATTCCTATGGAAAAATATTGATGATATGAATTGAAAAGTGACAATTAGAATGAAATAGTTCACATTTCATAACTTGTGATATGACCTTGCTTGAACAATGTCTTCTATGTGATGCTCACAAAAGAAAAGATTGAGAAATACCACAAATGGTAAGTTAAAATAGAATGCATAGCTCTCACATGATTCAAATTTTGGAAATTATTTCATTGTTTAAATACATATATCAAGTGTAATAGTTTATTTTTTGTTATTCCACCAATTATTTCTAGTTAATTTTGGCATATGTGTATTTTTATGGTTGTTTAAATATAGACATTATTTACTATATAATGTATTTCTGTATAAAGTGGGAAAATATGAGTTAGTGTGTATTATAAATTTTATTTTAAATTTTAAATATTGTGATTGAATTTAGTTTAAGGTACAATTCTTTTCAATGTTTAGATTTAAAAAAATGAAGAGAAAGTTTTAGTGGTTTTATTAGTTATTTTTTAAACATGGAAACTTTGGTGAATAGGTTCAGGTGAGACATGATTTGGTACAAGATTTTATTCTATTTTATTTATTCACTAAATAAATTATACGTCAATTATATGTATATCTCCTATTTCATGTTTTATATGACAAAAAGAGTTTTTGACATTCTGGGTGGTATTAAAAAGCCACTATTCACTAATTTTTTGAAGGATATTTTTAATAATTCTCCATATTGAATATTCCTAATGTCTAATGAATAATACATAATATTTGACATTACTTAAATATTCACCAATAATAATAATTTTTATAATTCCCATACTTGAAGTTTTACATTAAATAAAATGTACAACCTTTACAAGTAAAATATATTGCTTTCAATACCACCTTTTTGATATGCATGCCCATGTTAACAAAAAATGCTTGCCAAGATGAAATATGTCATATATTATTTATTTATTAATTTTAAAAAAAGGTTTAGAAATAAAAAAATACTTTATTTATCTATGATAAATATGCTTCTCACTACCACCTAAGACAATGCACATCAAAAGCTGGATTACATAGGAAAAAAAAAATAGAATAAAAACTATTTCACCACTTTATCCATTCATGAGTTAATCATATAAAATACTAATGTTCTGAGTATATGGGAAATATAATTTCATTTTGATTGAATATTTGTACAAGAAGATGGAAATTGTCTATGTTTGGTCATGTTATTAAGAAAATCCTATCATTTTATAATAAAGTGGTTTATAATGGTCACAATTGGAATTTATATGATGGATTAAAACAAAATATGGTAATATTGTTGATTATAGAAAGAATTTAAATATCTATTTCCTCTTGTAAATTACCAAACACATATTAGTATGTTAAAATAATTTATCCAACCACTATATGCAAAAAATTATCACCCCATAATCTGATTTCATAGCCATCTAGGATGGAGACAACAAAGAGATTATGTAGTGAGAATATGTTTGTATATCATGGATATTATTAAATGTGTAAAGTGTCTTAGAATCAAACTCTATACCTAATGATTTAAATACTTTTAGATCACATTTATACAAAAACTTTAAAAAAAAATTATTGTACCAATGCACAACTCTAGAGAACCATACTAAAATTGAAATAAATTAATAAATTTAGTGAATAAATAAGCACTAGTGTTATATTTAAATTAATTTCATATTGATAGATAATTTTATTCCTAAACAATGTTGACATCACAAAGAGATATTTTTAGTTAATAGGATCAGATGAGAGAACATGTTTATACTGATGGAAACAAGTATACCCAAACACATAAATTAATGTTTTAAAAATCCTAAATACAATAATAAATAATTGGCATGAAAAAAACAAAAAGATAATGAAACTTTGTTTTTAATTCATGTTCAAGATATTTTCCAGATCCGAATCCAAAGAGATGAAGTTGGAAACAAGTAAACTGAACATTAAACATGGAAAAAACTATGAAATAAGGTATATTATACACGTTATTTTTCTTAGTTTACACATGAAAAAAATATATAATAATAAGCATAATTTTTTAAAATAACATTGGTTTTGTAAATATAAATGAAAATAAAAATTATCCATGCATATGCAAGAACCAACACAATGCAAAAACATAACAATAAATATATACAACATATATATGATTTCATAAAAAATCCAATGAACATATAAATAAATAATTCTTATAACATGAACATTTACGATACACCCATAACATATATGTACATGTAAGAAACCCAACCTATCTAGACTTTAGAAGAAACTCATATTCAATTTGTACACAATCCATATTAGTAACAAGGAAAAAAATAATAAATTATAACATTATTTCTAATGAAAAAGATAAAGAAATTATCACTTAAGCACACCATTGTATACACATAAATTTTATATTAGACACTTAGAAACATCAATTATGATAGATATCTAACATACATGACTTATGAATACACATTTGACTCTTTTTTTTACTATACTCTATCTATTTACCTATCTATGATCTTGGACAAACCACTTTTATATCAAACATATTCAAGATTCCCCTAATCATTGCAAGAATAGTCTATAAGCCTAAAAATATGTTATATCACTATTTCCCCCTATCTAGATTGTGGTAACAATAATCATATAGTTATGGTTACCATGAATGTCTTCCTACATAAGTAGTATCTAAGGACTTCTAATGAATACTTTTAAAATTCAATCATCTTCATTATGTCATCCTAATAACTTTTCTTATGTTGAATAAGGGGGAATATTAGAGAGACATATATAAATAAAAAAAATACTAAGGTCTTATTGACCTAGAAATTAATTGGTAATTATGTAACACTCATATAGGAAAGTCCTCAAAATCCTAAAAAATCCGTTATAAATTTATTGAGACATTACTATAAACAATATATACATATTAAACCATTCAAATGATGAGGACCAAAGACAAGTCTGAATAAAACCACATATTCAAATGTTGCATGTTTTCAAGTTTATAGATCTAAATCATTGCATTTCATTCTATTGAATCATAATTAACAACACACACATGCATGCATCCATACCTGCATGCATGTACTTGCATGTGCATGTGTGCATGTGTGCACATGCACACACACACACACACACACACACACACACACACACACACACACACACACACACACACACACACACACACACACACACACACACACACACACACACACACACACACACACACACACACACACACACACACACACACACACACACACACACACACCTCATTTGGATAACATCATGTAGATTGAATCTCTCTAAAATATTAGAACATAATAAATGCACAATCATTCAACAAGGAATGGTGTAGGTTGTCAAACCCATTTTTCTAACCCATTTTTACAATTCAATATGATGTTAAAATTAAATTAAATATTTTAAGCAAATTAGAGGAAAAGTCAAGATATATGCATAGGAAAGAGGATAATAAATCATAGGTAAATAATCTACAAAGGTAGGTGAAATGATATGTGTTAGAACAAAGCAACATAGTTATCTTAGATAACATTTATAGAGAGAGGATAATACCAGTTGCCACATATATTTGACCTTTCCTTGTAGTGTCTATGCATATTTTGATAGGATATTTTGTGATATAATTAGTTAAAACAAATAATACAAATCATTTTCTAGATCAATAATGTATAACATGATCGATCTAAAATAAAAAGTAGCTAACTAAAATCCATTTCTTATTTCCTTCATCATTTCTATATTTGTTAAGAGGAATATCAATATTCATTTTAGGATCTAATTTTTTATGGTAAATTATCCATCTTTCAACATCTAAATTTAAGGAGTTTTATCTTATTTATATCACCTAAATATTTAAAAATATGAAACAACCAATAACACAAAGAGAGGATTTAATTTCAACATGAAGATCGATGAATATTAATTTAAAAAAATTATGAACGAATTTGGATCAAGATAGAAACAACTATAAAAATGACGTATAATAATAACTTAAAAAACACCTTAGATATACCTAAAACATATACATACATGCATGAGTCCCGACCTATCTATCCTTATAAAAACTAAAATTTAATATGTAAATAATCCATATCAGTAACCAAAAAATAGTATAAGCTCTAAACATTGTATCCAATGACCAATATAATCCAAAAATCACCTAAGAACACCATTAACACAAAGAAAGGAATAAATTTTATGACAAAGATGAATGCATATTAATTTTTAAAAAATATATTCATAGCTTTGGCTCAAGATAACAACAATTATAAAAATGATGTATAATAAAAACTTAGAAACATGAGTGACATAAACACATATTTTAATAATGTAGACTGGAATTAATAATTCAACATATCCATGAAATTCATTAAGGCTAGACCAAAAAAAAACCAATCTATAATCCCAGAACTAGGATAAACTATCATGTGTATCAATTTGAGTGGCCATGGCAAAAGTAAAATAAAAGGATTTTTAAAGTCTGATGGAACACATTTTATGGGATTTCTACACATGGATGTAAGAGATACACCAATGGAAAGTAATACACATGTAAGTGAATATAAAATTAAATTAAAAACCTAATGGATATATGAAGGCCATAATTAGGATCTTAATGCAAAATTAATGCTTTGTGACCTCATAACCTCTAAACAATGTGATTAATATACTTGTGTGATCACATTGTTGAGGTATTTTTTTTGGGTGTGAAGACACTATTCATAGGTCACTATTCATGGAGTAATATTCATGGGTCACTATTCAAAGTGACATGGCATGTAGGTGATATGGCATAAAGGTAATGTGTCATGGCCCATGGAGGATCTTCCAAGTTATAAGGGTGATGAGACCGTTAACACATGTGGGATACCTTTGGAACATGTGGGAAACTAAGGCACATGTGGAAGACATTTGCACATGTATGAGACCATCAGCACATGTGGGAGACCTTTGGCACATGTGGGAGACAAAGGTATATGTGGGAGACCTTTGGCACATGTTGGAAACCATTGGCACATGTCAGAGACCAAGGCACATTTGGGAGACCTTTGGCACATAAGGGAGACCTTTGGCACATATGGGAGACCTTTGGAATATGTGGAAGTCATTTGAAACATGTGGGAGACCTTTGTCACATGTGGGAGACCATTGGTACATGTGGGAGACCTTGGAACATAGGGGGATAATTGTTCATATTTTTCAATAGTTCACCCACTCATGTGTGGATTGAATTTCTAAGTGACCACCATGAATTTTTTCCATCTCTTTTTCTATTTCTCATTGTAAATGATAATAATAACATGCATTCTCTTTGTATTTAATGAGAATCCAATTTAGGAGTATCTACTCTTGGATCATTATTATAGGTAGGTTAGTAGAAGGCATGGAAGTTTAGCTCAGTTAGATGCTTGGGTTGTAATAATAATTCATGCTTAGGTGGTTAGAGCCTTTAAGGCTTATATGAGAGCATGGCTCACCTAGTATGTATGTAATCATGAATATCCTTGAGGTTATAAGTTAGAGCCTAGAAGGATATGTTATTTTTTCTCACCTAGATGAAGACATAGAGCTTCAAGATTTGTCATGAATATAGAGGTTGATTTTTTAGAGCTCACCTTATATTATATGGTGTTAGCATCATGATGGAGTTGCATGTTACAGCTTAGAGGTTGGATCCTATAAGGTTTGGTTGCAATATTTATTCAATTGAGTGCTTGTAAGAACTAGAAAGAAGTTTTTGAGAGTAGTTGTTATTTTATAAAGAGTTGCTAATTAATATGAAGTTTGTATGCTAACTTTTCCCCATGGGCTTTCCCTAGCTAGTTTAAAAGGGTTTTTATGTATATCTTATGTAATGTTTTTTCTCTTGTTTTATATTTTTTATAGATTATTTTAATTTCACATTTAAATTCTTGCACATGTTTTAGGATTAGGCCTTTTTAATCCTAAAAAGTGGTATTAGAGCTAGGATTTATCTATTATTACTTGAGCTTTATTGATCCCCAACATCTGGTATCATATCCATGGTTGTTGTCTAGTTTGTGCAAGTGGGAGCCACAAGTGACGAGACTAAGATATAAAACAAAAAGAAAAGAAAAAAGAAAAAGGTTTGCATGGTAGGTATTTCTCTCAATGTAATATGAAGATTTAGATGGATAAATATAGGAGAAGTTGAAGAAGCTCTACTCTATGGATCAACACCAATAGTGTTCCTAATGAAGAAGCAACTATACAACTTGAGGAGCAAGCTTTACTCCATTTGTGTAAATGGAGTGTATCAACTAGAGAAGGGATATAAATTATAGGATCCTACTACCACAATGTCATCTAGATGATGCAAAAATTCCATATAGAGGAGGAGGTACTAAAAACCTAAATTTGTACCTATTTTAATAGTGGATGGAGAAAACATATGACCTGAGGTTCCATGGAAAGAGAAGGCCATGTTTTTGACATGTGGTATAAAAAGATGTGGCCTGAATATTTTTTTGGGGCTTGAAAAATTCATAGGTGTAGTGATGTACTAAGTATCATGACTAATTTTGAATAACTTAGGATGGGTACCATGTTGTGCATGGTGGGCAATGATTTGATACATGTAAAAGTCATGTATTGACTTTTATGGGTTCTTATCCCTACTATTTTAAGACATGTAGGATAGATGGAGAGTAAAAAGAGACTTGAGGTTATGTGGAAGGAGAAGGCTTTATGTGTGACATGTGGTAGATCAAGATTCATCTTGATTATATCTTTAGAACTCAAAAACTTGGTAGGTGAAGTGATGCACTAAGTAGCATGATGACTTCCTAAGAACTATGGAGGGTACCATGTTTATAGTGGTGGTTAGTGGTATGCTACATATAGAGGAGTCATGTGATTGACTTGTTTGGCTATTCTCTCTTAATTGATAACTAATATAAAGAGTGAGGTGTGTAATTATTGCTTATTAGAGTAGATAAATGCAAAAGCATCATTCTTAAATGGAGATCTCATGATGAGATGGAGTATCTAGGAGGTTATGAGCTTTAGGAAAAGAGTTGTTAATTTGTAAAATTGAAGACTATATGGGTTCTATCAGGCATGTTGATGTGGTACATGAATACCTTCATGTAGAGCCAAGGTTTAGTAGATGTTACTATTATGTGTAGATGTCATCTTGGTTGTAAGCCCCAACATGATCAATTATGAAATGGCTTAGGTGACTAGGAGGAGATGAAGGAAAAAACCAAGGATGAAGATATACAAAGATGAGAAAAACATTGAAGTGAAGTATCCCACTTCATGAAAGTTATAAGTTATCTTATAGAGTGTCTTAAAATAAAGGAAGAAGAGACATAAATGTCTTATGTATCATATTCATCAGGAGTAGGAAAGCCTCATGTATATCATGGTGTGCACTAGATCAGATACTTCTAAGTAGTGGGAGTAGTGAGTGGTTCATGGAAGAATCTTGGATAGAGGATTTAGTTTGTGGTGAAGTCAGAGTCAGTTTAGTTACTAAAAATCTATAGTGGGAATGCAGATGTTGACAAATCTAGTCATGGTAGAGAAGTTTTATAGTGCAGAAAACTTCTATTAGGCTTGTGTGTGAGTAGAATTGGGCATTGACATTGATAGTAGTCGGGTGGTAGCTGGTTGGAAGAAGATAGGTATTTCAAAGTCTCATGTATATGACTTTAAGTGGAAGATTATTAGGTGTGAAGCCACTATTCATAGAGTAATATTCATGAGTACTATTCATAGGAACTATTCACATGTCACTATTCATGGTGACATGACATGAAGGTGATATGTAATGTGGGTGTGAAATGATGTGTAATGTAGGTGATATGACATGTAGGTGATGTGGTATGAATCTAATGTGGCATGGCCCATAGAGGATTTTCCAATTTGTAAAGGTGATGAGACCATTGGCACATGTGGGAGACCTTTGGCACATTGACAAACATTTTTCACATGTGGGAGACCTTTGGAAAATGTGGGAGATGAAGGAACATGTGGAATACATTTGGCACGTGTTGGAGACCATTGGCACATGTGTGAGACCTTTCACACATGTGTGATACTAAGGCACATGTGGGAGTGTTAGAGGTACAATCACCAAGAGGGGGGTGAATTAGTAAGCCCATATATATCAATTTCAATTTCAATCCTTTAAACTATTAACCAATCAACATATATCAACTTGATCAAGAAGCATTAACAAGAGAGCTCATGAATTCAATGCATACACAAGATCAAACACATAACACATAGTTCCTATGGGAAACCCTCATGGGGAATACAACCTAATATTAATCTTAAAATACAAATGGACTACTATCCTATAATAAATTAAAAAGAAGAGACTGATCATCTCCTTTAGACTAACAAACCTTGAGCATATCCTCCTGACCAAAGGTATTTAGTGAAACACCTGTTCCACAAGTAGAAACTACCCCTAAGGAAGACCAAGTACTTTATACCCTCATTTAAACACTTCCACCTTAGAAATAGTGTCTTAAACACCTAATTGTGGATATCTATTTTGTAACCTTTTCACAAACTCTCTCTCTCTCTCTCTATCTCAAACAAACCTCTCACATATCCATGTCACAAACTCTTGCCTTCTTCATAAAAACTATCCATATATTCACACTTGGACCTCTTTGTATATCCTCAAATTCTAAAATCACAATAATAACATTAGGAACATATCATATAATTCATAAACATAGTCAATAGACTATTTTTCTCATTAACTCAGCCAATAGGCACACTACATGTCCTTCACTTCACAACTCTCACATCCACCTTGCACAGTTCTTCCACTTACTAGTCTTCCACTATCCTATAAACCAACACATTTGGTTTCACAATTTATAGATAAATTATTAATTAACAAGATCAAAATCTTTCCATGTTGGCCACAAAACATGCCCTCACCCTTAAATCATCTCACATGGGTCACACTTAAGCACAATCCACTTTCAAATATGCCTAAGTCACTTTTATGTTCTATGGAGACCCATTTAGCATTTTGAAACTTCTCAAAGAAAATAAAGAACATAAAAGTACGTATAAAAATTATAGACACATTATTCATGATCTATATCTCCCCCTTAAGTTTCAACAACCATCACAATACCCTTCTTATTAAGCACAAAAAGCTTAAACACTTCTCTATAGACACAATCATTATGAGCGAATACACAATCACCTTTTAAGACTTTATTCATATAAAATACAATTTATAAATACTTCATGATGCATATATATTATACTTATGGAGTATAAAACACTCCATAATATCCAATTCATCAAGATATATTGAAACAACATCAAAATGAACTTTATTACCCTTCTCAAGTCACTTGCAAAATGTTGTCCCCAAAAATGTCACTCATTTTTCAAACAACATATGAACTATTTTTGTTCAATAGACCAAAATCCTCTTTTCCCTTTTCAAAAATTATTCTAAGCATTCAAATTCTTCATTATTCAAGATTTTTCACAAAACTACGGACTCTGCAGGCTTGAAACTATGGACTCATTTCTACAAACTCTACAGGATTATTTATACGAACTCAATTCTATAGACTTTGCAGGAAGGAATATATGGACTCATTTTTATGGACTTTGTAGGCTTTAAACTATGGACACTATTAGTTTTATGGACTCATTTCTATGGACTCTATAGGTTCATTTCTACGGACTTGCAGGAAAGAAACAAGCTCTTGACACTTAGGCAATTTCAAGGTTGGTTCAATGACTTGGTTCAACAAAAAATGTCCATCGGCAAGCTTCTAAGCAAGGATTGAACCATTGAACCTTGAACCATTTTGGTTCAATGGGTTTAAAGGTTCAACGTCATCGACAAGATTTAAGTGCTTCGATAAAGGTTCAACAAGTTCAACCGCTTCTAGGTTCAATGACTTTAAAACACTTATCAAAGAGAAGAATAATTGAACAATTAAACCATTGAGCCACTTTGGTTCAAAAGTTCAATAGGTTCAATGGTTCAAAAGGTTCAAAGCATTTAGTTCAATACCATTTGGTTCAATGTGTATGGTTCAATGTGGTTTGGTTCAAAGCATTTGGTTCAAGTGGTCAAGTGAATTAGTGGAACACAAGAAAGTGATTAAACTATTGAACCATTGAAACATTGAACCTTGAACCAAAAAGGTTCAACAAGTTTAATGGGTTCAATCATTTCAAAGTGACCAAAGGACTTAGATAAAAAGATGGCTTCAAATGCAAGATTGAACCATTGAACCAAAGTTGGTTCAATCGACAGGTTCAAAGGGATGCCTCAAAGCCAAAGGAATGAGTGCCCTTACGAAGGGAAAGTGAGGAGCAGATGGACCATTACAAAAGTCTAAAGGATAGTTCCAGGCTTGAACAGTCCTTATGGAGGGTATAGTTCACTTTTGAGAAAAGAACGTGGAAAATTGACTAAGGCAAATTAAAGGAAGATTTCCTTCAAACAAATTGTTCAAAGGAATTACTTCAGACTTTTTGTCTAAAGAAAAAGAACAATAAAATCCTACCAAGAAAATTAAAGCTTGAAGGCCACCTAAAGGATCCTGAAGGGTAAGTACCCTTACAGGAGGCTCTCGCCAAGGAAAGTGGACCATTTCTTAAGACCTTGAAGGGCAAGTTCCTTCCAGGAAAGATCAAACCTAAAAGAGTATTAGAAGCTACCATATGTCCCTTAAAAATTACAAAGGAAGCTACCATGTGTCCCTTATAAAGTTGAAGTGGAAGCTACCAAGTGTCACCTGTCAGGACTCAGTTTCTAATAATTTTCAAAGCAGTAGAATGTGCCACGTGTCCCATTCTAACTTAGCAGAGTGCGATAAGTGTATACATCTATGTCTCAAGTTTCTAATAAGTTTCAAAGATTATTCCAATATGTTTCTCTCAGATTCTTGTGGATGGTGCCAAGTGGTGACAGTGAAAGTTTGTAATACATTTTTCTACAAAGCAGCGAAAGATGCCATGTGTCCCTTAAAAAGATCAATAGAAGCTACCAAGTGTCAACATCCATAGTTTCTTCCTTTCTTTTGTAAGGATTGTGGTGGGCCCTGGGTGAGGTGCTAAGGTCAAGTGAAGTGCAACAAGTGTATGCATCTATGTGGATCCAAAAGAGTCCTGAATGTTTCTATAGTGTTTCTAAGAGCTCGATGGAAGCTGCCATGTGTCATCTTCTGCAAGACTCTAAAAAGACATCTAAAGCCTCTATAAGTTGTGGATGCTACCACATGTCCTCACCTATTTCATAGTAGAACATGCCATGTATCACTTATTGAGATTAGCTAAAAGTGGCTAGAGAAAGAGGGAAAGACATGAAGGAATTGCTAAGGAGGATGATGGACCCATAGTCATCAAATTTAGGGCAACTAACTAGCCATTGGCTTTCAAAAAATGATGGACCCAAACACATCAAATTTGTGGCAATGAAATAGTTTTTGATCTTTTTAGGCTTAAGCATAGACTCGAATGCATTCAAATATCTTTAGGGTGGAAGGAAGAATCACTGGCATAGACCTTGTGAATAAATTTAGCGACCGGCCAAAGAGATAGCTTGAGAGCACAGATTGTACAAAAAAAGGGGAAAATATAGCCAAGAAAAGGGGAATGAAGGAGAAAGATTAGAAATATCTATGCATGGGATATGTTTCTAGAAGGTGAAGTAGTCCACTAGGTAGACATTGGAGAGTGCAAATATTTAATGGCACAGCCTATTTTTTTGCATTGAGTAGAGCAAACAGCTATGCACACATCAAGAAACACATCAAGCAGCCCATATTAAAAACCTATGCTCATTTCTAGCATAGCCCATGGACAAAATTTAAAATGCATTAAAGGAATTGAATGCATCATAAGCTATTTTTGTGAAACAAAGCACCTAAGTCTTTCTTGGAGCACTATATATTGGACTCTCTCTTATTGTTTTAGAGGATCTCTCTCTGTTATCATAAACAAAACTCTACCCAAATTGAAAGGCATTACTAAGACTTTGAGCTTAGATTGTTGATCATATTTTATTATTTGAATAAGAAAACAAGTGACTTTTTAGACTTTATGCTGGAATAGCTTGGTTGTTGGGGAAATTGTTCTTATGTCTATTTCCTTAATACATTTTTTGTCCATTTAATTAAATAAGTAGAATTAGTGAAAGTAATTAGGAAGGTGTCCTGAAGCCAACTGTGGATAGAATTTATACTCCCATAATTGCCTTTAGTGTGTTTTCTTTATATTCCTATGTAAAGGATCTTAGGATGACTTTGTGCCCTCATTATCCTTTGTATTCTATTTCTGTGTAAAGGACCTTGGGATGATTTTGTGCCCTCATTGTCCTTCGTATCTCATTGTTAGGCAATTTAGGTGGAGACTTTGTGCTACATCTCAGTCTACTAGTTACTACACCTTTGATTACTAGTTACTTGTCACCATATAAAAGAATTCTTATTATTTCCTATAAGATCACTTCTAAAAGAAGAGAAGTGCCTTTAGCCTTTTCACCAAGATTTTCTCCTCTATTTTTTAACATCGTCTCTGAAAAAAGAGAGATGGATGGTTTATCCTACCCCTGAGTGTTATTTTCTACTTATATATATAGTATATAGCTCTTGTACATTTATAAGGAACCTCCCCTTGATGAGAGGAGAGATTTGTCCCATTTTGATGTAGTAAACTTGCACATCTCACTAACCAATCTCCCTATGTTGTGGTTGAAGAGACCTATTTTTCTCATCAGTTAGCTGGTGACAAAATATTCACGCAATAATTTTTGGTGACTCTACTGGGGATGTTACATGTAATCTAAAGCCTCAAGTTTTAGATTGAAACAGTCCCTACCCTTATCCATTATAGACTCTAGTGACTCCATTCTGTGTCTTACCCATTATCATTATAGCATTATCTATTTATCTCATTGTGGAAGAATGCATAGTTTAAAGCCTCAAGCTTCAAGCTAAAGTAGTATTAGTTCTTTTCCATTTTTATTTTTACACTCTAGTAGATCCATGGTATACACAAAGCCAAAGGTATAAAGGTATTGTTGACCATGTATTCGAGTTGGTAAAGCAAAGTAATTTTGATCTATTTTCTTCACTATTTTGCCTCCAATGAATTAGGAGCCTTCATCCTACTAAAGTCAAGTCTCCATTATCAGGCAAAGCATTTATTTTTGCTATTAATAAAGCTTTGTCAATACTTACCCCTCTGAGATTTGTTATTCCACCTTTCCATAGTCATACAATGGTAGTTCAAGGCCCTTGGAGTAACTATTTTGGCCCACTTAATTTAACTCCACCTCTACATGAGCTACCATGCAATTCAAGAAAAAATTTCCCCAAGTTTTATGGTTATGGGAAGGTTCATCCTGATGAACATATTACAGCCTTCAGCATAGCCTATGGTGTAATAGGTGTGGAGTATGATGATGTAGCATTCAGGCTGTTCATGGAAACTTTACAAGGTGCTGCTATAGATTGGTTCTATCATCTATAGGCCTAGACTAGACTAAATGGAACACCCTCAAAGCCAAGTTTGAAGCTAGATTCAAGCCTGTAGAAGATGCACATGCCCTACTGGCTCAACTCACAAATGAAGAAGGAGCCTCATGAACTAATGATGGATTTGATAGCCAAGTTTGACAAGCTAAGAAATAGGATTCATGTAATTGCTCAAACTACACCTGAGAATCTCAAATGTTTCTTCATCAACTCTCAGCTGCATAAAGTAAGTTTTCTACTAAGATGAGATGGCCAAATAGACCTTGCTATAGCTAAATATTTGTCAAATGAGGTGGAAGATGACCTTATCTTGGTAGGAAAGATAAGGAGAGATCCTAACAGAGGTAAATCTTACACATCTTCTAAATATCCATCTACAAGTACCACTGATCTAATGGTGCAACAGCTAAAAAATGAGTTGTTAGCTCTCAGGAAGCAAATGGTGCAAGGGATATCTTTAGCTCCTTCATACAAAGATATGCATAGAAGGACATTCTCCAATCAATCATACTAAGGCAATGTTACCAAAAATTAAGGATAGCTAAATTGTCTTCCTCCCCCATAGGGGAGACTTGCCATTGAAGCACCCCTAACCAATTCAGTAGTTGGATATCTTGAAATAGAATCCGATTTCTCTTTCCATCCTGAATTAAACCAAGAAAATGATTTTGATCTCCTTTCAGAAGGCTAGGAAGAATTACCTGGTAACTCCAACATTAGTTTCTTGAATTACCAAGATGAACCTAGAGGTAAAGGTGAAGTAGTTGATGGATCATATGATGTATTCACCTGATCCCAAAACTAGTCAACCTAGCAAGATGATAAAGGAAAAATAGGGGAAGTTCTTAGCCTATAATTTAAATTGCCAAACTAGGAACTTCTCTGCCTTTCTAGCCAAAGGAACCAATGATTAATAAAAAGGTAAGTGCATCAAGCATTCCTCCATCTCCAACTTCAATTCCATTGACCAGTCCTTCCCCTCCTAAAAAATAGAAAGATGAACTACCTTCCTCTATTCCTAGTCCATTTCAATCATTTGACATAATCGACCATGTCAAGAAGACCAAAATTCAAATGTCTGAATTTGAATTCTTGCGATCCAATCCCAAGCAGTTGGACAGTTTGGTGGAGTGTGTGAAGAATAAACTTATCCCTGTAGGATAAGAGATTAGGAAGGTAACTCATGATCCCCCAAGGAGCATGCCCATATCAAACAATCTTGTCATTTCTCCTCCTATTACCCTTGGTAAAATAGAGCCTTTCTATGCTTCTCTATTGATAAATGGTCACAAACTAAGCAATTGCATCATAGACTCAGGTGCATCTGACAATGTCATACTTGCCAAGGTGGTAGAATTTCTTGGACTCACACTGACCAAAACCTTTGGGAGATGTTTCTCCATGGAGAATAAACAAGTACCTCTGCTAGGACAAATTAAGGATGCATAGTTTGCATTTGTAGCATTCTCAGACAAAAGAATCAAGATGACAATCCTGGTGGCTGATGTCCCACCCTTATATGACATTCTTTTGGGGAATTTTTTTTGCAAGGATGTTGGTGGTGAGTTGAGCATGGACCTATCTAAAGCAAGGATCCCTATCAAAGGCAGCATGCAAAGGATACTTCTTGAAAAGGAATCAAAATATGTTGTCACTCAGACATCAGCCCCTGAAGCTCAAATTTTGTTTAAATCTTTAGACATGGGTAATTATTTATTGACCATAGAGGATACTCATGTTTTAGTTGATGAAAATTTTGAAAATGATAGTTTGAAAATTGGTTCAGATAGAACAATAAAATATGTGAGAGAGCACAGTGCAAACATAGAAGAATTTCCCCTTCCAAGCAAGGAGAAATCTAAGGAAAGATCAGTTTCTGATGATGTTTAGATCTTGGAATTTGATGGCAGCAATTCTTCTACTAGTTTAGGGGCTAGGATTGTATTGATATCTCCTCAAAGAGATATTTTTCCTTCTTCATAAAAGTTGTAGTTTAGTAACACCAATAACACAGCTAACTATGAATCTTTATTGCTTGAATTGAAGGCTGCACAAGATAAAGGCATCAAACTCCATGCCAAAGGAGATGCTAAACTAATGGTTTATCAGGTAAGGAACCTATATCAAACTAAAAATGAGAGATTACATCATTACCATAATATAGTCTAGGATCAAATTGAAAGTTTTAATGATGTTAGCATCTCTACCATACCCAGGGAGTTCAATGATCGAGCTGATGCACTAGCTATTTTAGCAACCCTCTTAGTTTCTCATCTAGACTTCAAAGGAAACATGTACACTATCAAATTGGCCTTTAGACCAAGTGTGCCTGATAAGGCCAATCATTGGCAAGTGTTCAATGGTGACAACCAAATCATCACCTTGCTAGAATAAAAAGATAGCTTTGAACATCTTCACTTTGAAGGCAGTAAGCTCCATAAACTTGAATCAGCTCTTGAAATGAATTTAGACGTAGGTGAAGAATTCCTATAGCTAAAAGGGAATAAAATTCTTAAAGGACTGGTTTCTCTTAAGAAACTATTTGACAAGCATGATAGGTTCATCAAACAACAACAAATGGATGCAAACTCCTCCTAGGGGTTTGATCAGATAAATATGGGTTCCTAGGAAAATCCTAAGATGGTGAACATTGGGAAGTGCTATACTCTAGAGGAGAAACTCAAATTTATTAACCTGTTTCACCATTACATGGATGTTTTGGTGTACTCTTATGATGATCTGAAGTCACTCAAGCTTGAGGAAATTCACCATGAAATTCCTTTCAAGGATGATTTGGTCCCTTACAAGCATAAATCCTAATAGTATAATCCAAAGATATCAGGTACTATTCTATTTGAGATATAGACAATACTGAATGCTAGGATAATTTTCCCAATCCATCATTCCACATGGATTGTAAACATAGTCCCTGTGAGGAAGAAGAATGGAAAAATTCACATCTGTGTGGATTTCAAGAATTTGAATTAGTCATCTTTAAAGGATATCTATCCTTTGCCCATCATGGATCTAGTGCTTCAGATGGTGATTGGCTCAGAGATGTTATCAATGCTAGATGGCTTCTTAGGATACAACCAAGTTGAAGTTAGTGAAGCAAACCAACACAAGACTGCCTTCACCACACCTTGGGGCTTGTTTGCATATATAAGAATGCCTTTTGGCTTGATAAATGCTAGCACCACCTTTCAAAGAGAAATGGACCTTACTTTCAAGGATGAGATGGGTAAGTTCATTGTAGTTTATCTTGATGACTTGATCATATTTTCTAAGCATCACTCAGATCATATACGCTACTTGAAACAAGTGCTGGAGTGCTGCCACTAGAATGATATTTCTATGAACCCCAAGAAGTCAATTTTTAGACTAACAGAGGAGAAAATTTTTAGACACATTATGTCCAAAGGAGGCATAAATATTGACTCAAATAGATTCAAGTCTATCCAAGAGCTTACCTTGCCTACAAGTAAGATTGTTGTTTATTATTTCTTTAGAAAGGTGAATTTTTTTATGAAGGTTCATTCATGAGTTTGCTAAGAAGACTCATCATATTGTGAACATGATGAAGGGAAAGGCCACCTTTAGCTAGACTAAAGAAGGCAAGTCAAAATTT
Source organism: Torreya grandis (assembly GCA_037957365.1). NCBI lineage: Eukaryota > Viridiplantae > Streptophyta > Pinopsida > Cupressales > Taxaceae > Torreya > Torreya grandis. The sequence continues at coordinate 637,126 of JARHVA010001459.1, read as the reverse complement.
GAGGATATCAAGACTACCATTGCCCATGCCCCAATTTTGGTTTGTCCAAACTACAACAAAGAGTTCATCATATACAGTTATGCTTTTGAACACATGCTTTAAAAAATTCTAGTTCAATAGAATAAAGAAGGTATGGAATCTCCCATTTCTTTCATGAGTTTCCCTCTCAAAGCTCATGAGCTAAAGTACTCAAACATGGATAAGCATGCTTATGCAGTGATGAAGGCAGTCAATCATTTTCACTTCTACATCTTGAATTCTCACACTACTGCCTTGGTTCTTGATACAACGGTCAAATCCATACTAACGTGGTAGGAGTTTGGGATGAAAAGAGGTAATTGGATTGCAAAGATCTAGGAGTTTGATCTAGTCATCAATCCAACAAAGTTGGTATGGGGAAAAGGCCTATGCCAATTAATTGTTGATAGCAAACTAGAAGAAAGAGAGCATGAAGAAGCAGAGGTGGAAGACACACTGATAGTCCTCTTTGTCTCCACCATGAATGAGTGGTATTTAGATATTGCTCATTTCCTTACTTATGGTGAGTGTCCTACTCACCTATCTTATAAAGAAAGGATGACTATCAAGTTGAAAGCTACTAATTTTGTCCTTTGGGATAATGGCCTGTACAAGAGGAGCCTTGATGGAGTGTTCCTTCGCTATGTGGACAATGAGAAACAAAGCCAACTTTTGAAATCCATCCATAATCTAGCCTATGGAGGACATTTTTCTTCTTCTGTAATTGCCCACAAGATTCTACGAGATAGGTATTATTGGCCTACTCTTTTTCAAGATGCATACAAGTGGGTAAGGAAATGTGAACTATGCCAGTAGTTTGTTGAAAGACCTAAGTTGGCTGCCCTACCTCTCAAGCTAGTCATGATAGAAGATCCATTTCAAAAATGGGGAATTGATTTCATTGCTGCTATAAACCCATATTCAAGTTTTGGACATGATTATGTCCTCACAGCCATAGACTACTTCACCAAGTGGGTGGAAGCTATCCCAACCAAGCATGCTACTTCAGAAGTAGTGTGTAATTTCCTCAAGGAGAATATCATTTCCAAGTTTGGGGTCCCAACCAAGATTTTTATAAACAACATAGCTCGTTTCACTTCCCAGGAGATTACTCAGTTCTATTTTTACTATGGGATCATCCTTTCCCACTCTTTTGATTACTTTCCACAAGGGAATGGATAAGCTAAATCAAGTAACAAGAACCTAGTGACCATCATTAGGAAGCTGGTAGATGATAACCAAAGGACATGGCATAAAGCATTGGTTGATGCTTTGTGGGTAGATAGAATTATGCCCAGAAGGGTGATAGGTATGTCTCCTTTCTAACTTATTTATGACCTCAATGTTGAGATACCAATCACCCTAAAATTTTTAGCATTAAAATTGGCTAAGGCAATTGAAGATCAGACATATGAAAGCTCCATTGATAAGAGGATCATATACCTAAATGAGTTGGATGAGCAGAGAACTATGGTGGTTGATTGAATTGCTATCCATCAAAGTATAGTAAGGAATCTCTTTGACCAGAAGGCAAAAAACTATGATTTTCAGGTTGGAGATCAAGTCCTATTGTGGGACAAGAGAAGAGAACCAAAGGGGATGCATGGAAAGTTTGATTTTCTTTGGAAAGGCCCATTTATTATCCATTAGCTCAATGGTGAGAATAGATTCCTATTGAAATATCAAGATGGCATGCTCTTTTTTTTGCCTTATAATGGGAAGCATTTGAAACACTTCAACTCTTGAAGTATTAGATAAGTTCACCTGTACATATGTATATTTGTATACTCTTTCTTTCTGCTTTGTGTTGTTCATTTCAATTTTTTGGAGCCTTTCTTTTTGGGTAGCATGACTCCATAGCCCAATGGTATACTTCAAGGCACTGGAGATTCTAGTTTCTACTCCCCTCAACTATTCCAAGTTTTTAACTAAAGGAAGTTCCCTAACTAGAGCTAGCTGTTGTCCCCAAAAATGTCACTCATTTTTGAAATAGCCTATGAACTATTTTGGTTCAATAGACCAAAATCCTCTTTTCCCTTTTCAAAAATTGTTTTGAGCATACAAATTCTTCATTATTCAAGCTTTTTCAAAAAACTACAAACTCTACAGGCTTAAAAATATGGACTCATTTCTACGAACTCAGTTCTATGAACTCTGCAGGCTTATTTCTATGGACTCAATTTTACAGACTTTGCAGGAAGGAATCTACGAACTCATTTTTGTAGACTCTATAGGCTTGAAACTATGGACTCTATCAGTTTTATGAACTCATTTCTATGGACTCTACAAGTTCATTTCTATGGACTCTATAGGAAAGAAACAAGCTCTCAACACTTAGGCGACTTCAAGGTTGGTTCAATGACTTGGTTCAATCAAAAATGTCCATCAGCAAGCTTCTAAGCAAGGATTAAACCATTGAACCATTAAACCTTGAACCATTTTATTTCAATGGGTTCAATGGGTTCAAAGGTTCAACGTCATCAACAAGAGTTAAGTGCTTTAGCAAAGGTTGAACAAGTTCAACTGCTTCTAGGTTCAATAGCTTTAAAACACTTATCAAAAAGAAGAAGGCTTGAACCATTGAACTGTTGAACCATTAAACCACTTTGGTTTAAAGGTTCAATGGGTTCAATGGTTCAAAAGGTTTAAAGCATTTGGTTTAACGCTATTTGGTTGCAAACATATGGTTCAATGCGGTTTGGTTCAAAGCATTTGGTTCAAAGCATTTGGTTCAAGCGGTCAAGTGAATGAGTGGAACATAAGAAAGTGATTGAACCATTGATCCATTGAACCTTGAACCAATAAGGTTCAATAGGTTCAATGGTTTAATGGGTTTAATCAGTTCAAAGAGATCAAAAGACTTAGACAAAAAGATGGCTTGAAATGTAAGATTGAACCATTAAATCATTGAACCAAAGTTGGTTCAATCAACAGGTTCAAGGGGCTGCCCCAAACCCAAAGGAATGAGTGCCCTTGCAGAGGGTAGTGAACCAAGCTGAGTGCCCTTGTGGAGGGTAGGTGAGGAGAAAATGGACCATTGTAAAAGTTTGAAGGATAGTTTTGGGCTTGAACAGTCCTTGTGGAGGGCACAGTCTCTTTCAGGAAAAGAACACAAAAAATTGACTAAGGCAAAGTAAAGGAAGATTTCCTTCAGATAAATTGTCTGAAGGAATTCCTTCAAAAATTTTATCTGAAGGAATAGAGCAGCAAAAGATCATTGATAAAATTAAATCCTTAAGGCCACCTAAAGGATCCCAAAGGGTAAGTACCCTTGCGGGAGGCTCTCACCAAGGAAAGTGGACTATTTCTCAAGACCCCGAAGGGCAAGTTCCCTCCAGGAAAGATCAAACCTCAAAGAGTAGTGAAAGCCACCACATGTCCCTTAAAAAGTGTAGTAGAAGCTACCATGTGTCCCTTATAAATTCAAAGTAGAAGATGTCAAGTGTCACCTACTAGGACTCAATTTCTAATAAGTTTCAAAGTAATGAAACATGCCACATGTCCCATTCTAGCTCAATGGAGCACGACAAGTGTATACATCCATGTCTCAGGTTTCTAATAAGTTTCAAAGATTATTTAAATAGGCTTCTCTCAAAGTCCTGTGAAGGGTACCAAGTGGTGATAGCAGAAGGTTGTAATACATTATTCTACAAAGCAGTAAAAGACGCCATGTGTCCCTTAAAAAGCTTGGTGGAAGCTGCCAAGTGTCAACATCCGCAGCTTCTTCCTTTTGTTTTATAAGGACTATGGTGGGCCCTAAGTGAGGTGCTAATGTCAAGTGGAGTACAACAAGTGTCTATGGTTGTGTGGATCCAAAAGAGTCTTAAATGTTTTTATAGTGTTTCTAGGAGCTCGGTGGAAGCTACCACATGTCATCTTCTACAAGACTCTCAAAAGACATCTAAAACCTCTATAAGTTTAGTGGATGCTACCATGTGTCCTCACTTGTTTCACAATATAACATGCCATGTGTCACTTATTAAGATCAGTGGAAAGTGGTTAGAGCAAGTGAGAAAGACATGAAGGAATTGCTAAGGAGGATGATGGGCCCACAATTGTCAAATTTAGGGCAACCAACTAGTTGTTGGCTTTTAAATAATGACAGACTTGAACACATCAAATTTATGGCAATGAAATAGTTATTGATCTTTGCAAGCTTAAGCATAGACCTGAATGCATTCAAAGATCTTAAGGGTGAAAGGAAGAACTACCAGCATAGACCCTGTGAACAAATTCAGTGACCGGCCAAAGAGATAGCTCGAGAGCTCAGATCGCACACAAAAGGGGAAAATACAGCCAAGAAAGGGGGAATGATGGAGAAAGATAAAAAATATGCATGCATGGGATATGTTTCTAGAAGGCGAAGTAGTCCACCAGGTGGACATTGGAGAGCACAAATATTCAATGGCATGGCCTATTTTTTTGCATTGAGTAGAGTGAACAACTATGCACACATCAGGAAACACATCACGTGGCCCATATTAAAACTTGATCCTCAATTCTAGCATAGCCCATGGACAAAATTTAAAATGCATCAAAGGTATTAAATTCATCATAAGCCATTTTTGTGAAAAAAAGTGCCCAAGTCATTCTTGGAGCACTATATATTGGACTCTCTCTTATTGTTTTAGAGGATCTCTCTATTATCAGAAACAAAACTCTACCCAAAATGAAAGGCATTACTAAGACTTTGAGCTCAAATTATTGATCATATTTCATTATTTTAGTATGAAAACAAGTGACATTTTAGACTTTGTGTTGGAATAGCTTGGTTGTTGGGGAAATTGTTCTTATGTCTATTTCTTTAATACATTTTTTATCCATTTAATTAAATAAGTAGAATTAGTGAAAGTAATTAGGAAGGTGTCTTGAAGCCAACTATGGAGAGACTTTGTACCCCCATAATTGCCTTTAGTGTGTTTTATTTATATTCCAATGTAAAGGATCTTGGGATGAATTTATGCCCTCATTATCCTTCATATTTTATTTCTATGTAAAGGACCTTAGGATGACTTTGTTCCCTCATTGTCCTTCATATCTCACTATTGGGCATTTAGGTGGAGACTTTGTGATACATCTTAGTCTGCTAGTTATTATGCCTTTGGTTATTAGTTATTTGTCACTATCTGAAATAATTCTTGCTATTTCCTCTAAGATCACTTCTGAAAGAAGAGAAGTGCCTTCAGCTTTTTCACCAAGATTTTCTCCTCAGTTTGTTAACATCATCTCTAAAAAAAGAGAGATGGATGGTTTATCCTACCCTTGAGTGTTATTTTCTGCTTATATATATAATATATAGCTCTTGCATATTTAGATGAAACCTCCCCTTGATGAGAGGAGAGATTTGTCCCCTTTTGATGTAGTAAACCTACACATTTGGCTGACCAATCTCCCTGTGCTATGGTTGAAGAGACCTATTTTGCTCATCATTTAGCTAGTGACAAAATATTCACCCAACACAGAACATGCACAAAATCACAGTCAACTTTGAATCTCAATGTATTTATCTTCACACACTTTTAGATCTTAAAATACATATTGAAATATTCAACTTGGAGTCTTCTACCACTTTTCTTTTAACCACATGAGCAAATTTTCTTCTATCCAAAGATATGGTCTAAAAACCATAGACTAGTTTTTCCTTTACAAATTCAAATATTCAAACACAAACAGTCACAACTAACATTTGAACATAAAGCTCACATATTGTGTCCTATTATCTTTGGATCAATATCATAGCATAAATCTTGTATGAAAATTAATTCGTAGTTTCTTATGCTTTAAATTTTAAACCTCAGTCCCTTTGACCTCATCTCATGCAATCTAGAAACTTTGACTCAATGCACTCCATCGATCTCTACAGATTAGTCAAGTCTTTATTATACAACATGCACCACTAGATAAAATTATAAAAAAACCCACTCACCATTATATCCTTATCATTTACCTTTTCTTAGTTTTAAAACCTTGAACACTTCTTATCATCTTTATCAATATGCACCATTAGATCATGATCTGTATAATTGCCCATGAACCATTGGATCTTGATTTGGTCCTAATCTTTAATTCAAATAAATAGATATCACATTAACCCATTTGAATATATGCACACCATAGATATTCACTTTATTAACTCATGTAATCCATTATATCTCCATTATGTCTAGATCTTTAACATCATGCAAATTGACTATGGGGACCAATTATAATATGCCTAGAAAGACTACTTTGAATCTCAATAACTTCTTTTGCACTTAGATACATGATCTCAAATTTGGACCATATGATATCCTTACATAGGATAATACATAAATATAATTTTTTTTATTTATAACCTTTACGTGTGTAAGATATATCACCATTAAAATGCCTTCTCAAAAAATTCTATCGCGAAGATAACTATGCTTAGAACTTGTTTGGGAGACCAACTTTACTCCTGAATAAATTTTGTCATAATTTAGTGCATGACATAAAATTTATAAAAAATAAAATTGGCCTAAAATTTTAAAAACCCATATGATTACCTTCTCCTAAAACATCCACATGATCAATATATACCATCTTAAAAAATCTTACTTGGCTCTTTCTAGCTATATGCACCCTGTTTGAGAAGCTAAATTTAATCCCTCATATCTTTAACCAAAATTTGATGAATGAAATAGGATTTATCACATAAAAACTATTGAATAATTCAATCACAACCATATTACCAACTCACTTTGAATCATCCACACATGGCAATGGTAATGTTAGCAAACTGCATACTTAGATTTTCTACCACTAGACCCAAAGTGTCTAGATGAAAACTATGGATTACCAGATGAATTAAACTTATGCACACAAGATATAAAAGCATATATAAAATTTTAGGAACCTATTTCACATGATAAAATCACCATAATCATCCCTAAACATCTCTAATAATGTCAAAACTGAAGATCAACTAAGCTAACTTCAAGCACCCTGATAAGCACATTACAGACTTTACCATTATTACTTAGGCTATCAAAGTACTTAATACACTAATAGGGACACCACCATGACATCACCATGAAATCACTAACAACTCTCCATCATGGAGACCTTTGGCACATATGGGATACTAAGGAACATGTGGGATACCTTTGGCACATGTGGGAGACAAAGGCATATGTGGAAGACATTTGGCACATATGGGAAACCTTTTGCACATGTGGGAAAATATTGGCACATATGGGAGACCTTTGAAACATGTAGGAGACCATTGGAACATGTGGGAGACCAATGCATATGTAGGAAACCCTATCACATGGGGTGATAATTATTCCTATTGTTTAATAGTTCACCGACTCATGTGTGGGTTGAATTTTTAAGGGATCACCATGAAGTTTATCCCTATCTCTCTTTATTTATCATTTTAAATTCTATTAATATCATGCATTCTCCTTGTATTTGATGAGAAGCCCATTTGGGGTTATTCACTATTAGATCATTGTTGAAGGATAGAGATTGGAAGTCATGGAAGTTTAGCTCACCTAGATGTTTGGGTTGTAAGCATCATTCATGCTTAGGTGGTTATATCCTATAAGGCTTACATGAAAGCATGGCTCACTTAGTTTGTATGTAAGCATATATATCCTTGAGGTTAGAGGTTAGATAATGTAAGGCTATGTTATCTTGGCTCACTTGAATGAAGACATAGAGCTTGGAAGATTGTTGTTTCAAGTCATTAAGATAGAGGTTAATTATTTAGATCTCACCTTGGATGTTGTGGTGTTAGCATCATGATGGATTTGCATGTTGAAACTTTAATGTTGGAACCTATAAGGCTTGGTTGCAAGCTTGGTTCACTTGAGTGCTTGTAAGCACTAGAAAGGAGTTGTTGAGAGGTGTTGTTATTATAGAGAGAGTTTTTGATGAATATGAAGTTTGGATGCTACCTTTGCCTTTTGGTTTTTCCCTAGTTGGTTTATTAGGGTTTTCATGTATATCTTATGCAATGTGTTCTCTCATGTTTTATGTTTTTTGTAGCTTGTTTTAGTTCCACATTTATATTATTACACATATTTTAGGATTAGGTCTTTTCCATCCTAATTATTTTTACCTTTTTTAATTTAAAAATATTTAATAGGTCAAAAACATTTAAATATAATTAATAGTTTAATATATGACATTCAATCATAAATATAAATGTAAATTATAGTTAATTAAAATTGATTTACATCTGACATATGATGAATATAGAAATTAATACCAAGAGTAATATAACTAGTGTTTAATGGTTTATAATTGACTATAATAGATATCTAAAAATTGAAACAAGATAAAACATTCATGTGATATTTCAAGTCTTAGAATAGAGTTTTTAAGTATATCTAGACTAGTTTGCATTCCCTATAAAGCCATGTAATATGGCCTTGTTTGTTTATTGAAAATTTATTCATTGTGAAAGTGACCAAAATTTAATTTTTATACCCCACATGCCTTTGTTTTATTCAAGGGATGAGATATTATTATTCTATTAATTCCATAAAAAAATCTATTTTCCTTCTCCTTTTTTTATGTACTTATGATAATTATAAACCTATAAAAAAGAAGGGGTAGTGTAATCAGTTGAGTTGAACCCAACTAGCCCCATTGATGATTGATTGATACCTATGTATCTAGATTCTCTAATGATGGAATAAATACACATGTATTTCTCCCATCTAACATGTTTTTGAAATTTTGGTCCTTCATCATATACATGTAACTAATAATTTGTGTTTATACTTGGCAATGGCCACTCTTGACTAGATTTGAAAATCTCTAGACTTGGCTTTAGAATAATTATAGTGATTATTATTAACTTTGGAAAAAATATAACATATTTTATCAATGTGTATTAGTGTATAAGTGCTTAATATAGAGTGTCAATCTCTAGATATATATATATATATATATTAGTAATGAATGACTTATGATTTGCACTTATCATATCCAATTGAATATTTTTTGTATATAGCTCACAAAAATATGATATGACCCTTATGAATATTTAACATTTTTTAAACTAGTCATTATTTGTGAGGATAAGGTCATGATCAATGGAGAGGTATATAATATTAGACTTACATAAAAAAAAAGTAGTAATAATTAGCTTGAGGATGAGAGTAGTTTGGGAATGATAAGTGTTTTGAGAAATGAATTAAAAATTATTATGTAGTAGTGATGTAAGATATAGGGTTCAAGACTGAATAGAGATAAATGGATATAAGAATGGTGAATAAGATTCATTTATTTTATGATAAATTAAGTGGTTTGTTTTTTAAAATCTATCAATAATTAACATTTTCAAGTAGTAGTGATTAGATTTAAGTATCTTCATTTTCCCACCCTTTAATCTATGGAGGTGAAACCATGTTTCCTTGTAACTTAAAAAATATGTTGTTTTCATATCAAAACATTTTGAAAATATACTCTCTTTTAAATCACTTCAATATTTTATTATTCATATTGAACAATTGGTGAATTTACTATCATCAAGTCCTAATTTTGAATAGCTTATCAAGGCCTTGAATTTAAAAGATACATTCTCCAACGATCATGAATGTGGATAAGTACCCAGTTTATATAACCTAAAGGAGATGAAACTATGATGGGTTTGATATAAGTGATTGAAATACTATTGATTGTCACTATAATTGAACATACATAACTTGATACAAAAGATGGAACCACACAATGGGTTTAATAGAAGCAAAATTAGTACCATCGAGTGTATATAGACTTGAACATACATTATACATAATGTAAATAATCACATAGATGTAAACAAATTTTTATTATATTTTAATTATTGATATATAATGAATAATATTCATTCCCCCATCATGAATACAATTCAGTTAAATTTAAAGTGAAATAAAAACCATTTATAATTGTATTATTGTTCATATGCACATTACCTAGTATCATGCCTTTTTAATTTGAAAAATGCATATATGTGCATGGAAAAATATCATTCCCTCTCCCAAATGATATATATTACCATTCATTTATAAATTAAACTATAAATATATTTGAAAACCTGAAATTATTATTCTTGTAATTATATGAGGGTAAGTGCACAAAGTTGGGGGATAAAAAGGGGCTACTCATGGACATGATTTTCCTGAAATATCAAAAAAATGAACTTGTGCAGATAATTTAAAATGGCTAAACTCAAAATTTTAAGATGTTATAAAAACATGAATTGTATCACTTCAAGTCTAGTTTCCAAAACACTATTTTTTAAAAATGATTAAGTATAACTAGGTCAAACATTTAAAGTTTGAATAGGAATGCTATTTTAAATGATCGTGTGGCCCACTATTTTTTTATCATAATTTAATATTGTTTGAAACCCTTCGGTGAATATTTAGATAAAATATTCTAGTTTATGACCTATTTTTTTGTATTTTATTAATGATTTTTTATTATTATTAATTTTGTAAGTAAATTGATCCTAAAAACTAACAAAACATAGATATCTAGCTATGTGGCCCCCTAAACTACCTCAAGAAAAAATTGAAAATGGATTTTTTGTAATGTATGTATAATTAGGCCATGTTTATGGACATATAATTTATTTTCCACTTGGATTAATTAAAAAATACATTAAAATGTATAAGCATGTATATTTGCGGCATGTGTCAGTTTAAAAAAGTTATATTTTTCACCTTAAAAAAGACCAAAAATAATAAAAAATCATATATTTGAAAATAGGAGATCATGTTCATCATCATGGTAATATTTTTTTAAATTTTTTTTTTGAAATTCATAGTGTATTTAGAAATAGAATTTGAAATTTGTTATTTTCTATCAAAGCTCTCAGACTTAGCTGTAGATTGATAGATCCAAGCCTTTAGATCAAGAATCCATGCCATTTTTCAGCCAAAAGGATAGGACTTTTAATTTAAACTTACAATTCCTATGAATTATCCTATAACACATATGCATTATAGTAGAACATGTTTTGGGCGAATAACATGTACATGTTATACCATAATGCGTATGTATTATGATGGAACATGTACACATTATAGTAACACATACATGATATACATGTATACATAAAAACTTACTTTTCAATAGAAATGTTTTAACTAATTCAATAAATATGTCCCCACTGACATTCTTGGCATGAATCTATAATACTTTCAAGTTGAGAACAAGAGATATCAATTACTTTTTTATACCCCACATTTGAAAAGTTATCAATTTTCCAATGGGTGAAGGATCCGATTTGATAAAGAGAACGAAGTTGAAGAAAAAATCACTTGAGAAAATATAAGATGTGGGAGGAAAACTAAGGTATTAATGCAAGCACTTCATTTAAAAGAAGGTACAAAAAATATCTCTAATGATCCAAATGCTATAGACATTGATGAAATTAAAATTAATCAATTCAATAATTATGGAATTGATAATACTGAATTCAATAATGATGAAATTGAAAATATGAACTAGATAATATTTGAATCTCACATTCAAAGTATATATATATTTTTATTTTGTTGATGATTATTATATGCATGATGCCTTACCACCTATAAATGAAGAAATTTTCATGGAAAAAAATAATGATGAAATTATAAATGAATAAACATTTATGGAAGCATATAATAAGGAAAGAAATACTATAGAAAATTGTGTCCCACCATTAATCAATGACAGCAATGATGCTTTTGAAACACCCTCTCAATAAATTCCACTAGTAACAACACCTAAAAAAATTAATAATAGGTAAGTATTTAATATAATTCGATGAAAATATTTTGAAACCAATGACTAAAAAAATGTTTGACTGCCATTCAAGAAGACTGACTCATAAAATTTGGGATAGTTTTTTTCATAATTTGATTCATGATACTAAAATATGTCAATTTTTTTTTATGAGACCTACCATGTACACATTATGGAAAATAAAATATAATATGGATGATGAAAACTTATTGTTTCAAACTTACATGATAAATATCATATTATATGCCATAAATCATGCAAAAAAGATTATAATGCTTCCTGATTGATTTTTTATTTTTTGGGAATAATGGAGTTTTATTATTATTTAATAAATGGGTTAGATTAGGAAAAATAAGTAAATAATATTCCTAATTAAAGATACTAATTTGTGAAATTAAATTCTAACTAGGCCTTTTCTAAAAATAGTAATGATAGAGAAAATTAAACTTATCTTATTCTATGTTGATCCAATTGAGATAGGGTCTAGAAATTTGTGTGTAAGCCTAGGGTGTTATCACAAAAAAAATCCTAAACTTCATTTTTTGATTGGATAGGAGCACTATAACTAGACACCTTGGGCTTCAGTGCTATAGTCCTTCTCTGAAACTATTGTCCCAAAGATTTAATATTTCTAGGTTTTGCTCATCTATTGAGTGTGAGCCTATGTACCAATTTTTAGGTCATCACTATCAATAGATCTCTCTATAGAGTTTATTCTTCATGTACTTGAATCTTTTATTCAATTTAAAGAAACTTTGGCAAATGGGGAAAATGGCTTAGTGTGTGTAAGATGTACTAGACATGCTTCACACCCCATGTGTGGGCACGCTACCTACATACCAATACTCTAAGGAGGAATCAAGTCATATATAGTTCTCCCTTTAAGATTTCTTGGTTAAATAGTGAATGAAATATAAGAAATTCTAAAACTAGGTATGCTTGAGATGGCTAGGTACTGGTGTAAGGACTTGACTTGTCTTGAAAGTGTATAGGTTGGATGTATGTAGAGAATAGGGAAGATTTATTGAGTGGTCTTGTTTGTATTCTTGATTATTTGAATGTTATTTGCCAAACATTTCCAAACTATCTTTGAATGGGATTATATATGGATCTATTGGTCATGGGCTAAATTAATTTATGTTAGGCTAACATGATTAAAGATAAGGATCTAGAAGAAAATGGTCATTGGGGACTAAGATGAACTTGGATAATAACCCCAAAAGTTAAACACCCTAGGGTCTGACACTAATGTCCATGTTGAGAGATATTATCCTAAGCTAATAAGGCCTAGAGGGTGGATTATTCATGAAGAGAGGATCTTGGTTCAGCTAGGGTCAAGTCTGAAAGGCCATAAATGACTATGAATCAGTGAAAATAAGATTGAGAGGGTTATGAGAGCAAGAAAGAGGGGCCTAAGGATTGGGTGTCATTAGCCATGCTCAAGTTACCAATTTTTGCATTTTATATGACTATATTCCCCCCTAGTTTATTCAAGTGATAGAACAAAGTGAAATACTAGGATAAAGGTAAATAGAAAGCGTACTTGAAATTACCTATAAAGGTTAAGCCTATGAAGCTTTTGATGTTAAGTAATTTTGGATAGTGCATAGAGAGCATGTTATGTAAGTGTGAATTTATGAAAGGAAAACAAAGAGTGTATTAGTTCTTATTATATAAAATATAAAACAAGAATGTACAAATCTATGTAAGAGAGAGGAAGAGAAAGGAATGAATATACCTCACTAAGTATGTGAAACAATACAAAACATGTTGTGATACTGAGTAAGGTTGAGTAATTCTAGATGTTTTAGATGATGATATACCAAAATTTATATCATGAATATATATGAGTGATAAATTACCTATAATGTAGATCAAGAATGCAAAGGCTAGCCCTTTGTCTCCATCACCACCTACTAAGTGAATCTAGATGATCCTAAATATACTAATAAATGTTTAGATTATGTGTCTAATCCATCCAAATATGTGGCTCAATAATATAAAGGCTATCCCTTTTGCTCCATAGTTACCTCCTAAGTGAGGCTAATTGATCTTGCATATGCTAATCTATGTCTAGACTGTGTGTCTAATCCCTCTAAATAAGTGGCTCAAGTATACAAAGCTTGGCCTTTGAACACTATCATTGCATACTAAGTGAAGCTAGATGATTATCTGTATGCTAATTAGTGTTTAGATTATTTGTCTAATCCCTCTAAGTAAGTGGCTCAAGAATAGAAAGGTTGGCCCTTTGGATCCATCATTGCCCTATGAAGTGAAGCTAAGAATTGATACTAGTATGTATGAATGTGTACATCATATGAGATTGACTATAAAGACCCTAAATTCTCTGTAAATATTATATTGTGGCATGGATAGATGAACGCATACTAAAAACTAGGCCAATTTTGGATAACTTAGAAAAGATGGAGATTAGACTTGTATGAAAATCACTCCAAAACTAAAAATTTGGCTTATGTGGAAGCCACTTCAGAACTAAAGAATGTGGAGGTTAGGCTTGTATGAAAGCCGCTCTAAAATTATGCCAACCAATTGTAGATGTAATAAGGCATAAAACTATTGAGAATGCTTGGGTAATGCTAAAAATTGAAAGAAAAGAAGCAAAAGTGTTATGCAATCTATCCCCAACCACTGGTGTCTAAAATATGGATTTTGATTTAGATGTTATACCAATTACCATATCTAAAATTGGAAGTGAGAACCAATCATGTCATGCATGATGCCCCCTATGTCTAAATTCTCTAAGAAAATTATACTAAAAACTATTGATCTAAATTGGTATGATTGTGTAAAATTATAGCTAAACCTACCTTTCTACTTACTTCTAGAAATCCTAGTTTTTTACTATTTAAGCAGGAGTGATGAAAATGGACACCCTAGTGTTTGGTGATATATTTCAGCCTCAATGTTATTGTCTTAGGCTAAAACTAATCACTATTCTAGAATCTTGACTATCTACCTAGTCTATTCTAAGTGGTTTGATGACTAGTTGTTATTCCGATACAATATTTTTTGATTGATTAGGATCTCTAATCTCTGTAGTAAAATACCCATTTATATCACTCTCTTATGAGGGTAATAATAGGTAGCTTTAATGACTTCCCTGTAAAGAAGAAGCTCTATAAGTGTGTTAAGCAATAAATATACATGATATAGCAATGATAATCAACAAGATATTTCAAGATATAGCATGGTTTGATTTGAGAGATTGTTAGATCAACATGGGTATGCCTAGATAGATATACCAATGTAATAACATGTTCAATATTTTTGAATTGAATTGAAACTAGAAATTTTATTTCTTAGTTGAAGAGATGAAGCATGATGTCCATCATGACATCCAAGGAAATAAGAAAAAGCATGATATGGATCATGGCATTATAATAGTAGAGAAGCAATCAAGTAAAAATCATACAAATAAAGAAGCAAGAAGCATACAAGGGTGGCCAAGGGGCCACATAAACAAGGGACATGGTCACATATCACTCAAACTAGAAAGCAAGCATACAAAGCATGTTAAAATGCCACATACACCTATAAGTGGAGCAACCAATGTTGGCATAAGGGCCACAAGCTCATAAAAGATTAAAATCAAAGGACATTATCAAATTTCCTAAGGCACACACAAAATAGAAGCAAAGGACATTGTCAAATGTCCTAAGGCACATACAGGAGACAAGCAGGAACTCACAATGTAATCACATCAAGCTAAAATAAATAAGAAGATAAAACATGTATATACTAGAAAGATATAATCACATCTAACTAATCAAAGTAAGAGGTAAAGTATGGAAGACATGTTTAGTATAAGACTGAGTATATGCTAAGAAATACACAAGTGCTAGATACTGATGATATGTCAATAAAGTAATCTATGTAAGCTAGTAGATAGTGTACATCAACATGATAACTTAGAGTGTGTAGTGTAGGAATGACATAATCTGAATGTGTAGTCATGTATAACATTCCCCTAGGGGCAAGATATATTGATGTGTTTCTTGAATGTAGAAGTACAATGTCCCCTCAATGGGTAGAGTGAAGCAATCAAGTAGCTTGATGTCACTACACACACTCAAGGAAGATCAACTGAAGCATGGTAATGTAGATTAAATGACAAAATAGCATGAAACAAGAAATGTAAGTCCTAGCATTATATTAACAATGTAAAACATGCATGATGCATATAATCAAATTGTTTTTTGGTGTTTTATTATATTTGAATGTTTTTGGATTTTTGAAATGTTATATTATTTTTGTATTTTTGGAATATTTGAACTATGTGTAATCAAGCAAAAGAGATTATGTATGAGAAAAGATAGAAATAGATAATACTAACCAATGAGTCTCATGAGAGACTCCCTATCATGGTGTCATGTATCAAGGAGTGGAATCATGTGTGATCATGATGCATGATGGAAATGCTAATATTGTGGCTCTGAAAGTTGTATATGTTGTAAATGTTTTGAAATATTTGAAGTAGAAACTATGGGATCCCTCTATAAATCTAAGAAGTGGATGTAACTATAGGTCTCTTAGGCACCCATTTGGAAGTAGGAGAAGCTTTATGAACATGTGCTCTATGTGTAGATGCATGAGATCTCAATGAAACTACTCTGGGTGTGAATACTATAGTTGGAAGCTATCTAAAATACTAAATCTATGGAGGTGTATGAACCCTATGTACTTGTGATGGATGCCTCAATTGTGTCTAAATTTGAAGTGGAAGAGATAAAACTAGAGAAGTTGAAACTAGTGGCAAAACTAAAACTGGTGGTGAAACTAAAACTGGTGACTACAAACTAGTAGATGGCTGTAAAGTGGGGAGTGGTAACTCATATGGAACTTCACTAACTATAAAAACTTGATTAACATGAAGGAATTTCATGCATCTATGAGCTATAGAAGGTAATGTTATGAGTTTTTGAATTTATGGTTGACCAAGTAACATATCCAAAACTCCTACATTAGGAATTATAGTGAATGGTGCAACCACATGTGTAGGATCAACCTATAGTGGAAGTACTATCTCACCTAATGAAATCTATTTATGACCACTAAAACCACTTATAAATATGTCTATTAGAGTGATATATTACTTTGAATAACTTGAATGTTATGGTAGTGTTAAAGTGTACATGTTAAGACTGAAACCATTGTCAATAAGCACACTACAAATAGGTTGATTATAAATTTGAGCTTTGATAAAGAGTGCATGATAATTTGAATCATCCTTAATGATTTCCTACTCTAAGAAGGAGATATAAAGTCTAACTAGAAATCTAGAATTGTATACATCAATCATGTTGCTCAAAGGATGTAACTCAATTGAAGGTGCCTTATATGTATTTAGTGGTGGATGTGCATGATATGCATTATACCCTTGATGTGTCCTATGTATCTTATTTTGAATGTTTTTGATAAAGTAAGGTGGAAAACTAGGGGCCGAACCCTATACAGTCAAAAAAGACAAGAAGGCAAATAAACAAAAAATGCCTTTAGAGAGATGACAACACAGTCGAGAACAATAGACAAAAACAAAACACAAGCCATGGGAAGACCAAAGTCAGAGATGTCTCCCCTTACATAGATATTTTTTTGATAAGTCAATTGAGTTTCTCATTTTCTATGTTGTCAACATACCCAGTATTACCCACCACTTCTAGCATAGACATGTTTAGTAGAATTGTATTACAAATCCCTTTGGTGAAGACCTTCTCCAGCTTTTGAATGTGGTCCATCAGGGCCCCAATTTTAGTTTTCCAATTAGTCTCATTCTCAGTGTCCTCACCAACTTCCTTGACATACATTTTCCCCTTATTGTTAGTAGTTCCCATAGTGTCAGCACCCTGCTCCTTAGTAACCTCAAAATCCCTAGTAGCCTGCTTCCCTCCAGTGTCCTCCAAAATTTCCTAGATTTCTAGCTCCTCAGACTCTTCCTCCTAGGTTGTTTCTTATGAAGCACTTTCTGAATTTAGTCTGGCCTTCTAGGTTGGTTTACCAACAATCTACCCTGACCTTCGCACTCTAGAGAGGAATCCTTCCTTATTAATTTTGGAAGGCTTGTGAGATTTGCCACCTTGGCCCCCCATGGCCTTGCCCAGATTCTTGTGGGTCCCTTCCATAGTCTCTTTAATATTTTATTCCTCTTCATCAACCTTTCTCTTCTTACCCTTCTTGTTCGCAAAGGAACTGGGGGTATCAACAGGGGTCTTTTTAGGGTCATCAATATGCCTCATTCCTAACAAGTCATCTCCTTTTGAATGATCTCCCTAATGTTTAAGGGAATATGAACACCTTTTCGCCACACCCTCCAACCTAAAATTGCTGCCCAAGGTTGGCACAAGCATCAATGACCCTGTTGCCTTCTTTGTAGGTATGGGAAATCTCAACTTCAAAAAACTTTTGTAAAAGAAATTGGATATCAGTAATGATGTCTTTTAGCTTGATTCCCACATTTGAAGCTTTATTAACGACATCTATGACCATCTTAGAGTGTCCTTATATATTCAATTTCTTTATTCCTAGGGATATAGCTAACTTTAATCCCCATAGTAAAGCCATTGTTTTAGCATAGTTATTACTCTGGCATCTAATTCCACTAGCATAGATAGTAGACATCCATCAATTATCATTCCTTATAACTCCTCCTCCACTAGCTTTACCATCCAACTTGGATGCCCCATCAAAGTTGAGTTTCATCCAGTTAGGTTTAGGGGGGATCCATTTAGTATTAAGTCTCTATAGTATTTTGGAGTTATTATACCCAAGGATCTAGTTTAAAACCTTCCATTTGGCTACAATTTGGCTTTCAATTTGAGATAAGGGTTTCTCCACAACACAAATATGAGCTGTTGTAACACTTTCCATAATGGCCTTAGCAAAGGAGTTGAACACCTGAGAAGCATTTCTAGCAGTGTCCCTAAAAATTCTATGATTGTGTTCTTTCCATAAAGTCCAACTCAAACATGGTAGAGCTTGCTTCCATAATTCCATAAGCTAAGGATGTGTGAAGGTTGGGTTCCAGCTGAAAATTAATTTTTTAAGGTCAAAATTGCAGACCCATTCAATACCAAAGTTGTTAAGTATTGTGCCCCATAATTCTTGGGCAAACTCATAGTGGATAAAGAGGTGTGAAACTGATTCCTCTTTTGAACAATATAGGGAACATCTGTTAACCAAATTAAACCCTCTCTTTTGAAGGTTATCCTGAGTAAGGATTTTGTTATGAGAAGCAACCCACCAAAACATGTTAATTTTTGGAATAAGTTTATGATTCCAAACCTTTTTCCATACATCTTTATTATGCACTTTAGGAATGAGTAGATGGTAAGTAGATTTGATAGAGAATGATCCATTCTTATCTAACCACCAGTATTGTTCATCCTCTTAATGAAAGAGAGGTATTTTGATCTCCTAACTGCACTGCTAGATCTCCCAAACTCTTAAGAAAAGCTCAGGCCAGTGCACACATCAATCCAAAATATTTTTCCAGCTCCTCATCCCATTGATATTTTCCATATAATCACTGACCCTATCTCCAAAAAACTAGGTAGTCAAGTTAGCAATCTCTCCATAGTTTCCCTGTGTGATGAGAGCCTTATCCTTTAACTAGATATCATTCCAAAATTTAATATGCTAGCCATTTCCATGTTTCCATCTAATTCCCTATTTGAGAAGGCTTCTACTTTTTAGCATTTTATTCCATATCACAGATCCCTAGGGTAATCCCGTCTATTGAATAAAGTTGGAATCATCAATGTTGTGCATGTAGTTGGCATACATTATTTCCCTCTAATCATTGTTTTTATGGGTCAGGTTCCAACTAAATTTTGAGAGAAGGGCTTTGTTCATGTTCCTGATGGACCTAATATTAAGTCCACCATGAGATTTTGGAAGACACACTTTTTTCCATCTAACTAAAGACATCATATGTTTGTCTTCCACTCCCATCCATAAAAATTTCCTTTGGATCTATTCCAGTTTCTCAGCAAAATATGCAAGAATTTTAAAAAGAGATAGGAAGTATATAGGAATACCTTGTAGTGAAGCTCAAAGAAGTTGTAGTTTACCAGCACTACTGAGTAGTTTCCCCTTCCAACCAAGAAGTTTCCTCTACGTTATTTCCAAAATTCCATTCCAAAATCTAGGAGATACCTCTTTGACTGAGAGTGGGAGACCCAGGTAGGTAGCTAGTAGGCTAGCTTCAACACATTCTAATATATCAATGATTATATGTCTAAGTTCATTAGGAGTGTTGAAGAAATACACATTGCTTTTCTGGAAATTTATCCTTTGTCTTGACTCTCTAGCATAATTATTTAAGATATTCTTCCATCTTCTAGATTCAATCACCGATGAGATGCCAAAGAAGATGGTATCATCCACAAATTTCTATACCACCATAGGATGAAGGGAGGAGGTAGGTTTGATGCCCACTAACATTTTTGAGGCTATATCTACTTGTATGTATCTTCGCAGTGCCTTAGCCATAATGATGAATAAGTATGGGGAGAGAGGGTCTCCCTAACAAATTCCTCTCAAGGATGAGAAAAACCCTCTAGGAACACCATTAACCAGCACTGAGAATTTTGCAGAAGAGACCATGTTCCATAACAAGTCAGAGATTTTATCATTAAACCCAATTTTTTTGATCACTTGGAATAGAAAAGTCCATGAGACTCTATCATAAGCTTTAGAAATATCAAGATTGAGAGCCATCCCAAGGATTTTTCTCTTATCCATGGAGTGAATAGTCTCATGTGTGGTGATCACAACATCAAGAATCTGCCTACCCGAGATGAAACCTTTTTGAGTAGGAGAAATAATTTTGTCTAGCAAAGGTTGAATCCTCATGACCAACATTTTAGTACATAACTTATGCACAGTGTTGCATAGACTACTGGGCCTAAAATCAGTGAGGTGTGAAGGTTGTGATTTTTTAGGAACAAGTAAGATGAAGGTATTATTAACTTGTTTCAATAGTTTACCTGATCTAAAAAAATCATGCACATCAGTCATAAGGTCCACTCCTACTATCTCCCAATATTCCTAAAATAATATAGGAGGAAAGTCATCAGGACCTGGGACTTTAAAAGCACCCATGGAGAATAAAATAGCATGGAATTCTTCTTTAGATATAGGCTTTAACATCTCCAGATTATCTTCTTCCATTATCAAATAGGGTATTTTATCAATAAATTGATTCATAGGTCCACCGATTCTATCATTATTATTTTCTTTCGTAAGTAGATTCTGAGAGAAAGCCCTTGCTTGTTCCCCTATTTCATTATCCTTGGTAATAATGTCACCATTTTATAGGACAACCTTAGTTATTGAGTTGGATTTCCTATGTTTCATAGCTAAGAGATGAAAAAAGGCAGTGTTCATATCCCCCTCTTTAAGCCATTAAACACGGGATTTCTATTTCCAAAAAACCTCCTCTTTCCATAAGATTCTTCCATTCTGAAGATAGGATATTCTCTTCTTCTAAAGTGTCCTTAGAGTCATCCCCTTGATCTATCAGTCACTATATATTCTTGATTTTTCCCACTATATTTTTCTTCTACTAGAAGACCTACCCAAAGCTGTATCTATTCCATCCATAAACTTCTTGTTTAATGTGTTGGAGTTTCTTAACTATTCTAAACATAGGAGTACCTTGAATAGGAATTTTCCACCATTAGGCCACCATTTGTGTAAAGTCTTTGTGTTTGATCCACATAGCTTCAAAATGGAATGGGGAAGGTCTAGAATGTCCTTGTTCTCTCCAACTGAGGAAGATCAGGTAGTGGTCAAACATGGTTCTAGGGAAAGCCTGTGCCTACATATTATGATAATCCATCTAGTTGCTTGATATAACAAATCTATCTAATTTAATCTGAATCATTTGATCTCCTCTTCTTCTATTGGTCCAGGTAAAATTTTGGTTTTGCAGCTCTATGTCCAATAATCCCCAATCATTGATGAATTAAGTAAAGTCAAACATGTTGTCCGAGTAATCCATAATTCCACTCTATTTTTTAGAAGGGTATAGAGGAGTGTTAAAATCTCTAGCTAACATCCATCTAATGTTCTGGGGATTATTCCTAAAACTACTCAAG
The DNA here is from genome assembly GCA_037957365.1 of Torreya grandis. NCBI lineage: Eukaryota > Viridiplantae > Streptophyta > Pinopsida > Cupressales > Taxaceae > Torreya > Torreya grandis. The sequence goes on along the minus strand of JARHVA010001459.1, from coordinate 615,245 downwards.
TCTATCCATAATTTCTATTTCAAAGCTCTATTATTCAGTCCATAGACATTGATCAACAACTAGTTCAAAGATTTCATAAAAAAATTGGTAATCAAGAAGTGCTTATTATAAGCCATAAGAGACCCCTGTATTTTAGCACTATGCCACATAGTGACAATCCCCCCTAAATCCCCTTTAATAGGACTAATGCAAAAAGCTACCTTAGGCCGTATATAGGCAATAATTTTTGTAAAATTCTCCTCATTCATCTTGACTTCCTGGAGTAATAAAATATATAATTTATTATCTAAAATGCAGTTTTTAACCTCAAACTGCTTTGAGGGGCTATTAAAGCCCCTCAAGTTCCAAGATAATATTATCATTTAGAGGGTTTGGGGGGTTGGGTCTCTAGTTTATTATATTTACCACCAGAAATCTCTCTTTGTCTTGTTTCTCTTAGGGTTGGCCTCCCTTGTTTGGGCTCAGTGCCAACATCTGCAAATTTTTTACCTTTTCAATTCTTTTTCTTTAGGGTAACCCATTCCTCCTGTTCATTACTACCACTTTGTCCTATTATACCTATTACTAAGTAGTTTCCTACTTGGTCTCTGACTTCTAGAGCATGGAAAATGTCTGTATTTAGCTATGGGTCTACTTCTCCTTTAGTGGGACTTTCTAGAGTTACTTCTTCTTATCTAACTCTTAGAACTTTGTCTTCTTCATTGACTTCCTCTATCAGAAGGTTACCTCTTTCTCCTTCCTTAGACATATTAGTCTATTTTTCTAAAGGGTTGGTTGTGTTAGATATAGCCTTCTGACTATCATTTGATACTATATTTTCCTTTGGGACAGCTTTTTCCTCACTACTAGTGACATCCTCCTTTCCCATCTCCTCCTCTCCCTTTTCTATGTTTTCAAGATTTTCCACATTACTCTCCATTTCCTGCTTGCTATTCTTTCTGTAATTGAGAGCCTGATCCTCCCTTCAATCTAGGAATCATCTTTCCTCCCCTTTTTCTTTGTTATGCATTGTGTCATTAAATGTCCCTTTCTCTTACATATTTGACAGAAAGTGGTAGCATTTTCATAAATGATCGGCTGAGTCCAGGTCCCATATTTAGAGTTTAGCTCTATGGTCTTAGGGAGAGTCCTATTTATTTCAACATTGACACAAATTATAACATACACACATCTGGACTTTGTTCTAGTTGTATGATCTGTAGTGACATATTGGCCAATAGAATTGCCAATAGCTATGAAAAAAATTTCATCCCAAAATTCCAAAGGGAACCCTAGCAGTCTTACCCAAGTAGGAGCAGACTAATTAAGGTCTGAGTTAGGATCAAATCTTGGTTTCCACGAGCATAGGGCAAGAGAATGTGGGCCATACAGCCATGGTCCTCTAGCAAGAGTAGCAATCATGTCCTCCCTATTCATAAAACTAAAAAGGAATAGGCCTCTTGCCATGGTAGTGATTGAAACACTACCCTTAACTTTCCACCTAGACAGAACCCATTTCCTAATCATTTCGATACTAGGACAGAAAGAAAAAAACTTACCTACCAACTTAAGGTCCATGGATGCCATGATTTCCTCCACTAGATCATCTGAGATATGCAGGGCCGTGCCCTCTAAGATAATAGGGAAGCTCATCATGTTTTTTGAGGGGCACGTCTTTTCACCTATAAGTGCCTTCTTCCATCCATTGGATGGACTATCCACTACCATATTTTTGACCAGATCCCTAGAGGCACTACCACCAGTAGTGTCCTCCATTGGATCCGTGATCCCACCGGTCGCACTCACGGGCCCCAACTTGGCATGAAAAAACAAGTTTCAAATGCTGTCCACATGCAACATTCTTCTATGTTTGTTAAGTTATAATAATTTTTAAAATTAATGTGATAGAGAGTGGGGTATAATAAGGTACTAGAAATCAATCTATGGATAGTTTCAGGTAGTTTAGGCTGAAAAATATTTGTATTTGTGATGGTACTAGCTTGGTATTTGGGGCCTACCCCCTCACTTCACAATCTTGTAATCTCCTATTTTGAATGTTATGTAAATAGATCGAAGAATATTTTCAATGCTTTATCTTTTGTTCTCTTTGCCGATGGAGGCTCAACTGAAGTGCTAATATCAAATAGTATTTGAATCTATTAAGTCTTGTATCTTGTGATTTAAACTGATGCATTTATTTGTCATATGGCCTAGTGCCCTGTGGTAGTCACAAAATTCTTGTTGATAATATCCTTTTGAAAGAGGCTTTATTGGATCAAATTCTTGAATAGAAGGGAGAGATATGATATTACAATCCAAAATCTACTGTAAAACCCTAGCTAGAGGAACTAGAAGATGTGAGAAAGTACACCAAGGGGGTGATCATAAAACTATTTGTAGAGGAGGCTCTAAAGTTGCATTGACTATAGGCTGATTATGCCCTTTAGTATCATTGAACTTGACCTTATATGTTACTTTGTTGTTAATCTTATTAGTTGTGTTTGATGTATTAGTGTACTTATGTTTGCCCATTGAAATTAGTTTGACTTCTCTTTACTTTAATGTGTGACATAATTCAGTGAAAGAAGATAATATTTTGAACATGATTTATTCATGAATTTATAGTAGAATACTTTATTTAAAAAGGTCATGTAACTCCTAATTTTCCATGCGGCTAGTCATTTTAGCCAAGATGGTCTTATATCGAAGAACATAGTCTGTGAGATGCTCATTTGGTCAATGTTTCTATTGAGTAATTTAAGCATAAGAAACCTTATCACCAATGTTGATAATTGAAGTGTGTTAGGAACATGTTAGCTAAAGGATTGAATGCATTGACTGACTAATTTGATAGACTATACAACCATTGTAAAGCATAATCCCTTAAGCTCTATGGAAATAAATTGTTAAGTAGCTAGTCATTTAGTACATAGTCCAAGAATGCTATGTGAAATGCTTTGAAATGTGTCTATGGATCACCCTTGACATCATAAAGTTTAAGATTGGGTTGAACAAAATAGTGTGACAAGGGTGTAGAAGCAATGTGATGTGTCAATGGTGTATGCAGTACAGTAAAAGAATCTAATGCCTATGTAGGTCTAGAAGCACTTTGCTCAAGATGTTGCACCTTGGATTGAAGAGATCTTATCTCTTGTACAAGGGCTGCCACATTAGGAGAAAAAGATGCACTAGATTTAGATGGTGGCATAGAAGAAGGTTGGGCTGCTATAGGGGGTTGTTGAGACATAATTTCCCTCGTAGATTCATTTACAACTGGTGGCTTTGTGGTTTTAGAAGATTGACCATTATTCACTTTTTATTTTTCCTCTTGTAAAATTCTAAGAATATCATATTTCATATCTATATGTTTGGTTAAGAGTTTTTGAAGTTCTCTTTTATCATTTTCATCAAAACCAATATATTGGGCCATTGTTAAAGTAGGAAAACAATTTGAAATGTGTTTGAATGTTTTGTAATAAGTTTGAATAGGCAATGTTCTAGAAAGGGAAAGTGTTGAATATAATAAATGCAAAGTCCTAAAAATAGTGAATTGCAATTTGTCCAAAAAGGATACTAAGCTACCAATCATGTAAGGTGATACCTTAAGAAGAAAAATAGGAGTTAGTACATGCAACTAGGAATTTTTCACAAATATTTTAGCAAAATACTATGAATTTTTGAAATTGAAATTGAATTTATAAGTTAAATATTCAAGAAATGAATTATAAATTTATGGAAAAGTGCTTGATTTAATGGGACCTAGTAGATGCAAATAGGGTTTTCACAAAAATAATTTTTTGAAAATTACTATAAATTTTTAAAATTTTAAGTGATTTTTTAATTTTAATATGCAACTAAAAATTTATAAAATGATTGAAAAATTACTAGAAAATTATTGGGAGCTATTTGATGCATCTAGGGTTTGAAATAAATTTATTTTAAAATTTACTAATTTTTTTTTAAAATTTGAGATAAATTTCTAATTTATATGTGCATGTAAAAAATCAAGAATTTTTTAAATTAATGTTAGAAAATTATTGGGAATTAGTGTATGCAACTAGGGTTTGAAATAAATTTATTTTCAAATTTACTACAAAATTTTAAAATTTGAAAGGAATTTTTAATTTTAATATTCAACAAAAAATTTAGAAATTAATGGGGAAAATTATCTAGGAATTTACCCTTGGGTTTCTAGGGTTTTTATGTGAAATTTGAAGTTAGATTCACCAAATGATTTATTGTTTTTTAGGAATAATAGATTTTTATTCCTATTTAATAAATGGGTATGATTAGGATAAATTAGTAAATAATATTCATAATTAAAGGTATTGATTTTTGAAATTAAATTGTAGCTAGGTATTTTCTAAAAATAGTAGTGAGAGAGAGAAAATTAAACTTATCTTATTCCATGTTGATTCGACTAAGACAAGGTCTATAAATTTGTGTACAGGCTTGGGACACTATCAAAAACAAACTCCTAAAATTCATTTTTTATTGGATAGGAGCATTTGAACTAGACTTCCTAGGATCTGACACTATAATTCTTTTCTAGCACTATTATATTGAGTATTAAAGCTTTCTAGGTTTTGTTTGCCTACTTAGTGTGAACTTGTGTACCAATTTTTAGGGCCTCACTATTAACATAGCTCATTGTAGACCTGATTGTTTATGTACTTGTATCTTCTATGAAATTAAAAAAAACTTTAGTAAATGGGGAAAAGGGGTTAGTGTGTGTAAGATCCACTAGATTTAATTCACACCCAATGTGTGGGCAAACTACCTACATAACAATACTCCAAGGAGGTATCAAGCCATATGTAGTTATACCTTAAAGAGTGATTGGTGTAATAGTGAATGAAATGCAATAAATGCTAAAATTGGGTATGTTTGAGATGACTAGGGACTAGTGTAAGGACTTGAATTGGATTGAAAGTGTATAGGTTGGCCATATGGAGAGAATAGGGAATATTTCTTGAGTGGTCTTGATTATATTCTTGCTTGCTTGAATGATATTTTCCAACCCTTTCTAAATGATCTTTGAATGGGATTATATATGGATCTATTTGTCATGGGTTAAATAAATTTGTGTTAATCCAACATGATTGAAGATAATGATCCAAAAGGAAATGACTATTGGGGCCTAAGATGCTCTTGGACAATATCATCAAAATTTGGATACCTAGGGTATGGAGCTAGTGCCCAAGTTAGTCACTATTATCTTGAGTTGACGGGGCCTAGAAGGATGGATTATTCATGAAGAGAGGGTCTTTGCTTAGCTAGGGTCAAGTTTGGAAGGCCATAAATGATTGAGAATTAATGAAAACAAGTCTGAGAGGGTTATGAGAGCAATCAAGATGGACCTAAGGATTGGGTGTCATTAGCCATGCTCAAGTTACCAATTTTTGCATTTATATGACTACACCAATGTATAATCACAACTTGATAAGTATTCAAATAGGGAAAAAATGATTGATTTAAAAAATAAGTTGAACACTTGATATAAATAGAAAAGCATTAATAAAAGTAATTTCAAGACTAATGAGCTATGGGATTTTTTTAGCCAACTTCCATGAAAGGATAGGGCTATAGTCAATGCTCTAAAAGAGTTACTTGCACAATTTTGGAAGGATAATACTAGAGTTTTTCCCAATACAAGAGATGTAGTCAAAATAAGTGTTAGTTATCATAACTATGAACCACATTCAAAATATTCTATGTATATGAATCAAACATAATTGTTTTCCATGTTTTTGGATGAACATCTACAAATTTATATAGTCAAATATATTTTGAGGTGGCCAAACTATTTTATGTAAAAATAAATCATCCACATTCAAAAAAAAATGTAATTTTAGTCATAATATTACAACTTATCACAAATTTCCATATTTGTGTATATAACATCCGTTCATGCACCTAATAATACTAAGCAATATCAAAAATATTAATGAAGTACCATTTCTATATCATCAATCACTAATCACATTGTATAGAGTATGTGCATAGTTATTTTAAGAAGTTTTATGGATATTTGACTAATAATACCATTCATTTCATTTAAAATTACATTTGGTCAGACAATTACACATTATAATTCAAAAATGCATAGATGTTTTATTGGATGAGCAGGATGCATGTTACCACTAGTGTAGAACATTTTTGGAGCCTCATTGAGATTGGCCATGGAAAAAGGGAGCATAAAAATTCTATAACATGTGTAAAAATATCCACTAAAATAAATGAGTTGAAATTTGATGAGGGTTATGATTTGACTAATGCACAAACTAAGGTTGAATGGTGTAATAAGAACATGTGCCATGGTTCTCAAGCAAATTCTACTATCTGTATACATTTTTAGTTAATGGATGAATAAAAATGTCAAAGTATGAGGATTATATGACTATAATGGGTTAAAATGAGCTATACTCATTTCACATCTCAAATGCAAGATCTTTTACTATTCATATGAGACACTTGGCACCTTTTTGTTCTACATGCATGGAATCTATTTGGAATGAGTGGAATGGATGGATGAATAGAGTTTAAAACCTCTAATTTAAATCAACACATTAGGTTCCACAATAATTACAATTTATAAATATGGTATCATCACATGACTTTGACCATGTATCTGATCTAGTTTAGTTAGGTAGAATATTATTCATTATGTACTATTTAATCCCATTATCTATCTTGATATATTTTTATTAAATATTTTATTTGTGAAATAAGGCATGTTTTTGAAGTTATTATAGATGAGGGAAATGAAGAGGGTACATATTAATACTATTAGTGTGTAGAGGAAAATTAAAAAATTGACTTCCATAGTTATAAATGGAGAAAACATTGAGCATCCTATTAGGTCTTTGTTAGTCATTGTAACTTGGATTTAATGATATCTAATAAAAAATTTAGATATATGGTTATTTTAAGACTTTGAAGCACACAAGAAGATAATACACTATTTTAAGTTAGTTCATGCAATGAATATTCAATTGAAAAAATATCATGAGAGGCCATTAAACATGAATCTATGGAAAGTTCATGAGTCAGACCATGAAGCTAGTCTTTCTACTATCAATATTAGAGTAGATCATAATGGTTTTATTCATTTATATGTGTAAGTATGTTGAATTTTAAAATGTGGATATAATTAATTTTACCAAATGTTTTTTATTTTATAGGTAGTACATATAAATTTCATTTTTTATTATTTATTAACCATTTTTTGTAAGTTAGTGGTGTCATATAACAGTCCACCTTCACACAATTATTAATGTTAGTAAATAAGTTGATATTATTAAAGCTAAGATAAAATTAATTAAAATTACTTAGAATTTGCCCTTGAAATAAGGTACCCTTGAATGAATGAAGGTATAAAAGGAAAAACATGGCTATTTAAAGTGTTTGAAGTGGTCAAATGCCTTCATGAGTTGACTTATATTTGGGGATGGTGGTCTCCTTTATTTGATTTTGATCTTAAATCACCATTTTATTGCCTTAAATTATTCACTTCTTATTCAACCAACTTGATTTCAACTCCCATGAAGTAGTTTCATTATTTTAGGGTAGTTTGAAAGACCTTCAATGTTTCTTTTACTCCATCAAATGACTATTTGATTGTTCAAGGCATAGTGATAGTATATTTGACATTATTGAAATCATATTTCCTATGAGATCATGGTAAAAATATATCCACATTCAACATTTATTCCTTATTACCTACATGTAACTGATTATCAACTCCCAAGTTGCCACTCTCTCATTACATTCACTAGCATCTTCATGATATTGCATGATTTTTAACATAGGATCCCCACTGATGGCCATTTATCCACATTTAGTGTTTAAATAAAATGTATTAATATTTTAAGTCTTATTATAACTCAAAATATAATAAAAACATCAAATTAAAGACCTTTTTCCTTGGAGAGGCAAACTAGTTCCTCTTGATTCTTGACTACACTAATCCACCTCATTGGTGTAGCCAAGGTGGATAGTGTATAGATAAAAATTATTATTATAAACAAGAGGAATCCATATTTAAAAACAAAAATAAATCATATCTTTAATCATGATGACCTCTCACTTCGGGTCATTATTACTTTGCTTTCAAGACGGTTCACTAAGCCACTAGCTTGCTAGGCCTATTTGGAGGTGGATAAAGAGTAAGATTGGAGATATGAGATGAAAATAACATTAAAATATATGAAAAATATTTTTAGGCTCTTTTAAATCTTTGATTTCCATTATAATATATAATACCTGCATAGAGTGATTACTTTCTACTCAACTTAGCTCATTTAGGCCTAGAAACAAGGCCATATTCATGAAAAAACATGTATAACTTAATTTTTATTGGATTTTAAGGATATAAAATAACTAAAACATATTAAATACATCATAAATCACTTAAAAATCAAATTTTATATCATTTTTGGAAATATAACTTGACTTATAACACTTTTGGTCTTATTTAAGTATGTGTTTCCTTCAATTTTGCATGTGCAATCTTGTGTTTTTCATTTTATCTCTCCTCAGGTATAGTAAAGAAATTATACCACTTTTAAAAGTTATAAAATGTTAATTTATATATTCAATCCAATTTTAATTTCATTTAGATATATAAAACCCAAGTTATGTCCCTTTTTGTGTAAACTAGGATCTACATGGTCGTAAGTAGCCCAATTTATAAATTATATTTTTTATTTATAGGTTTATGAAAGACCCATATATAACCTCCAATCATTATGTGGGTAGGTTTGATCAATAAAAATCGCCATAATCATATAATTTTAGGCTTGTAGACCCTAATTATGGCTATGTGCATGTATTTGGGATATGGAATTGATTTTGAAGGCCTAAATGACATTGTGTGATTCTTTTTTGTAGATATTAGGATTGTTTTAGGTATTTTTATTGTATTTGGAATGGCATTATTAAGGCTATAATGGGTGGTGGGTTTGTCAACCGAGCATGATGTGTGGCCAAGAATGTGATCCTAGATGTTATCTATCCATCCTAACATGTTGGTAGTGTTAGTTTACAATGAAGAAGCATTGGGAAGAGAGTTATCAAATAATAGATAAAATATTGAGAATATTTGTTGTCAGTGTTTCCATGCTCCTAAGAAGTAGTGAAAATGTATTTCTGGGGGGAATTGGATGTTAGGGTCATGCAAATACATGTAATAACCTATCTAGACATGCTCCAAGTGATAAATTTTCACCCAGGGTATTAGAGGTAAAATTTCCTATTAAAACTCAAGAAGTTGGCTCTTCACTACCAAAAAATTGCATTTTTAGATGCATTATTGAAAATCATTCAAAAAATTACTCTTGAGGGTTTGTCCAATGTTCTATGGGTTGAAAGAAATTTTTTTAGACACCTAGAAGAAGGATATTAGAGTTCATATAAATAAATTATAGTTTCCATTCTATGCATGTTAGAAGTTAGGTTAAAATTATTAATTTTTATTATATTGGTAAGGGTGTTTTTAAGGTAGGAATGGGTGGTAGTTTTATCATCCAAGCATGATGGGAGGTCAAGAACATGATCCTAGATGTTATATTCCCATCCAGATGTGTTGCTAGTTCCATTTTATAGAAAAGAAGCACTATAAATAGAGTTATTGAACAATAACTTGTATATTTCCAATTCTTGTCACTATTGTGATAAAAATACAAATCAAACTAATATTCTGAAAGACACAATCTAGACCAAAATCACTGAAACACTCTAAATCATCCAAATACATTATATGCAAGTGATAATTCTTGTCTATTGATCCCTTATTGTGAAAGGCATTTTATAAAATAATCATCTTTCCCTAATTCACTTTGAGTCAAATTATGACCACACAAATTGACTTCCTGAACCACTAGAATCTTCTAGTTCAACCACCCACGTTACCTACATGTGTCAATTCACATCTATAATACCTTAATTGGGGTATTACCCTATACGTAACTTACATCTTTTAATTATACTCTAGTCAAATTAAAACTTAGTAAAATGACATTTCTAACTAGGTTAATTAAGCATGCAACAAATTTCCAAAGAATTGTAGAAAACTAATTAAAATCATTTAAACAAATCAAAACCAAAATAAAAACTTAAGTGGAAATTCCATGAAAGTTTTTGAATATCTATTTATTATAAATTTATTATTAAAATATGCATGATCCCATGAAATAATCACAAGGGTGTTATCCATAAGAAATTAATGGAAGGAAATATCTAGATTAAGGCTACCCATAATTTATTAATGCCCCATTCTTTCAAATATTAATGACCATATTTATTATTTGTACCTCTATATTGAATCAATCCATGGTAACACATCTTGATCTCAAGATGGACTATCATGGTTTATTTTGAACATTTTATAAAATCTATAAATAATTGAGCCAATACCATAAATTTTGAGCTACTTTTTTGTAAACTTATTATGCAAAAATACCTTCAAGCAAGCTTCAATTGAGTAACGTTATTATGCAAAAATCATACTAGAGAAGATTCACTCATCCCCAAATTGATAACATCTAGGATCCAAATCCATTGGTGAACTAAAATATGATGGAGGTGCATGATAAAATACATTGAAAAATACTTGGAGCACCAAATCTAGTTATAAGCACTTTTATTGATCATTTTTAAGGAGAGTCACTACTTGGAAGGTATTGTTTGTCTTACTTTCATAATTAGTTCCTTGAGTTTATTAACACTGATCCTTGAGGGAATAGTCTTAGCATGATATTTTTTATACTTATTATGGACTTTCTCTACTAATTCATGTACTGACTTTCTTCATAATCATATTCTACATTTGGCCTGCTCAGTGGGTAATTGTCCATTGCATCTAGTTTAGCTGTAATGTACCATTGTAGCCATTTTAGCTATTATTTAAAATCTTAACTATGGAATTTCATATCCTAAGATAAGTGGTTCCTCATACCTTTTTTTATATTGTGTTCTCATTGTTTAAACCAAAAACACAAAAACATTAAAAATTTGATATAACGAAAGACCAAAAACATTTCATTATAACTTTGTGTATTCTGATTTTGAGCACTCTAATTATTTTGTGAGCAACCCAAGCCACACCATAACCATTTTAAAATTTGGAATATTTAGTCTCTCATTATTCTAAATCAGTTGACATGAGCATAAAACCACTAAACATTTGTAATAGCTATAGAAAATCATAAATGTCATAAAATCATGGAAATTAGCTTAGAATTTCCTCGAGAGATATAAAGTCATCTAAATTTTTGGGTTGGGTCATATTATCTCTTTAATTTATTTCTAGAAAAACTTTGTATTTTTCCTCTCATTTATATGATAACTACATCAGCCTAAGGTCCACATGGACTATGTAGGCATCACTTGGATATATGGAGTATCTCAGGTTAGTTTAGCCACACTTTTCTTTCTTTTTCAACCACTTCTTATCCTTAAGAATTATAGGACTCCTAGATATTTCATAAGTAACCACTTGTCCTTTAGTTTTCCCATCCTTATTTTTCTCATCATACGCTCTCATTATTTTACATGTAACTATTGTGTGCATTGTTCATTTAAACAAAATCCATTCTTATACTCTTGGATTTTCTTATGGTCTCATCATTCTGTGAGTTATTTATGCTCTCATTTTTTTATGGTCTTGTTATATTTTTCATCCCTATATGTAATAGACACTCTTCATTCCCAATTCATATCATTTATTCCTACTCATCTATTGTGTTTTAGTATGCTTCCATGTAAGCCATACTCTCTTTTATCCTGCACTCACCATTTTGTGAGACCATTCCCATATTCCTCTACATGTTAATCATGTTTCCTTATCTTAAATTTTATTCTATCTCATATCTTGAGAGAACTATATTTGGCCTAAATTTAACATTGGATCTTGTGTCCATAGAACTTTCTAAGTAACATCCACTTACCTAGTGCATTTGGGCTCAACTCAATTACCCCTTTCTTTTTTATTATCCACCCCATTTTTCTTTGTTTTAAAACTTACTATATCTTGGGGGGAATTTTTTTTTATTTTGTGTCATTTTTTCCCTATCATCTAAGGGAAAAAAATTTATCCATTTTTCTTGTGTTGTTAAACTAGCTTCATTATTACCTAGCTTAGGTTTCACCCTTCTTGTCTTGTTGAACATGTGCACAAACAATTTATTTTTTGTTTAAACTAACATTATGATTAACCATTGTTTATGTTTTTTTAATTTTTGTGTGCTTACAATAGTTTTCTTAATGTATTTTTCTTTACCTTTAGTTGTTTTTCTTGTATTGTTTCACTTTTTGTTTATTGGTGTTTTATTTTTCATTGATGTATCTTCATTTATTTTTATTACTATTTTGTTGTGATTTGATGTTTCTTAATTTATTTTTAGTAGTGTTTTATTATGCTTTGATGTCTCATCATTTATTTATTTTAGTATTCTGTTGTTTGATCATTTTTTTTTATTCATGCTTTGTTATGTATTTATTTTGTTTATTGGTGTTTTGTTGTGTATTTCTTCTTGTCTTTTGTATTCCTATTTTTTGTTTTTATGTATTTTTTCTACTTATTTAATTAGGTTGTTTAGTTTTTATGATGTGTTTAAATACACTTTGTAAACATTTTGTGTTTAGCCTTACCTTGGTTTTGACTTGTTCACATTTGTATTTAAAATTATTATATTACTTGATTATTTTTAAGTACACCTTGTTTGCAATTCATATCTTGATTTTAGGTTATTTAAAAATTTGTCCTTGCTTTGTTTTCTTGTTATTTTATAAATTTTAGTACATTCTTTTTCCTACTTAAATCTTGATAATTCATATCTTAATTTTGAGTTAGTTACATTTTTGTAATTTACCTTAATTTTATCTTTTGATTTACTTTGTTTTTAATTAAAATGTAAATCATTGTAACTTTGCTTTTGGCAATTTTTATCATTGTTCTTAGTTATAAATATTCACATTTAAACTAGTTAATCACAAATGAAATAGATTGTTATTATAAGTTATTCATACTTATGATGCATAATTTAATTTTACTACAATAAAAACCAAGTGATCCGAAATTCAATAGTCAATGTGTCACTAAAGAACATCTATGAACACACTGCCCCACATATTTAAAACCTAAATAGGATATCCTAAGCCCAACATTGAAAACAAACAAGACTCTTTATACATGATGTGCATCTCTTAGCATACACATTGAGTCATAATTATTATTTATATGATTAATTTAGGATGTGCATCTCTTAAATTATCCTCTAACATCTAGTCATACATCTAACAAAAACACAAATACATCAACATCCATATGATAACTAAGTATGTGCATCTCTTAACACTAACATATATCAGAATATCATTAAAAAAAACATAAATGTAAACATCATGTGACACAAAAGAGTATTAAGAGTTCATGTATAATTAACACTTTTTCAAAAAAATGAATGTCATATATATGTGTCAAAATAATAATTTATACATCGTAATAATATCTATGGATCTCATAATATAAAATAAAGTTACACAATTAGCTATGATCATGGCTATCCCTTAGGGGACTCTACTAGAAGATCTAACCCATGCTTGATGGTGGTGATGGTGGTGGATGTAGAGTGATGGTGGCCCCATACCTATTCACTATGATGATAGTTATACCACTGATCAATCTAACTTGGTAACATGTCTAGACCTGGAGGCCTAACTAATCCACTAGGATATCATTTAATCTTTATAGGAGGTAAATATCCTCTCCATGTGAACTTACACCTCATATAACCTATTATAATAGGATATCTCATCCTTATCACATAAGACATCATCCTTTATGCATAAAGCATCATATTTAGTTGTAAACATGTCATCCAAGGATCTAGTTAAACCTGCACCACTATCTATCTTGGATCATCAAACCTCATCTTGATCCTCTATGGGCTTCTTCACCTATGATACCAATCACTCCCTATCCACCTAATCCCTATCCCATTTTCCCACCAATCTTAGAATATTGTCATCATGAGTAGATAACTATACCTATACCCAAACCAATTGGGCCACCTGTCCCCTCAGAGTCACAATATTTGCATCTATAGCTACAATAAGGCCCTAAAACCTAGTGTTTCCCACTTGTGTAGTATCTAATTGGGCTTGTAAACCATATATCACTTTGTAGGCCTATAATCTCTAATAATTTCTAATTTATCTTAGTATATAGCCTGATAACTAGTGCCTAGTCCTCTACAAACCTACTTGTGCTACAAGACCATACATCCCTTATACCTATGACTATCCCTATCATAGAAGACCCAACCTCTCTTGTACCTACCCTATGGCACTCATCTCTACCTAGTGTATCCCCCATATCAATATCCTACCCATCTAGGTTAGTCATCTCTATATAATCTAGAGGATCTTATTTTTCCTAGTCAAGAACTACCTATAAAGGAAGGGCATGTGGAATAATTAATTAAACTAACACCTAAACCTATCCCTATACTGGTTCCTAACCCAAGTCTATCCTTAGTCTCACCCATATCTAATGTAAGACTAGATGTTGTGGATATAGCCTCATCAATCTAATTATTTTGGCACCAGCATGCCATGTTACATAGGCATCTCTAATTCCTAGGTCTATAACACCACCTATATAATCCCATAAAACATGTATGACTATGCCATACTCCATCACTACCTAATATTGAGGTAATGGTATCCACCACTCTCATATCTCCCTAATCACATGTAAAAGATAGTGGGAACCCTTTAGGATATCCTATTGGAAGTCAAACTATCATTAAACTCGATCTCGTGTGTACCACTCTACCAAAAAGTCATGGTGGCCTATAATATAACATATTGTGATCATGTAGCCAATCATAAATAAGTCTTGAATCTAAAACCACTGATTAGATATATAGGGTCACTAGATAAAAACATCATTGACCATCTCATCTATCACTCTCCTAAAATAAGGTAGTTCTCTAAGATGGTCACATAAATGTAGATCTATCAGGAATAACCCAAACACTATTGGATCCTTTAGTCCAAGATGATACATCATCCCCACTAGATGCTCAATAGAAATGTGCCCCCATGCCTAGAATTGTAGCAGTGTTTTGTGGCCAATACTTCAATCTCTATAGTAGGATATCATGTGTAAGTCTCTATATAGCTCAACCAACATAGTAGGTTTCCATGAAAATCATGTAAGATGGTCAAACATCTCCTAGACCACTCCTATAAGACCAAAAGGGAATAATAATTTGATTTTTTTAGGTAACAAAAGGTTGATAATAAGAGCCATCAATATAACTACCTCAGGGGGGACTATCCACTATGTTATAACCACTACCAAATCCCCTAATACTTCCTCTTACTCCATCATCCAGAGGCCAAGCTTAGTATTTCAATGTGACAATACTCCCATCAATGACCTCTAGGTCAACCACTCCAATCAAGTCCTCACAAATAGCCCATCAGCCTACTGATATCCAAGTAATCCTCCAACCTTGCATCAATACCCATACTATGTGGCAAACATCTTCCAATGTGACTATATCCTCCCTAGTCATCAAATTGAATGCAAATGTCTTCAAATGCCACCTCTCTCCAAGTGTTGATAACAAGGATATATCTACCTGAATCACTAGCAATCATGCTAGGTGATATAGCTCCACTTCCTTTAATATGCCCATGAGCTCATCTATCCACATGCCCTATCGATGTAGAACTTAGGAGTATCACTCTTATATGGTAATCATCCTGACTTGCTCTTACAAGTCCAAACATAAGGAACCAAGTCAATAATTTTTATTTTAATTATTGGAATCTACTTAAATTATTTTAATTTTTATCTTGGACCCATCTCTTATAGGCCCCATTCTCTCTTCTTTTATGTACTTTTGGTCCTTATAGTGATCTCTCCATTTTCTCAATGATCTTGTTATTTTTTAAGTCGATCTCACCATTGTGTAGATTGACCTCAGCATTGATTCTCATGGGTTTTCAAATTCAAAACTATACAAGGCAATTTTAGTAATTAATTGAATGTTTCTACTTTTTGATAAGGTGACTTTACTATTTCAAGAAATAATATCATTTGACTAGGTAAAATTGCTATTTGACTGATGATTCCCATCAAAATTGGATATCTCATCGATTAAGTGGTGACATCAATATTTTGATTCAATATCCTACCAAAGACTAGGCTACCTTTCTATTCTAGATGGTGAATTTAACATTATTGAGGGTGACCTTGCCAATTTAAAATTTAGCAAATTAGAGGGATTGCCAAACTACCTACTTACACCTACCATTAAATTCCATAAATAAGAAATTAAATACAAATAAATCATACTTACTGATGGTCCACTCCCTAATGGTCTCTGATACTCCTAAATGCACTTGCCAAGATGTTAATGATATGGAATCTTAACCATCTTCTCTATCTCTCTCATGTATAAATATTAGATCTCTCAATTACTATATCTAGGGGTGAAAATGAATAATTTTACCCCTAGGGATCAAAATATAGTAAAATTTTCAAATTTTTAACCCCTTTGGCCTATAGTTACCATATTTATATTCCTTAGGCTATCATTTTAACCCTGTTTATCCATTTTTTCCCAATTTTCTTCTAATTTGTCTATTTTCTAGCATGCATTACTAAAATTAATGTGATTATTATTTCTTATATTAGATCACCAAACTATCAAAATTTGCAATTTTTCCATCCTCCTCTCGAGGAAAAATTGTGGGTTGCCCAAAACACTATTTGGGGAATTTTTTTAACCCTATTTCTCCTTGACTCATGCAAAATTTATCAAAAAGTGGTAATGAATTTAATTCTTCTAATTATAGTAACCCTTTTATTCTTTGAAAAGATGTTTCTTTGACCCAATGTCTCACCATGCCTTCTCAAATAGGGGCAAAATGTAGACATCCAATTCTTATCAATATTGTGCAAAAATTGAAAATTAGAATGATATTCTATAATAACACATAATTTGGACCAAAAATCATTGAAATAATTTAAATCATCCACACATGCCACCTATAAGTGTTGATTCTTGTCTATTAATCCCTGATTTGGGTAATGTATTTTATATAATCATTATCTTCTGCAATTCACTTCAAGTCAAATTGTAACCATATAAAATGACATCCTAGACCATTGAAATCTTCTAATTTAGCCACACATGTTATGTGCATGTGTAAATTCTCATATATAATATCCTAATTGGGGTATTACCCTATATTTAACTAACATCTTCTTTTGATTATAATCCATTTAAATTACAGCTTAATAAAATTGAATTTCTGACTAGGTTGATTAATCATGCAAAAAAAATTCCAAAGAATTGTAAAAAAATAATTAAAATAATTTAAGCAAATCAAAACCAAATTTGAAGCTTAAGTGGAAATTCCATGAAAGTTGTTGAATATCTATTTACTAGAAATTCAAAATTCAAATCTGCATTGTCCCGTGACATCATCACAAGGTTTTCATCTATAAGCCATTAATGGAGGGAAATATCTAAATTAAGGCTACACATGCCTTATTAATACCCCATTGTTCTAAATATTAATGACTATATTTATTTCTTGCCCCTCTAATATTGAATCAATCCATAGACACACATCTTGATCCTAAGATGCATAGTCATGGTTATTTCTAAACATTTCATAAAAGCTATAAATAAGTGAGCTAAAACTATAAATTTAAATATATTTTTTTGTGTAAACTTATTATGGAGAAATACCTTCAAGAAAGATTCAATTGAGTAATGTAATTATGTAAAAATCATAATAGAGAAGCTTCACTCGTCTATTAATTTAAATAATTTTGGAGCCAAAGCCATTGGTGCACTAAGAGATGATCGAGTTGCATGCTTCTCCACATTGATAAAGACTTGGAGCACCAAATCTAGTTATAAGCACATTTATTCACCATTTGTGAGGGAAAGTCACTACTAGGAAGGTATTGTTTGTCTTACTTTTGTAATTAGTTATTTGAGTTCATTAACACCATTATTCAAGGGAGTAGGATTAACACACTAGTTATTTATGATTATTATGGATTTAATCTACTAATGCATGGGCTAACTTGCTTCGTAATCCTATTCTACATAGCTCAAACTTTGACAACATTTGTTATAAGTGTTTTCATGCTCTTTAATAATAGTGAAAATGTATTTCTAGGTGGACTTAGATCTAAAGTCATGGAAATACATGTAATTAACCTCTCTAGACATACTTTAAGTGATATATTTTCCTTTGGGGGTCCTAAAGGTAAAATGGTTGTTGGAGATCAAGAAGTTGTCTCTTCATTACCAAAAAGTTGAATTTTAGGACCTGTTAATATAACTTATGCCACAAATTTCACTTGAAGGTTTGGCAAAAGTTATTTAGGGTGTAAGAATATATTTTAAACATGTAAATTAGGGATCTTATGGTTCATCAAAACGACTTAGATTTTTAATTCTATGTATGTCTAAAGTTAGGATAAAAGTTTGCTTTTTTATTGTATTGGGAAAGGCATTCTTGAGGTCAGAATGGGTGGGGGGTTTATCTATCCATATTGATGGGAGACTAAGAACATGGTCATAGACATTATCCACCCATCTAGACATGTTGGCAGTGCTAGTTTGTAGTGAAAAAGCATCAAGAATGGAGTTATCAAACAACAACTTAAACTTTGACAACATTTATTGTTAGTATTTATACACTCCTAAATAGTACTAAAAATGTATAAGATGAAATTAGAAGTCAAGGTAATAAAAACATGTTTAATTTACCTATATAGATGGTATATTCTTGCTTAGGGGTCTTGGAGTTAAAAATTATTATTAAATTTTAATAAGTTGTTTGTTCGTTGCCAATTTAATAATGTCATGAATTATTGTCAAAGGTTTGGCCAAATTGCTCTAGGGTGTAAGAAGATTTCCTAGACATGTAGATGAGGGATCTTATGGTTCATAAAAATTACTAACTTGTCTAATTTCACTTTGCTAATGAACTCCAACTCTTAAGAGACAAATAAAAAGATAAAATTTCTAAGAAACAATAAAACTCTTTACAATGACCCATGAGGGTGTATTTATTATTTTTTCACATCATTATAAACTTGAATATTAATTTCAATATGCTAATAATAGGAAGAGTCATCATGTGTAACTATTTCATTAATCATGCTTTGTATTGATTGAAAATTATCTATTTGTTTGAGACATATTAGATAATTTTTAATGATATATCGATAGATACAAGTGAGAGGATAGACCCTAATAGATATTAAAGACTTATTAGACAAGTTTCATTGGAGACCTAGTTAACCCTACATAAAATTATTTGGCATATTTTTTGAGTCTATTCTTATTCATCTGTTATTATCCTTATGTGGTATTTATTGAAGGAATGTGATGTAAGAGCATCAAAAAGATGATGTAAATTTGTATAAAGTAGTCTAAGATAGTTAAATAAGCCCCATTGTGATAGGAAAGGTTTGTTAATGTGTGTTATGTTTACATATACAATGTAAAATATCTGATAGGCTTTAGAAAACATGGAGAGTCCTAATTGAAATATTAAAGATGTCTAAATTCCATTATTGGCACTTTCTTACCAAAAAGAGGAATTTAGATATTTAGATTGTATTGAAGGGCTTGTAGACCTTATATTTAGTCATTACAGGTATGAACCCTCTTCAAATGGGTCTTAGAGGTCATAAACATTATATAAATCTACTTTTACCTTATTTTAAAGGTAAATACACTACAACTTTATCTAGAAGTTGATGATCAACATGGGAAAGTTAAATTTGGAATATGTTATGTTGAGATGAGAGGTTGAGAAGACTATGGTCCTTTTACCTATCAAGACTCTATGTTTACTCAAAAAGATAAGATTGAATGGAATATGTACCTAAAAAATAGAACATTTAAAAATCATTTTCATTTACAAATAAAATTTGATAATGAGATATAGAGCAACAAAGGAGTAAGGAGGAGACCAAAGGAATGGTCTAGTGAAATATATCTCCATTAAGGTATGTATTATATCTTGTTAGTCTAATTAATAAGAAAAGAGTGTTATCTTGATAATCATTGGTTTTGTCTTATTATAATGATGTTCATGAATTTATGAATGATTAGGAAGAAAATATATTTATTCAAGACTTATTTAGCCTAACTATGTAAGAAGATGCAGGGGTCTGTATGTAACAAAAAGTACTAAATGTGCATCTAATGTATAAAGAGAAAATCATTATGAATAAGGTAAAATTTTATTATAAGTCCTATATTTACATCATTACCTTTAATTATCTATTGTGAAAAAGGAGTTTTTTCTTTCACTTAAGCCATCTTGGGTTTTTAATACAACATGGTATGATACAGTCATACACAATCCATTAAAACTATATTTGAAGGTTTGCATAAGGTCGATTATACTATTGGTGAAGTGAGATAATGTTTTTTTTCTTGATATAAATGTGTTATGAAGGTTATATGTCCCTTAGACCCTATGAATAACTTCCTATAAACTCTCAAGTCGCATGGAACTATATAAACCCCAAGACATACATAATGAAGAGAAATTAACTTTAGAAGGAAAATTATTGAGAGAGAAGGTCTAGAATTTAATATTAGAAACTATGTATGTTTTATCTGACAGTCTAAAGATTAAAAAATGTATAGGGATTAAGATAATTAGGGTTTATTATAAATTAAAAAGGTCACATATATAAATCTAAGCCTTATGAGTGCATTGAAACTTTGTGTAAGATTATAAAAGAGTGTGATACATGACTTAAGAAATAGTAATAGTCTTGGTAAACTAAAAGGATCCTGATATGAGGATAAGTCTCATTGGTCTAAGAGACCAATATAAGTGGATATATAAGATAGGATAAGAACATATAATATAACTCATATAGAGGGTAATATTAGTGGTGAATGGTTAAGAAATCAAGGAAGTCAAAGTTAGTTTTTGAAAATAAAATTTTAAAGGCATGGGCCTAGTTTCATGAATTGGTGATAAGATATTTTTGGATATTACTGTTAGAATGTAATTGGGATAATTTGAAAAAAAAATTTATGAAAAAATATGGGTGTAAGTTAAACTAAGTTATTTAAATGAGGAGGTTCACAAGTTATTAATGGATAGAGAATCATACCTAAAAAATAATGAATTAATATCTAAGATTGAATAAATCCATTCCAAAGAAGATATATTCTAGAAATAGAATTCAAGGGAGAATTGGTCAAATGAAGTTGATAATAATGATTTTTTTTACACAATCTAGTCAAATAAAATTAAAACTAAAAATTCATACAAAATTCATAGTGAAAATTATCACTAGTAAGATTTTTCATATAATATGGCCAATAATATTATTCCCACTATCACATGACTTTCAATCATCTAAAATTATCGACTCACCTAAAATTATCAAATATGGATCAATGATAAAAAATTATACTTCATTGTTGATAATGGAAGTAAAATAAACCTCATTTCTCATAAATTAATTTTACAATATAATAATAAAATCCATAAAGGCTTACAAAATAAAAATGTAATATAATGTTAAGTGAATGCCATATAGGCACATGTACAATGTCAATAATACATAGATTTCCATATAAGCATACAAAAATGTATATCATGTAAGATGTGAGATAATAATCAAATAGCCTCCCTCTCTTTTCTTTCCTCAAAGAATACCATCCCTGAGATGCCCCTGCTAATACATGGATATCCTTTGAATGCCTTGGATTACTCCAAGGTCTAACTGTGGGTCCTATGTTCATAGCTTGCTTGTAGCTAAATTGGTTCAAAAATAATTATTATTATAAAAATAACATAAAATACATGTAACCAAGTTAATAAATTAATTCTAAAATTGAATAATAAACATCTAAACTTACTATAATCTCATGGTCCCACTCAATCTGATTTTAACACTTGATTAGGTTAGTGACAAGTTGAGATACATGAACAAACATATGAAATGAGGAAGAAACATGATAATTTTCACTAAAAATCATCTAAATGGGACTATTATATTTCATGGGACAAACCTACATACATAATACATTCACATAAGTTATATTTTTCAATAAAGTATGTAGTAAAATTATTTAAAATATCCATTTTACATTTTCTAATCACTTAAAAGTGGTATTTGAGTGCTAAGAGTGTCACTTGAGATAAATTATTCCTAGTTTATACTTAGGCCTATCCTTGATCCTATTATCACACCTTTTCAACATTTATGTGGACCATAGGCATCTCTAGTCAGCGTAAATGCAATCTTAGACTCTCATTTATTGATCTTAGCCCTTTGTGCCTAATAGTTTTCTAGTTAGACATTAGAACAAAACAAAGGACACTAGAGCCACATGGTGCTAATGTCCCCCAAATGGTGATAATGTCCTTTACCTTATCTTTCCCAAATAAATATACTGTCAAAGGTAAAACACTCCTAAGGTTAGCCTAAGCATATTTTATTGTCCACACAAGATACAAGACACTATAAATACATGAATTTTAGAATTATATCTACTATATGGAAATTAGATGTAAAATATCTATTAAAACACAAAGCAAGTTGAGAAAAATCAAGGTTGTTAATCCCTATTTTGCCCTACTTCTACATACTACTATCTATAGTTTCCCTAAGCTAAGATTTTATAGATTTCTAATATTAAGTACACTCAAGGCATTTAAGACCAATATCATTCTAGAGTCACTTTCACTTGCACTATCACTTAGGTGGGGATAAGTATATCGGTCTTGATCCCTCCTCAAAGTATTGTTATGTAGGCAACTCTCTTCATTTTGGGGTATTAAATATGTATAGCCAATCCTATTAAAGAACACACTTTTCTGGTCATGCCTTAATTACAAGGAGGATCAGGGTTTGCATCATAAATCAATTATTATAATCACAAAATAGAGTTTTAAACTTTGTGCATGTAGGAACAAAACTTAAAAACATAGATGCAGGTGTACTCAGAAGTTTAGAGTAGACTTACATAGAGGACACTAGCACAATTATCATGACATTAGAGCCACATATTGTTAGAGAGTTATCAATGAGGTCATGGAAGTGTCCTGATGAGTGGATGAAGTGATTTGATAGCCCAAGTGACAATGATAAAGTGTGTAATTTTCTTGTCATAGTGTTCTTGAAGTTGGCTTGGTTGATCTTTCATTTTGGCATGGTTAGAGACGATCAGGGATGAGTATGTAACTTGAGAATGTGGAATAAGTACCAAAGATGTTTTCTATGCTTTAAACAATTATGTGCATGATTATAATTCATGTGGTTCATCATTTTTCTCATCTATACTTTTTGGGTCTAATGGTAGAAAATCTAAGTAGGTATTTGTTGAGTTGTGGAGCTAAAAGCTTCAACTCTTTGCAAACAGGTGGAACAAGAAGGTTGCTGAGATCCAGGAGCACCGGCATCGGTAGCAGGACCGATGTCGGTCATGACCCAGTGCAAAAGGCCACCGGCGACGGCAGGGAGTCAGCCGACATCGGTAGAATCAAACTAGCAGGGACCGACGTCGGTCGCCTGTGTGTTCCAGAACTGCTCGTTACATAGACAGTTAGTTAAGTGAACGAAGTGTTTGCATGTAAAGGCTAGTTAGAGTCTTTGGTTGCGAGGATAATTGTCTAAATTAAGAGTCTAAGTTAGTGTTTGAGTTAGGGATCTATTTATAGACCCATTGGCATGTATTGTAATTAAGGCATGAGATAGAAAGGAAGGCAAGTAAGTTGCTTCCATTGTAAGATCATTGAGTTGCAGGTTGTTGCAAGCTCATAGGGGATCTACATGTGAGTATGGTCTGTTGAATTGCAGGTTGCAGGTTCATGGGAGATCAACTTGAAGTACTTTTGAGTGCTTGGTGAACTGGCAGGGTTATTACTGACTAGTTGGAGAGGTGAACACCAATTCTGTTTGTGAGTTGGTTGTTGGGACCGTTTTTTGTGTAAGAGAGTGTTGTGTGAGAAGAATTACTGTACACTTGAGGTGTGGCAAACCTTTGTAAGGTGAAAGAGTGTGGCGGATCTTTGTTGTATTCTTTTCTGTAAAGTGTTAATACAAGATAGTGTATTGTCTCTCATATTCTGTGCTATTGGTGAATTCTAGCTATTTGTGTTTCTGGTTATTTCTGCATTTATAATTGCTTATATTTGGTAATCATACTGTGCTCTTTCTGAGGAGTAAGATCCAACAAGAGGAATCAGAACAGAGGTGTGTTTGTTCTTGGACTTCCCTGACAAGTGGTATTAGAGCTTTTGGTTGGGATACTAACAGATTGGATTAGATCTGGTTAGTGTGTTTTGATTACAGGTACTCACAGGGTTTCTATTTGAGTGGGAGTTGAGCAATGATAGAAGACAGTAAGCTATGGATTGAAAAGTTTAATGGAAAGAACTACCAATTATGGAGGATGCAGATTGAGGATTATTTGTATCAAAAAGATTTGTACTTACCGTTGGGAGGGGTTACTTGCAAACCCTCAGATATGAAAGATGAAGAATGGGAGGTTCTTGATCGGAAGGCTCTGGGATCTATTAGATTGAGTCTTGCATCATCTGTGATTTCCAGCTTATCACAGTGTAAAATAATGGTTGAGTTGATGAAATCTTTGGCAAATTTATATGAAAAACCCTCAACTTCTAATAAGGTATTTCTTATGAAGCGTTTATTTAATTTGCAAATGTTGGAAGGTGGATCTGTTCATAGCCATCTTAGTGATTTCCATGGTTTGGTAAACCAGTTAAGTTCAGTCAATATTTTACTTGATGATGAAATTAGAGCTCTCTTAATTTTGTGTTCATTACCTGAAAGTTGGGAAGGTTTGGTAATGGCAGTTTCTAATACTGTGTCTCCTTCAAAAGTCTTAAAAGTGGATGATGTTGTGAGTGTAATCTTGAATGAAGAGATACACAGGAATAGCACAGGTGAATCATCAGGAAATGCTTTGAGTGTTGAAGGCAGAGGAAGGCAAAGAGAAAAAATAGAGCATGGGAGATCAAGGTCCAAGACAGGGAGAAGATCTAAGTCCAGGTATGGCAGAATAACTTGCTAGAAGTGTGGAAAGCAAGGGCACTTAAAGAGAGATTGCAGATCAGGTACAGATCAGCATGAAGAACATGAAGAAGAAGCAGACATTGCAGATTATGCTACACGGGATGCTTTGGTATGTTCTTTGGATAAAGTAGAATCTTAGGTTTTAGATTCTGGTGCCTCTTTTCATGCATCCCCACATAGGGAATTTTTTCATGAGTATGCCTTGGGAGATTTTGGAGAAATTTATGTAGGGGATGGTAAGCCTTGTCAGATTGTTGGCAAAGGGAAAGTGAAGCTAAAACTGCAGACAGGTAACACATGGGTGTTAAAAGAGGTCATGCACGTCCCAGTTCTGGAGCAGAATTTGATTTCTGTCAGAAGTTTGGGTGATGAGGGTTGCACAGTAACTCTCACAGCAGACTCTTGGAAGGTTACCAAGGGTACACTTGTTGTAGCTAGAGGTAAGAAAGTAGGTACGCTTTATCTATCTACTTGTACTACTGATTCTCTTTCTGGGTTTTCTACTTCAGCTATAGATTTAGAGATGTGGCTTGATAGGCTTGGTCACATAGATAAGAAGGAGATGCTTAATCTTGAGTCAAAGGATATGCCTTCGGATTTGGAAGGTATGGATCGTGGTTTCTGTATGTAGAAGAAGAAGGTAACGTTTCTTGAGGAATTCGATGTTAGTGACAAGTACAGAAAAGCCTTGGTTTTCAAGGAGAAGGTGACGGACAGAGTTCAGCACAAGATGCAAAAGAATTCTGAGCAGAGCAAGGGTGATTTGGACAAGGATTTGATCCAAAAAGAGCTCACGAGAAAAAAGTCAGGTCTCACAAGAAAAACACAGAGACCGACATCGGCAGGAAAACCGGCGTCGACGTCCAGACAGGGACCGACGTCGGCTATGTGCAGACCGATGTCGGTGACTCAGGGCAGATATTGGCTGGCGTCAGCCAGGGGAAACCGACGTCGGCAAGGTGGCAGTCACAAGAAACTGACTTCGGTCGTCTGCAGACTGAGATGTGACTGGCATCAGTTACTGAGACGAATTTTGGGTGGACAGCAAGCTGTCATGGAGTCTCAAGCGCCCATATGGAGGACTGAAGGTGTAAGTAAGTTCTTAAATTTGTCATTTCCCTTCTTTACACTACTTGTTGCTCACTTATGGCATAGGACCAGGAAGTTATTGAAGAAGCAGAATAGGTAAATCCAGGAAACAGTGGGAGCTAGGCATGGATGAGGATGTGATTCCTTGGAGGAGAACCAAACAGGTGTTTTGGGTAGAGTGGCCAGCTGGAAGTAAGCACTAAGAGATGAATGGATGTTCAGGATAAAGAAGAGCGAAAATGGATACGTGAGATGGAAGATCAGGGTATATGGTCTTGAATTAGCTGCAGGGCAATGGAGGTTTGATCATTGTGTTTCTCTTTACTAGGTTGGATAGTATTAGCTACACTATCCTATTTCTGTATGATGTGCTTGTTGTAGGGTTACATATACAGGTATTGCTGAACTAAAGGTAAAGCTAGTTCAGGTGTTTGTCATGGAGAATCTGGGAGCAACAAGATTCTTTGGCATGAGTGTGTTCTAGAGACATGGTAAGTCATATGTTGACTTTGTTTCAGGATGATTGTGTGAAACCGGTAAGCACGCCGATGGTTGGACAGTTCTATGAACAGGTGTCTTGATTCACATAATGAGGTTGAGTGCATGGTATGTACTAAACCTGAGTTTTCCCAAGCAGTGGGAGTTGTCACAAGTTGAAGCCAATCCGAGAGAGAACTATTGGAGGACAGTTCAGTGGATTTTTACAGGGACTAGCAGCAGGTGCACATGCTATGCAGGTTCAGGTTATTTTCTACATGGTTGTAGATGTGGATGTGGCAGGTGATTTGGATGACAGGTTTTACACTACAGGTTTGTGGTGGTTGGTCTTCAAGAGTGATCTTGAGGAGGTATACAAAGCCAAGGGAACAAACTAGACGAAGTACAGGTATAGGTACAGGTTACAGCTATTTATCTCCAAGTGGGAGATTGTTGAGTTGTGGAGCTAAAAGATTCAACTCTTTACAAACAGGTAGAACAAGAAGGTTTCTAAGATCCAGGAGCACCGGCATCGGCAGCAGGACCGACGTCGATCGTGATCCAGTGCAGAAGGCCACCGGTGATGGCAGGGAGTCGGCCGACGTTGGTAGAACCAGACTAGCAGGAACCGATGTCGGTCACCTGTGTGTTCCAGAACTGCTCGTTACACGGACAGTTAGTTAAGTGAACAAAGTGTTTGCATGTAAAGGCCAGTTAGAGTCTTTGGTTGTGAGGATAATTATCTAAATTAAGAGTCTAAGTTAGTGATTGAATTAGGGATCTATTTATAGACCCATTGGCATGTATTGTAATTAAGGCATGAGATAGAAAGGAAGGCAAGTAAGTTGCTTCCATTGTAAGATCATTGAGTTGTAGGTTGTTGCAAGCTCATAGGGGATCTACATGTGAGTATGGTCTGTTGAATTGCAGGTTGCAGGTTCATGGGAGATCAACTTGAAGTACTTTTGAGTGCTTGGTGAATTGGCAGGGTTATTACTGACTAGTTGGAGAGGTGAACACCAATTCTGTTTGTGAGTTGGTTGTTGGGACCATTTTTTGTGTAGGACAGTGTTGTGTGAGAAGAATTACTGTACACTTGAGGTGTGGCAAACCTCTGTAAGGTGAAAGAGTGTGGCGGCTCTTTGTTGTATTCTTTTTTGTAAAGTGTTAATACAAGATAGTTTATTGTCTCTCATATTCTGTGCTATTGGTGAATTCTAGCTATTTGTGTTTCTGGTTGTTTCCGCATTTATAATTGCTTATATTTGGTAATCATATTGTGCTCTTTCTGAGGAGCAAGATCCAACAAGAGGAATCAGAATAGAGGTGTGTTTGTTCTTGGACTTCCCTGACAATATTTTGATGACATCATTATTGCCACACATAGATGAGTTAGGGGGAGTTTGTCATATGGTTGTGATCACATTTGTGCCTATTTTCTATGTAATAATTTTTAATTCAAGTGACAAAGTAAAAAATAAGACATTAAAGTGAAAATTTGGGCTCTTAGGCAGTTTAATAGTGTTATCCCATACTTAGCCAAATTTGCAATATGACAAGAAAAGCTAAGTAGGCATTTTTATGTTGTTATATTTCACATGTGTGAAGGTGTGAGGTGAAAATTTTCATATCAGTTTGTTTAGTTTTGTGCCTAGTTGATTTGTGAAAATTTTTAGATCATGTGATGAAGTGCATTAAAAGATATGCATGTGCAAAGTTGTCCTTCAAGGTAGTTGTTGACATCATTGGCTCTGTGGTAGAAGAAATCTAAGTGAGTAGATTAATGGAGTTATATCTTGCACGTGAAAAGGTTTAAAGAGAAGTTTGACACATGGTTGGATTCTCCTATATGAGGATATCATATGGTGTAAATTTTATATCATGCATCTAAGCACAACAAAATTTATTGAGGACCAAAGTTAGCCTTCCAGGTAGATAACAATGGTCCCATCTATTTTTCATATGTTAAAGTTCAGGACCAAATGAAGATCCAAGGGTATGTGAGAGTTCATAATGATTGATATAAATGGGTTATATTAAATAAAAAGGTTAAAGTACTTATAAGGCATGTGAAGGTTCCATGATTCATGATCATGGGGGTTCTGAGCAATATCTAATGGTAAGTGCTACAAGGTAAAGATTAGGCTAATCTATAGAGATTGACGGTGTGTGTTTAGTCAAGATTTCAAGATTAAATGAGATGAGGTCAATTTTTTGAAGTTTAATGTTTGGATTTATAAGTTACGGCTTAGAAAATATCAATAGTGTAAGATTAATCTAAAGAAGTGAGGACATGAGATGCGATCATAGTATTCAAAGTTTAACTATGACCATTGGCATTTGAATATTTGATTTTTGCAAATGAAAGACTAGTGTCTAGTTTTGACTAATATATTTCTATCCATGACAAATTTTATCATGTTGTAAGAATAAAAATCATATAGGACTCCACGGTGCATCTATAAATATATATTTTGAGGTTTTAATGTGTTTACAAACAAAGTTATTGAGCTCCAAAGTTGGCTGTGTGTTTCATTTTGTTTTGTAAGTAACCTGAGAAGGGTGATTGAGCTTGTTTTAATGTTGTCTTTATGTTTAATGATAAATTATCAATTGGATCATGTTGTATAATATATGAGGATAATCAGTGTGTAGTATTAAGGTTTGTCCAATCATATGTAATATGAACAAATGTTTAGAAGTTAACTCTATGTTCTTTTATGGTGGCTGTGTGCACAAAATGTTGTTTGAGAAATTTTTGATTTGGTAGAAGGGTAGTGTGATGGATATAGGAAATTTAGGAGGACCTATATATCATTTTTCATGGGTTTATGAGTTTTAAAGTGTTCTTATGTTCTTAGTTTCCTTGGAGAAGTGTTCAAGAGGTGAATGGGTCACTATAGGACCTAAAAGTGACTTAGGCCTATTTGAAAGTGGATTGTGCTTAAGTGTGACCCATGTGAGATGCCTTAAGGGTGAAAGCATGTGTTATGGAAAATAAATAAAGTTTATGCACTTGATAATTCATGAATCATATATATATATATATATATATATATATATATATATAGTGAAACCAAATGTGATGGTTTCTATGCTTATGGAAGACTTGTGAGCGAGACTAGTGCAAGGTATATGTGAGAGTTATGGAGCAAAAGATAGGTAGAGTGCCCAGTTGATGTGTTAATAAGTTGAGTAAATTGAGGACTATGTGTATGACCTATAGGCCATATTTCTAATGTCCAAATAGTTATCTTATAGTTTGAGTACATGTAAAGAGGTCTAAGTATGCATATGAGGATAGTTTAAGTGAAGAAGGATAAATATTGTGGCATGCCTATGTGAGAGGCTTGTATCGGATAAAGAGATAGTTTTTGCAAGGGTTAGATAATCAGATATCCATCATCAAGTGTTTAAGACATACTTTCTAAGGTGGAGGTGTTCACTTAAAGGAGGTTCTAAAGGAGTTGATCTTCCATAGGGGTAATTTCTCCTTGTGAAACATGTTTTTCACTAAAGGCCTTTGGCCAAGAGGATATTATTAAGGTTTGTTGGTCTAAAGGGGTTGACCAGTCTCATGTTTATAATATCTTATAGGACAAGTAGTCCATGTGTTGTAGGCTTGAGAATGGGTTTTATTCCCTAAGAGGGTTTCCCACAGGAACTATGTATTATGTGTTTGATCTTAAATGAATGAGCTCTCTTGTTAATGTTTTTTTTATCAAGTTAATATATCTTGATTGTTTAAATAATTTTAAAGGATTGGATTTGAGATTAAAATATTTAGGCTCAATGATTCAACCCCCCCACTCAATGATTTCACCTCTAATAATTTGTATCAAAGCAGGTCCTTTGGTAAAGGCTTGACAACTTGAATGTGATCCAAAGGATAATATGGGTAGTCATCAAGGAGGTTTCTCTACTAATAAAGCACTAATGTTCAATGGATCTAATAATGCATTTTGGAGTACTAGAATGAGGACATAAATTATGTCCCTAGGGTTTGATGTATGTAATTCTATTATCGATGGCTATGTTACTCCTACTACTCCTCCATCTAGTGTTGTAGACAAGAAGTTGTTTGAGAACAATTCTAAGGGAATAAATGCTATCACTTGTGATCTTTTAGAGACTCAATATACCAAAGTAATCCATTGTAATTTTTTTAAAGATATATGGGATAGAATTTAGATCATTTATGAAGGAGATTCAAAGGTGAATATTGCTAAGTTATAGACTCATAGAAGTTAATTTGAAAGTCTCAAGATGAATAAATAATATTATGTGGCATCCTTTCTGCAGAGAGTTCATGAGATTATGAACATTATCAAAGGACTTGGAGAAAACCTTGAAGAGGCTACTATAGTTTAAAATTTATTAAGGTATCTATCCCTTAATTTTGATCCAAAAGTATCTACTATAGAATAAAGTCATGATCCTACTCAGTTGAAGATGGATCAATTGCATGGTATTATTATTGCCTATGAGATGAGGAAGAATGATAAAATACCACCAAAGAAGGAAGCAACATTCAAGACAGAGATGAATCCAAAGAAGAAGTTCCAAGGTAATAAAATGAAAGAAGATGACATTTTTGATATAGATGAGGATGAACTAATTTCTTTGATTTCAAGGAAATTGAGAATAGGTTCAAGAAAGTATAAAGGTAAACTACTTCTCAAGTGCTTCAATTGTGGTGAGATAGGAAATTTTGCTAACAAATACCCTTATAAGTATAATAAGGATGATGATGAAGAGAATTATTAAGGTAATTATGATGTCAAGAGATTATTTAGGTCTGATAAAAACAAAAAGGGATTTGAAAGGTTTGACAAGAAAAATTACTTCAAGGACAAGAATAGACTCTACACCAAAGAAGATTGTAGCTCATCAGATGAGAATGAAGTTATAACTTAGAATATGATCATGAAGATGATGGTCCTATTGAATATGAAGCTTTGTTCATGGCTGAGGAAGGTAGTTGTTCACATCAAAAGGAGTCTACTTAGAGTGATTCAGATGATGATGAAGATAAGGTGGACTGTGAGATTAAATTGATGAATTCCTTTGAAGAACTAAATATTGAGAAGAAGATTAAAAAGAAGATGAAGTCAAAACTCAAAGACTATGAGGATAAATTTAGTGTGTTTGAGGCAATATTGGTTGAAGACTCTAGAGATCATGAAGGTATTGTCATGTTTCTTACTTCTAAGTTAAAATCAATGTCTGTAAGTCTAAGAGCCAAAGAAGAAGAATGCTCAAGGTATGCTTAAAATATTGTGTCTTTTAAATATGAGTTAGAGAATTATACAAGTAAGGTAAAATCATTTGTCAAGTTTTATAAAAGTTATAATGATTTGGATGATCTCTAAAAGAGTCAAAAATTAGCTAGTAATAGATATGGATTGGTTTTTAATGAAGATCCCAAAGTTACTTCTCATGTTGAAATGAATGTCAATGAGATAAAAATGGATCAAAATTTGAAGACAAATCATGAAATAATAAATAAATGTGTTGGAAAAATGAAGTCAAATTAGATCAATTAACCAAATTTCATAAGGTATGTAAGTTTCAATCATTACTATTACATATGTAATCAATTTGGTCATAGGTATATAGAATGTAACTGACCAGTTATAAATGAACTTACATGGAACTATGATGGGGGTCATTAGTCAAAAGGTGCGAGTAAGGTTAAGTGATTTAATTATCTTAATGAGGTACACTTTTCTAAGCAATATTCAAATAAGGAAAGGCAAGGCATGTCTTCCTAAAAAAGAGTAGTTTGTTTTAGTTGTCATGATATTGGACACATTGATAGTTTTTAACCAAACAAGGTAAGATAAGTTAAGTTTCCATCAAGGAGTATGATCTACTACAACTATGAATAGAGAAGTCATATTTCTAGATTATGCAAGAAAAGGCCATTAAATTAGAATAGGTTCAATTAGGCTCCAAGAGTGCAAGTTGAAAGGCAAGTTAGCTCATGGAAACTAAAGGTGAGTCATGACGATTCTGTAGGTCCAAGTAATTTGTTTGTAGAAGGAGAAGAGTGTCAATGGCTCTCATTGTCTACTCATGTTGAGAATGAAGAGACCAAGCTCAAGAAGAAGACCAAGGTATTGGTTGAGGCTAGTTCTAAGATGTGTATGATTCCAAGTGAACATCTTGTTGTTTCTAAATATGTATCATGCAAATAACATTAATTATATGTGCCTAGTGATAATGTTTTAAGCTACAAGGTTGATTATTCAAATTAAAAGGTATGTCAAGATTCCATAGTTGATCCATATGTTGTCAATTCTATCTTAGAAGAGAAGGAAAGTGATATAGAAAAGGAACCAGTTGTCATAGTTTAGAGTAAGAAGAAGAACAATAGAAAGAAGTATTTCATCTATAAGAGGACTCTAATGGTTACTAAGGAGATTTGGGCCACTCCTAGCTTCACTTTATTTTAGAGGATTATAGTGTAAATGATGTTTATGTCTATGCTTCTTAAGAAAATCCTTTCATTGGAGAAGAAATTCTTTCTAGGGTGTTTTTTAGATGGTCCTAGAAGGCTAGAGATGAGTGTTCTCCATTGGAGTAGATATGACTAGGTGGAATATATGTTGTGGTGATGTTAGAGTGATGCCATGGCAATATATGGTCAGTCTGCAAGATCAAATTGAAGGTTTTCAAGCGGTAAATAAGGGTTTATTATTTGTTAAGATGAATTTTTTTCATAGAAAGGTTTTTTGACCTTATTATAGCATACTCTAGGTGGTTCTTGTGGTCTAAAGGTATGTTGAAGTCAAATTAGAGATTTTTGTTTGCTCTCAGGTTTCCTAGTTTGTACTTAAGAGTATGCAAGTCCTAAAAATGGGTTATAGGATGTAGAGGTTCTAAAATATGTGGATCCTAAAATTTTGGTCCAGAAGTGTGTAATGGTTGTCTCCAAGTGTACAAGAAGTTTTAGAGGTGGATGTTGACCAGAAGGAGGTTTGTTTACTATTTATTTTAAGATTTTAAGGTTTTGGGCTCTAATAGAAAAGTGGTTTCACTTGTGAGTTGAGGTATTAGTATTTTTAATATATTGAATATTCCAAATGGGTTTTGAAATCAATCTTTAAATATATTTTAAGGTTTGTAGTTTTCAAATTATTTTATTTTGTCAAGATGGAGGCCTAATTGGCAAGTTAATTTATGAAGGAAGTATGTTTTAGAGGATGAGATAGGTGTTTAAAATTGGTTTTATTGAGGGGGTGTATTAGAGTAATATAGGTATGAATTTTTAGGTCTTGATGATATGTCTACTAAAAATTGTGGACTTTCCAAGTTCTAGGTAGGGCAATAAAGAGACTAGACAAGCCTTGTACGAAGAGTGATTTTTATTTAATTTCTCCAAAATATCAAAGTATTGGTATTTTAAAATGATTTCTCAGGTTGATTTAGTGCATGTTTATTACTTTATGAGTGGCATGAAGTTTTTTTGGTTATCCTTGAGGTGGTTTGAGAGAGAAGGCTAATAAGCCTGTATGGTGGTTTTTCATGGGGTGTGGAGATTTGAACATGATCAATTGATGAAATGGATTATAAATATTAGGGGGGTCCCTTTCATATATATATATTTTAATTTACATCATATTTATGTGTTTTTTTTGTTCTTTATTCATTGGTTGTAGTGTTTGGTTGAAGAGAATGTTGGCATGGAGCAAGAGAAAGTTATCAAGGCAACAAAAGGTAGGCTCAAGGTAAGGGGGAGTTTGTAATATATTTATAATATGGTCTAATCCTATTTTTATTATTTTTAGGTCTTAAATATCATTTTTTTACACTTTTTAATTATGTTAAAGGGGGAGAAAGTTCATGTTATGTGAGTGCTTTAAGAGAGAGAAGGAAGGTGAGTTGTATGATGTGTGTTGACATCAATGACAAAGGGGAAATTGTTGAAGAGTTTTCAACGATGTCTTGGTGATGTCATGGAGGTTTCATAATGAGTGGATGAAGTTTTTTAATATCCTAAGTGATGATGACAAAGTGTGTAATGTGCTTGTCATAGGGTGTTTAAAGTTGGCTTGGTTGATCTTCTCTTTTGGCATGGTTAGAGATGATCAGGGATGAGTATGGTAATTTAAATATGTGTAATAGGTCCCTAAGATGTTTAATATGCTTTGAGTACTTATGTGCATGAATTTAACTCACCCAATTAATCATTATTCTCATCTAGACTTTTTCGGTTGAATGTTAGAACATCTGTGTAGGTAGTTTGATGACATCATAATTGCCATGTGTGGATGAGTTAGGGGGAGTTGGTCATATGGATGTGATCAAATTTTTTCCTAGTTTCTATGTGATAAATTTTAGATCATGTGTTCAAGCATAAAATAAGATATGGAAGTGTAAATTTGGGCTCCCAACTAGTTTGATAGTGTTTTCCCATAGCCAAATTTGTAATATGACAAAAAAAATTGAGTAGGAATTTTGATGTTGTTATATTTCACACATGTGAATGTGTGAAGGGAAAATGTTAATATGGGTTTGTTCAGTTTTATGCCTAGTTGATTTGTGATAAATTTTAGATTATGCGATGAAGTGCATCAAAAGATATGCATGTGCAAAGTTAGCCTTTCAGGCCATTGTTGTCATAGTTGGCTCTGTGGTAGAAGAAATATGAGTGAGTAGATTAATGGAGTTATATCTGACATGTGTGAAGGTTTCAGGAGTAGTTTGACACATGGTTGGATTATCCTATGTGAGGAGATCATATTGTATAAATTTTAGATCATGCATTTAAGTGCAAAATTTTTTATTGAGGACCAAAGTTGGCCTTCCAAGGAAATATAAATGGTCCCCATACTTAGTCTATTTTTCATAAGTTAAAGTTCATGACCAAATGGAGATCCAATAGTACATGGGAGTTCATAAAGATCAAGATCAATGGTGTGTGTTAAGTCAAAAAGGTCAAAGTACTTATAAGGAATGAAAAGGTGTCAAGTGTCATGATCATAGGGGTTTTATCTAATGGTGAATGATTCAAGGTAAGGACTACACTAATCCATAGAGATCGAGGGTTCATGTTTAGTAAAGATTCCAAGATTACATGAGATGAGGTCAAATGTTTGAAGTTTAACATTTGGGTTTGGCATACTATAAGTTGAAGTTTGGAAAAGATTGATGGTGTGAAATTTATCTAAAATAATGAGGACATGAGATTCAAGCATAGTGTTCAAATTTTAACTATGATTTCTGGGATTTGAATATTTGATTTTTGTAAAGGAAATACCAGTATCTAGTTTTTGAGCCATAGCTTTTGATCTAGGATGAATTTTCTCATGGTGCAAAAATTAAAGTGGTATAAAAATCTAAGGTACATATATAACTATATATTTGAAGTTATGAATATATGTAAAAATAAATTTATAGATATCTAAGGTTGATTGTGTGTACAAAAATTAAAATATTTTGTGTCTAAACATGTAGATATGCAAGATGACCTCATCATTATTATTTAGGAAGAACTCCAAAAATCAAACAATGTTCAATCTTCATCTCCCCTAAATAATAACATTGTTATACCTATAGTGGGGCCAAATTAAGTACAACAACCTAAAATTGTAATTCAACAATATTTAGTGATAGCTACACATCTTATGGCTAGTTACTCCACTCCATATGTACAATCCCTTATCCAAGAGGCTAATATTTTGTAGGATAAGGTATTACATATTGAGAAGGGAGCAAATAGACCATCACATGACTTGTATTCTAATATTATCTTACATTGACCTTTGGCACGCCACATAGTAACAACTCCCTTTCCATCGAGATTCGTAGCACCTAAGCTTACACTATATGATGGCAAGTGTGACCTAGATCACCATCTCAGAGTTTTTCACACAACATGTTTGGAATACATGTCCAATGATTGGGTTCTAATGAAGTTATTTCCATGCATTTTAAAGGATTATTCCATACACTGGTTTTATGACTTACTAAATCTATCTATCACAACATTCAATCCTTTGGTGGACATGTTTTTATCACACTTCTCCATCAATATTATTGAAAAGATATCATATGCCCAAGTTGCATAGTTGAAACAAAACTTAAATAAACCTATCACATAATACATCTTATTATATAAGAGCATACTAGCTAAATTTACTATCCCCATGGCAGAAAAAGAACTTTAGGATGTCTTAAAATAGAGTCTTTTACCAACATTACATAAATCTATCTTGTTTAAGAAGTTTACTACATTCATATATTTGTGCCACATAGTAAAAGACAAAGAGGTCAATATTTTAACAATGGGAAAACTAAAGTATACCAATGGATTAGACTCAATTATTAAGAGTTAAAATAATCCCACTAAAAGGTAAGGTCCACTGAGATTAAGAGTGATCAAAAGGCAATAGTCAATATAAATTTTGAACCAACTCCTAAATTGGTTTTATCTATTTCTCAATGTCAAATCTTCACCAACCTTCTAGAGTCACTAGCATGTGTTTTACAATAGCTCTTGGAATGTAATGTCATATCTCTCCCTCCCATTAAAGAGGTTCATATGAAATTACATCTTCTAAATAATTATGATTCTAATGCATTCTATGAGTATCACAGGGCACTAAGCCTTACAATAAACATATGCATAAGCCTAAAACACAAGATACAAGATTTGATTGAGGCTAACATTATTAATTTAGGAACACCCACAGAGGCAATAAAATCATAAAAAATGGAAGATAAGGCATTAAATTTATTATCAGGTCCATTTCCAAAGAACCTAATAAATGACATAAGGAGCACATCAGGTGTTCATTACACATATTAGGCACATCCCCCACTAATATCATATCATACTATTATAGAGGAGGCATAACCATTGCATAACATCATTGGAATATACCATAATATAGTCCCATCTAGATAACTCATCACATTATCATAGTAGGATATTCTTGATGATGATATATATTTACATGCATTGTTTATATAAGCATACATAGATCATCATCCTATCTAGATTGTCATGGTTGATAAAAGGTCGGCAATTAACATGTGCGCTATGACACTTTTAAAGAATTTGGGGTATGATGAGTAGGATATATTATATAAAAAAAAGTTATTAGTGGTTTTAATGGTCATGTTCATATCTACATCAGGGAGAGTGTGCTTCTATTACAGGATGGACCTGCACATATAGCCACTCAGTTCCTAATCATACCTAGTGTAGACATGTTTGATATGTTTTTGGGTAGGCCATGGTTATAGTATCTATGAGCCATCCCATCCATAATACATAGATTCTTAAAATACATACATGAAAGTTAGGTGGTCAATGTTTAGGGTATCCCATATGAGTATCCTCTACCTATCCCATAGGTAGTTATAACAGAGTTACCAGTTATAGTTCTAGCATTATTATTAGATAAAATATATCAATTACATCTCAGAGTAAAGTTCTTATGTATACATCATAGAGTAATTAGATCCCCATGTGCATGTGAGGTCTACTCATATAGTATTAACACCTACACATACTCTCCATTAGAGACCATTATTAAAGAGACCCATGCATCAAAGATATGTCATAGATTATAAAGGGTCTTCTTCCACTTAGTTTATGCCAAGATAAATATTATTAGGTTCTAAGTGTTATCATTATAAGACACTATGATACCTATATATTTCTATACCACATGGGTTCCTAAGACCCCTATAATTCATAGGACATCACAGTAAGTGCAATAAATTCATAACACCACTACACAAATAGATACAAATACATATATAGATATAAATCATTTAGTACATCAAATCATGGGATCACACTTGCCATTTTCAAACAAAATGCATGATCATAGTTCCCTTATTTTACATAGGTCATAATGATAGTGATTCTTCCATGAGATTCATCAATTATTATGGTTCTTACCCTCTTGTAGATGCTTTCTTTCTCTATTACTCGTACATAGTTCATTTTCATGTTGCTTGTACATAGATTAGTTATATAAACTATAAAAATAATATAACATGTCAAAATACAAAAATATTCAAAAAAATTACTCAAAAAATACAAAATTTATAGATTGTATTCATTGCTATCTTTACATTTCTTATATTTTCCAAACACTACATATGCTAGCTATCTTAGTATAGTCAATTTTGTCATACATACATGCTTCAATTGTTCTTATCAAGTACTTGAAGATTGTTTATAAGACTCATGTCCACTAAATTGATCCAAAATTACTATCATCTACCCATTGGGGGCATATACACTGATTCATGGCTATTCACTTGACACATTCACCCACTTGGGGGGATCCTATACACACTTTATATTACTAGGTTCTATCCTTACATTCTCTACATTTTAATTTTATCATTATTATATATTGATATTGATCATTGTTACTTAAGATTAGACATTTTTACTGACTATCACTACTTTAGACTCAATATATGTACATCCTTTCTCTTACATAAATTTGTACTACATTCATGCATACTTTTATTTCTAACTTACCTAGTTTATACTTGATTGTATTTTCTATGCTTCTTCTATTTAAGGGCATTTGAATATGCCATTATTGTTTGTCTCTACACCACTTCTATTCATATTATGTATGCCTTGGACATGTGCCCATATCCCTTACATTTACTTTCCTAATTATGTATGTTGACATTTGAGCATGCCCTTATATGTGGATATAAGCCAACTTGATTTTTGTTTGTATATGTGGGTATTTGAACATGTCCTTGTATGTCTTATTTTATCATATTTAGTGACATGTGCACATGTCCCTTATATTGTGGCTCCTTAGCCTATTTTACATGACTCATGTATTTTGTATGTATACTTTCTTGTATGCATCATGGGCATAACACTTGTCTTTATTTGTTAGATGCCCCACTTTTTGATGTCATGAGGGACTCCATGCATCTACCCTTCATTCTTGGGTTTTGTGATGGAAATCATGCCCCATCCCCCTAGGTAGCTACCTATTTATAATTAGATTTTTTTATTATATACATTGATTACATCTATATTGACACCCTTTTACAATGCTAAACATGGCATACATCTTATATTATATACTTATGCTCAAATTCTATTACATTTTGATGTTATATTTGCACATTATATTGGATTATAATATAGTTA
This sequence comes from Torreya grandis, assembly GCA_037957365.1. Lineage (NCBI taxonomy): Eukaryota > Viridiplantae > Streptophyta > Pinopsida > Cupressales > Taxaceae > Torreya > Torreya grandis. The sequence goes on along the minus strand of JARHVA010001459.1, from coordinate 575,421 downwards.
TCATAAATGCTTAGGCTAACAAACATTTTGAAAAGATTTATCTTTTAAAGATATTTCTTGTATAGGTTCAAAAAATACATTAAAAATAGGGGGAACTCTTAGGGGTTTTTCACAAAGATCAGGCTCTTATATTAAATTCACACAACATTTTTAGCACACATGTTTAGTTTCAAAAAATCAGACATGGGTAAACATAAAGGAAAAATAGTGACTCAAAAAGTAGTACAGTGACAGATTTTAGACCAAACAAACATTAGTTCCCAAATAGGGACACTAGAACCACATAGTGATATTATCTAAGATGTGGCACTACTATCTAGTATCCCTAAATTTAGGATAATTCAGATTGGCCAAAATAATACACTAGGTATAGTATAGGTTAGCATAGATCCAGTTACAAATTTGATAGTTATACTAAGATTTTGCAAAGATTTACACTAGTTTAGCTCATATTCATAAAAAAATTCTTAGATTAGAGGTATCATTCACAACATGATCATTCCCATATTTAGTTCATAAACTTTTATATAGTTATTATCACTTAGTCCACAATTAGTATACTCAAATATCACATTGGGGGCATTTGCATGACACATTATTTCCATATGCTTAGTTACACATATATTGATTAGATGTAATTAAAAAATCCATGTGATTCTCTATGTTGTACATAATTGACATCATATTCTAAGTTATCACTACCTTCATGCCTTACTCCATATATAGTGGTTAGCATTTCCATGTGTCCCAAAGCCACCTAATGTACTTGAGTGACCATAGATATGACATACATAACTAGATATACACAATTAGATATTTCCAACACTTTTTGTAGTTTATATTTAGGTGCATCTACTACACATGGATTGGAAATGATGGATTCATAGCCTACTTGAGTTCTTGAGCCACCCACATGAGAAAGTTGGACACACAATAAGTCCAATCCAAGCTATTCATAGGTCATGATCTACCAAGCATGGGTGGATAATGATAGAGTCAAAATTGGATTGAGTTATTGATCCACCCACATATAAGGATTGAGCAAGCTATCAACTTAGGCTAAGGTATTCAATGATTTGATCACTATATAAATGCAGACACACACATATGTTTTTACTAGGTTTATGCATTGGTTTATTTACCCAATGAGGTGTATTCATTTTTTACCTCCTTCCCATCTTTTTAATTAGTTTTACTTAGTTACTTATTTAATTAGCATAGTATTTTACTTTTGACATCTCTTAAGTAAGGACTAATTTATGCACATTTCATTTGTAGGTCATGCTGTAGATCATGCTTCACATACTTAGACTCAACTTCATAAGATTGAATTCTTAGGTAAGTCCATGTATGATTCTCTTTCCTTTATATTATTCATTTCACTTTTCTGCATTTATATCATAAAGAGGGGGAAAATGTAATCAACTAAAAGTGGTATTTGAGTGCTAAGAGTGATACTTGAGATAAATTATTCATAGCTTAGACCCAGACCTATCCTTGAGCCTACTTTCACACTTTTTCATCCTTTATGTAGACCATAGGCATCTCTAATAATCTAAAATGTAGTCTTAGACCCTCATTTCCTGATCTTAGCCCTTCATTCTTGATAATATACCCATTGTACATTAATACCACATTAAGGACACTAGATCCACATGGTGCTATTGTCCCCAAAATGTGTAACATCCCTTTTTAGAGAAGCTATGTTTTAAACAAGTTCTCTTAGTTTTAATACAATTATTAGACATTATTCCCATGCAATAGGTTAGATTATTCACATTATCATTTTCAAGTGTCATATATCTCATAAACACTCTTAGTGTGCATGATTGATGATAATCGACATTATTATTGATTATTATATTTAGTTTGAAAATAATAATAACCATTGTTAATTCAATTTCATTTGTTCATTAAATAATGAGATTGGCATGAGAGTGTGCAAATATTAAATCTAGTTTTAAGTCAAAATTATGACTCTTGATGTCATTTATGTAATTTTGGTAAGTATTACCACTATTTCTTAATCTTATCTTAAGCCGAATAATTAGGATATGAATAGGCAATGCTTATGTTCATAAATTTGGGATTGGTTTTGATATTTTTAAACCCTTTTGGTAAAATGTAATTTTGCTATTATTATTGTTCTAAGTTGTGATTATTATTTTGATCACATGGTAGGGCCTATACATGAGCAATCACCCTTACAAGGGTTTGATGTATATCATGTGGGTTATTTTGAGTTAATAAGGTGGTGGAACCACCTAAGGGAAAATTCCCCAACCATCTTTGCATGTATTTTTGAATTACTTGAGAAATAACAATAAACATAAATAACTAAATATGAAAATACAATAAATGATTATTTTAAAACCCTACCATGCCTTTTTCCAACCCAATGGCTTAACCAGGGTCAAATGAGAGTGAAGGTGCAGTTAGGGTCTTGGAAACATGCTTGCCTTGAAAATATAATAAAATCCATTATTTATTACGCCAAGGAGAAAGATAGGAAAGCAAGGAAAAACATTCTCCTTATTACTTGGGAAAGGCATTCCAAGTGGAACTGGAATTATGTGCAAGTGGATGAGATGGAGTGGGGGTTAAATTTGGTCTTGGAGGAAAAGTTTTGACCAAGGAAAATTTTGACTTGGAAAATTAATCATGCAAAGAAAGGATGGTGTATTATTTTTTTCCATGGGGATTATGACTGTGTAAATAAATTTTTACTGTTTGGGCCGTGGAATAAAATAGTTGGCATGTGGGAAGATAAGTATCTAGGACTCAACCATTTTTATTGGTCATGAAATGAAGACATGGTGCAATAGTGTCAACAATGCATGCAAAGCTACCATGAAGAGTTATCTAGGTAATAACATTTTTGCTTCCCCTCCATTCGTTAATGGATGCATATTTTAAAACCCATACACATATGTGAATATTATTTTATATTCATTAAATGGTAGAACTATTATTGAATGAATTATTTATACATTTTTATGCTTGTGTGAATATCAAACTATGTCTTATCATGCATAAAATGGATGGGTTAAAAACACACAATTAAAGGTTGTTTAATGCATTAATGGGCTAGGTCTAATATAGTTATGTGGGTGATTTAATACCATAAATTATTGGGTTGAAACCACATAGTTAATGGCTGAATTTATGCACTAGTTCATGGTTGGGTCAAGCATGCAACAAATATCTGATTTTAAGCATTAAATGGTTGATTAAAAACACACATTGGGGACTAGTTTGCCTTATATACATCTAATGGTTGAGTTAAAACATTACATAGGTTGATTTAAATACACACCTTGAAATGAGGATCTCGAATGGTTAATATATCATGCAAAAACTCCAGTTAAAAATACACCATGCATGGTTGTGAAACCCTCCTTATGTGTCTGTATTTGTGCATAGAATGGTTGATTACACAATTTTTGGTGGTTAAAAACATGCATTTAATGGATGATTTTGTGCACACATTGAATTGATTTCAACATATACTTGTAAAGGCTGAATTTAAACACCTGTTTGATTTCATATACATTTATAAGGTTTAGACTTGGTCATTTCATATTACTATGCATACCTTCATAAATAATGATTTTAAAATTGTAAGGGTTGGTTTGAAAAATTACATGACTATGCATACATTTTTTAAAACTAGATTTATATGTTGGTATGAATGTGTTTACATTGATAGGTTGGGATAAATCATTTAGATTATTATATACATAGAATGGTTGATATGTGGCTAATTTGTAAATCATTGGTTGATTTCATGATTAGAATGATTGATCCATTCTAATTATTGAGTTATTGTATGCCTTGAGAGTATATTTTATATGGTTGAATTCTTATTGAATGCATTGATGATATACATTACATGGTTGAGTTCATCTCATATACATTAATGATGTCTTTAAACCACTAAATTATTTTTTTATGCATTTATCATTGATTTTTACCTTGGTATAGATATGAATACATTTACGTGGTTGATTTTAAACACTTGTATGGGCTGAGTAAATACATTTGTATGGTTGTTTATCCATTTGAATGGATGAATAATTTTTATGGTTGAACCTATTAGTACATGGTTTATTTTACATTTGGAAAGGTTGATTTCATAAAGGTATGGCTATGTATTTGATTTTTTGTGTCATATGCATACAACTACATGGTTATATATGTATTTTAAAATTGAACATATAAACCCTAGATGGTTGGGCATATGCATATATATAGATGATAAAGAATTTTTTTGGTCATATATAAACTTTCATAGGGCTTCATATAATCATTCATATGGCCAATAATGCATATGTTTGGTTCTACATAAATGTGCATGGGCTGAGTATATACCCTTGCATGACTTATTTTTCATTGTATGGTTGTATTTCCACTAAAATGGATGAATGTTATCATTTTAATTATTATTTTTTTTGGGTTTTAAGAAAAAGGCATTTACAAATATAGCTTTCATTGTTTTACAATAAATGGAGTTTCATGAGTTATTATGCATGATGAAATATATATAAGGGAAAGTTTTAATTTTTGATTGTATGGTTGTAACCATATATGTTATGCAAAAGAAAGTTTTTATTTTTGAGTTGTATTTATTAATATTTTATTGATATAATTGTGTATACATTCATATGAATGGTATTTTATTAGATATTATGTGCATATGTCTTTATCGTTGTGCATGTCATTATGTGGCTGATTGTTTACTTGATATGTGGTTGCTTTCCCATTTGGGTGATTAGTAAGAAGTTGGGAAATGGTATTGGGTCATGCTTGGGTGAATTAATGTGTTCCTATTTTTAAAATTATGTTATTATATTTCATGTTTCAATGGAAAAAATACAAGTGTAGTTTAATGTTGAGGAAACAATGTTGAAAAAGACTTGAAACTAGTTCATTGCTCATTATTTCATTTCAAAAATTGAGGTTGTTGGATTGGTTATTATGTGTATAGTTATAGTCTAAAATATTTTTGGTATGCATTGATTATATGAATTTCATGGCTATAACTATGCATCGTATGCATATGGGAAGGTTGATTATTGATTGTTGTTAAATTGTCTTGTGAAAAGGAAGACATGGATGTTTTCTTATTGTGATTATGTATAGAATGACTATGACTTGTTTTGAAAGGAATACATGGATGTTTTCCTTCATTTATGTATTCATAATTTATTGGGTGATATAAAATACATAAATATAGCTATATCTTACTTTATGGTTATTTAAGCATAACTATTATGTTTGGCATTGATTAAGATGGCAAGGTAAAACCAAATAGTTGTGGAGTTTCTTCTTATTAACCTGTTATGCCATAAAAATGTGTGGGCTGATTATATGGGTTAATAAATGATTTATTTTAGTTAAATATTTCCCACTAAACATATTGATTTGGTCATGTATGAGAAAGTTACAAATTAGAAAATTAATTTTGAGAAGAGCTCAATTTATTTCTTCAACACTTTGGAAGCTAGAAAAAATAGAATCACTAGTATATTAGTTTGTCAAATCAAAAAATTTCCATCCACTTACCTCAGTATTCCCCTATTCAACAAAAAATTACAAGTAAGCCGCTAGAACCCGTTAATCGAAAGATTCCAAAAAAGACTTACATGGTGGAAAGGGAAACTCCTTACTCAAGTAGGTAAAGTGATCTTAATTAAATCAATGCTCCAAAGCCTTCCAATTTACATACTGTCTCTTTTAAAATTACCAAAAGGATTGGAAGAAATCCTAAACAAAATCTAAAGACACTTCTTATGGAATGACTATGAAGACAGAAGTAAATTCCACCTGGTCTCTTGGAACAAAATTTACAACAACAAAATATGTGGAGGCCTTGGCATAAGAAACCTCCAAAGGATAAACAAAGATATGATTTTCAAGTTTGTATGGAGATTAATCAATAATAATTCAACCTAGAGTAAGATACTATCTCCAAAATATTTTCAAGGGAGAAATCCTGGAATCATTTTAAAAGATGAATAGTTCACTAGAGGTTCACACATTTGGAACTTCCTAGTTAAAAATAGGAAGATTATTCTCGAAGATTCCATATGTAAAATGGGAAATGGTAGGAACATAAAATTATAAAATGGAAAATCGATTATTGAATCAGCCCATATATAGAGGAATTTTGAATAGCATACAAAAGAACATATAACATAGCATTATGGAAAGTATATTATGGATTATTAGAAATCAAGAAATGGATATAAACAATGGAATGAAATCAGCATAGATAGAGTGAATCAAGATGAACAGAGTAAAATAGAAGATCTCAATGGGTCTCTCAAAACCATTCATATCTTAGAAGTAGATAGGGAAGACAAGTTGATGTGGATTGATTCCTTTGATGGGAATTATAATGTCAAAGCTAGGTATGAAATAATCTCTCAAAACTAAGATACCAAAGTGAGTTGGAAAGGTATATGAAAAAATAAATCACTCCAAAGATAGGTTTCTTTTCCTTGGTAGCCATTCAAGAAAAGATTTTGACAATTGATAATTTATAGGAAAAAGATCGTATCATAATTGAGAGATGTGTATTATGTAAAGTAGAGAATGAAACCATCTCACATCTCCTCATTAACTATAAGTATACTTAAAAAGTGTGGAAATTTTTCTTGAGGAAATTTAACATCTCAAGGGATAATGAAAGAACCTCAATTGAAGTTTGGTTGGCTTGGAGTTGTCCATTTAAAAGTCATCATCTTAAGTAGTTATGGAACCTTACCCTCTGTCACATCTGGTGGGGGATACGGCGAACTAGAAATAATACCATATTTAGGGACAAGAAGTGTTCTAACAAGGTGACCTAAAAAAGGATTTATTCAGCTATTAAGTAAAATTACAACTCTAACAAATATTTAAAAATTATGGAACTCTTCTCTTTTGAACACTTACCAACACATAATTGGAAAATTGATGTTCCAAACATAGGAAAACCTTATTCTAAAGAGGAAGTTCAAAAGAGAACCAAATGGAAAGATCCAAATGAAGGATGGATGAAATAGAATTTTGATGGCACATGAAAAGGAATCATGGGAATTACAAGAGGAGGATGAATGATTAGAGATGATGAAGGAAGACTAATTGGGGCTTATGTAGGAGACATGGGCACTAAGACCAATCACTCGGAAGAGGCTCTAGCTACCCTTTGGGGCCTTAGACTAGCTTAAAAACTTAACATCCATAACCTAAAATTGGAAGGGGAGTCCATGAAAATTGTCAATTATCTAATTGGAAAGCATCCCCCAAGTTAGACAATAAAAAATATTATTGATGAATTTAAAACTATTCTAAACTCCTTTCAATAGGTTCACATTCTCGACACTTATAGGGAGGGAAATGGAATTGATGATTAGTTTTCCAATGAGGGAACAAAAAATGTGGGTTTAAAAACATGGAAAGACCATTAGAATCTTCCTAGAGAGATCCTAAATAAAATATCTAATGAAGGGAGAAACTCTTTTAATAAATAGTTATATGGTCCTCTCCTCGTGTCTAGGGGAAAGTATATTATACCAATTAAAGAGTGGGATATTAGACCCATTTTCCGTAATTTCACTTTGGAAAAGCATCTTGAAAGTGAGAAATAATGTGTTGGGATACATAATTCATTCCATGGTAGCTTCAATGATGTTTCTAAGAGGCATTATTTAGGGGATGACAAACCAGAGCCTGCATGAGTAACAAAACTAGAATGGGATTATCCAACAAAATTGAACCCAAGATCTAACCTAAGGTCAAATATAATATCAATTTCTAAAATGCCATATAGGTGGGTATTCTTTCCATATTCATGGAAAAATTTGAGGGTTTTAACATGCATTTATCCATCTAATTTTTTAGGGCTTCGGAGGAAAGGGTTATTAATATCAATGGTGTCATGATAGAAATTGAGGAACTGATTACACATGTGATAGGCCTGAGCATAAAAGAAACCAAGAGTTACTAAAACCCTAGAGACTAAAATGTAGACAAAGAGGCTTTCCTAGAGGAGGGTTAGCATCTGGAAAAATTACATAACAGATTTGATAAGGAATCTCTCCCCAAACCATTTGCTATGGTAGCTTTCCATCTCATTCAGTATGTTACTCTTGAAGGTTAGTGTAATTTTGTTAGGTGGTCTATGTTTATGATGCTAAATTACTTTAGACATAGGGTGGGTTTTATCCTCCCTTTATTTATTCTTAAATCTATGGAAAAATCCATAAAAAATTATAGAAATAGAAGTTATACTACCCCTAGACATGAGGGTGTAATTTTACTCATCTATAAGTATTTCAACATGCTAGAACTTCCCAAAAAAGGAAGTTAAAATTAATGATAGTCCAATGGATATTAGCAATATCAAAAAAATAACCATCAAATATCTAGGCAAACAATGCAGGGATGCTAACAACAAGCTAAATGTTGTTGAGAAAGCCAAACATAATGCAAAAAAGGAATAGATCACTAAATTAGAGGGTATCAATAAATGGTTATGAGGAGATTACAAAATCATTTGTGAAGAAAAATAAAATAATGAACCAAATTAACCCAAAAAATAATAGACCCCTCTTTTCAAAATGGGGGTTAGGAAATTTGTTATTGTGCAAAGTGATAATGAAGAAGGGGAAGAGGAGTACACTACAAAAGATGTCATAAATTTTTAGAGGACAATTTTAACTAAGATTGAAAACCAAAACAAAAATAAATCTACTAATAAAATTGAGAAATAAGCTGAGGATAAATGGCAAAAGGATAAAAATAAGGAGTTTAACCAAGTTGAGAACTCGCTTGAGAACAGAGAGAACACTACCATGTTGACTAAAGAACTTAAACTACAAAAGTCCCTCATAAGATATGGTTCATGAGGGAATTATTGAGCATAAAAAATAAGATGAATAACCTTCAACAAGATAATGATAATTTATCTAAAGCCTAGATGGATAAAGAAGAGGACCTACAAATCCAAAGACTTAGTTTCAGAGTTGATCTTCTCGAGCATGCCAATGAGGATATATAGAACAGACTCAATTTCATTATAAAATATAGTAAATCCAATATGAATGAATGTATGGAGAATATGGAAAATGTCCATGAGCATTTTAAAGAGATATTTGATCCTAGATATGTAGGTAAGGGAAAGGATACAAAGGGACAATATAGCAGTGAAATCCACAATTCAAACTTAGACTATGAAAACATCATCAAGAAAATTGATACTAATCTTAGCAACATGAAGGCTTGTTGGTAAGATAGACCAAGAAGTGTGGGCTAATATAAGTTGTTTGGATGGGTATTAGTATTTTTTTAGCTATTTTCTTATTGTTTCTAAACTGTTGGTTATGTTTCCCTTTTGGGATGCTTCTCTTGTTTTGGTTCTTATTTATTTTGATGTATTCCTAGGGTTTGGGGACCCTAGCTAAAAAAACCCCTTTAACCTCATTAAAAAAAAACATATATATTTTTTTCCACAAGAAAAACTTATAGTATGTTTATCATACTACTTACAGTTGAAAGATTCAAATTGTATCGAGTCATGTAGGATAGGCTTGCTATTGTATTTACATTTTCATGTTAGTCATGGATGAATTTTTTTAACCATGATAATGACTACAGTGGTTATGGATACATCTTGAATCCATGAGGATGAATATATATTGACATGGATACATTTTAGATGCATGATAATAGCTATTAAGACTCATGGCTAAGATAATTGACTGAGTGGATATTGATAATTTGTTACTATAATTGGTCTATCTCATCAATATCATGCATAACATATTGATGATCCATGGGTATTTAGATCATGGTTATGTCACATAATTTTTTGACATATGGATAAGATTATTTGATCAAGTAGATAGTGGTAGCATGTTTCTATGTGTGGGTTATCTCATCAATATCATACTTGGACATATTTATGATCTCTGAGTATCTACATCATTGGTTATGTCATTTACTTGGTAATGTATAATATTTAAAGGTAATATGGATATATGTGATACATGATGTACCTATTAAATAAATAATTATTATGAGTCACATAAGTACATTGGGCCATGAACCCATTTACATGTATGTATGGTATCTATGGAGGTATGGGAAATGGTCACTTTTAGGAGGGGTGGTATCTGTACTTGACCAAGAGTTTCAAAGAACTCAAGTTTTCATTTGGGTGGAAACATGTATTGTAATGCCATATTTGATAAATATGGAAACATGTATATGATGTTAAATATTGATCCCATTTCACCCCTAAGGTAAAAAAAAAATACTTGCAAAATTTTAACATGAAATGTTTACTTTCACAAATGGTTGGATATATTTTTGAGTGTGTCAACCACTTCCCCCATTTATGTCACATTATATCAGTGTCATGTGTATTTTCTTAGATTTGAATTTTCTTCCATATGTCTTTATTGCTTTGATTTTAAAGAATGAATTTCATGTTGAATTTTATTTCATAATTAATCACTTATTCCTAATAATTGGTATCATGGCTAGCTTTAGTGGTTTAGCTAAAGTAGTGAATTTCAAGGAAAGATATTAGCTTGAGTGGGAGCTATGGTAGCTAATGGAAGATCTAGAGTTGAAAAATTCAATGGGAATAATTTTATATTGTGGAAGATGTAGATGGAGGATTACTTGTTTTAGAAGGATCTTCATTTCCCTTTTATGGGGAAAGCAAGCCAACTTTCAGGTATGGATCAGGCCAATTGGAATTTACTTGATAGGAAAGAACTGGTAGCCATACAATTGTGCCTTGCATCTTTTATTTCTTTCAATATTTCAAAGGAGACAACCAAATTTGATCTAACGAAGGAATTAGGGGAGTTATATGAAAAAACCCTCTACCTCTAATAAAATATTTTTGATGAAAAGGTTATTTAATATTAAAATGTCTAAAAATCATTTTGTAGCTGATCATTTAAATTATTTTAATACAATTATGAGTATGATAACTTATATTTGTATTAAATTTGAAGATGAAGTTAAGGCTTTATTTATTTTGTGTTCCTTACCTAATAGTTGGGATAGCATAGTTATGGTTGGGTATAGTGTTGTCCCTACTAAGGGAAGTTTAAAGTTTGAGGATGTTATAGATGTGATTCTTAGAGAGGAAATGCAAAGGAGGAACACTAAGGAATCATATTTAGGGAATGATTTTATGGTGGATACTAGAGGGATATAAATGGACAAAATCAAAGGAAACCATTGAAATTCAAAGGGTCGAGGAAGATCTACTCTAAAGTCAAGATGGTGTGCTGGCATTGTGGGAAAAGTGGACACAAAAAAAAGGAATGTTGGGAAATTTTGGACAAGAATACCAAACATGAGGAGACCAAGGAGGTAAATATGACAATAGCTACTATTAGTTAGGATGCTTTAATTCTTTTCTTAGATAATGTTTATGAATCTTGGGTATTAAATTTAGGGGCTTCTTTTCATGTCACCCCACATAGGCATCATTTTAATAATTATGTTCAAGGAGATTTTGGAAATGTTTATCTTGGTGATGATAAACCATGAAATATAGTAGGGAAAAGTTATGTTCAGGTGAATATGTAGAATGGGAACACATGGCTACTAAAGGATGCTATACATGTTCCATAGTTAAGGCATAATTTAATATTACTAGGGCAATTAGACAATGAGGGATATTTGGTGTTATTTACAAAAAACTCTTGGAAAGTTACCAAGGGTGATGTTGTCATTGCGATGGATAAGAAAATTATGACTTTATATTTGAATATTAGTGTTGATCACTATAATTTAGTTGCAATGGATGGAGATGCAACTTTGTGGCACTACAGGCTTGGTCATATGAGTTGGAATGGCATGGATATTTTAAAAGACAAGTTTCCTAGATTGAAAGAGGTTGATTTGGAATTTTATGACTATTGTGTATATGGGAAGCAAAATCATGTTATGTTCCTAAGGGTTGGAGCTATGAAGAAGGAGAATAAATTAGAGTTGGTTAACTCAGATGTATGAAGGCTAGCTTAGGTATCTTATATTGGTAGTTCAAATTATTATGTTGCATTTATTGATGATGAAATTAGGAAAGTTTGGGTTTCTTACATTAATAATAAATTTGATGTATTTAAAACATTCAAAAGATGAAAATCTTTGGTTGAGAATGAAATTGGTCTCAAGTTGAAATATCTTAGGTTAGAGATAGAGGTGAGTATTGTAACAAATCATTTGATGATTATTATTCATAGAATGGAATTCATAGGCAAAGGATGGTTCTAAGGAAACCATAGGAAAATGGAGTTTCAGAGAGGATGAACAAGACAATCATGAGTGTGTTAGGAGCATTAGGTTACATGCAGGGTTGGCCCTAATGTTTTGGGTGGAAATAGTTAGTAAATCAGTATATTTGATTAAAAGAGGACCTTTAGTGCCTTTGGATAGAGGCATACTTGAGGAAGCTTGGTCTAGTAAGAAAGTTAATTATTATTTTCTTAGGGTCTTTGTATGTGAGGAATTTGTTTGTGTTGCCATGGAAGATACGAACAAGTTAGAAGCTAAGTTTGAGAGATTCACCTTTATTGGTTATGGTGACGATGACTTTGGTTTATAAGTTTGGAGTTTTAGAGACAAGAAACTATTTTGGTCTAGGGATGTTGTATTGAAATAAAAATTCATGTATAAGGATCAATTGTAGGACTATGAATAAAAAGAGTACATAGTGTTAGATGATATTACAAATGGTAAGATGTCTAAAGAGATAGTTTAGGTACCTCCTGCATAAGAACCCCAAAATCCTATTATAAGAAGGCCTTCTAGGGTAAGAAAAGATCCTAAACATTTTCCCCCATCTTTGAGTTATTTTGTACTTACTGATAGTGAAGAAATAAAATGTTTTGAGGACAAAATGTAGGTGAATTCTAGGAAGAAGTGGGAGCAAGCCATGGAATAAGAACATAGTTCTCTCATGGATAAAAAACATAAGATTTAGTGAAGCTACCCAAGGGCAAGAAAACATTATAGAACAATTGGGTATACAAAATTAAAGAAGAGGATGGAGAAAGGAAAAGGTACAAGGCCCAGTTGGTGGTCAAGGGGTTTGCACATAATAAAGGTATTGATTTTGATGAGATTTTTTCTCTTATTGTTAAGATGACTTATATTAGAACTATGCTTGGTATAGTTTTAGTAAAGTATTTGCACATAGAATAGGTAGATGTGAATATTTCATTCCTTCATGGTGATTTGGAGGAGGAATTATATATGGATTAGCCATAGGTTTATGAGATCAAAGGAAAGGAGAAGCTGGTGTGTGGACTAAAGAAGAGGTTATGTGGCCTGAAACAAGATCCATGACAATGGTATAAGAAGTTTGATAGTTTTATGTTGGAATAGGGTTACTCCAAGTGTCATTCTAACCATTACATGTATGTTAAGAGATTTTTGGATGGTAATTACATTATCCTATGCTTGTATGTAAATGACATGTTGGTTGTAGGAACGAATGTGCAATAGATTCAAGTACTCAAAAAATAGCTGGTTGATTCCTTTTTTTTGAATGATTTGGGTAAAATGAATCAAATATTTGGTATGAGGATAAATCAAGATAGGAAGGAGGGGAAGCTGATCTTATCCCAGAAAGAGTATGTGAATAAAATTTAGGAGAGGTTTAGTATACATGATGCTAAATCGGTTGGGACTACTTTGGTAGGCCATTTTAGATTATCAAAGGAGCAGTGTCCTAAGATAGAAGAAGAAAAGTGAAAGATGTCCAAGTTACCTTACTCATTAGTTGTTGGTATCCTGATGTATGATATGGTTTATACTAGGCCAAATATTTTCCATGTAGTGGGAGTAGTAAGTAGGTACATGAGTAATCTAGGTTATGAGCACTAACAAGTAGTGAAGTGGATTCTTTGATATTTGAGAGGAACCATGGGTACAACATTATGTTTTGGTGGATCAGACACCACTTTGCATGGTTATGTGGACTCAAATATGGCTAGGGATATTAATAGTATGAGTACAATAGGTTATGTATTTACGATTGGGGATACAATGATTAGTTGGATTTACCAGATATAAAAGGTTGTGGCTTTATCAAACATAGACATTGAGTATGTTGTTGTTATAGACATTAATAAGGAGATGATTTGGTTACAATAATTACTTAATGAGTTGGGGCATAAATAGGAAGTCAAGGGATTACATAGTGATTATTAGAGTGTTATACACTTATCCAAGAACTCCACTTTCCACTTGAGGATGAAAGACATAGTTGTGGTATTATTTCATCAGGACAAATTTGGAGGAAAACATGGTTAAGCTAGAGAAGATGATATAAGCTAGAATCCTATGGATATGATGAACAAGGTAGTCACATCAGAGAAGTTGAGGTTATGTTCAACTTTGGTTGGTCTTTATGAATATCATGGAGTGTTGAATTTTGTTCAAGTAGAAATGAACTCCAAGTGGGAGATTATTAAATATGGATCCCATTTCACCCCTAAGGTTAAAATAAAATTACGAGGATAATTTTAACATGAAATATTTTATTTTAAAAATGGTGGGATGTATTTTTTAGTCTGTCAACTACTTGCCCTATTTATGGCATGTTATATCAGTGTCATATGTGTATTTTCTTAGAACTGAATTTTCTTCCATTCGTCTATGATGTTATGATTTTGAGAAATGAATTTAGTGTTACATTTTATTGCATAATTAATCACTTATTCCTAACATATGACTCTATGAAGACTTTAAATGAAATGCTTAGTGCATGGTCATTAATGTAATTAGAGTTGATTTAACATGAAATTAGTAAAGAATCAAATTTGCTCACATGTGTACATGTTGATTTTGATATAAAATATTCATTTTAGGTTAATAGTTATACCTTACTAATTTATATTAATAAATAATTAAATAAGAAATAACCTAATTTTAATATAGCTGAAATCAAATTGTAGATAATATTCATAAAATGGAATTATTAAATAAATTTAATAGAATATCTTAATAAGTGATGGGTTAACCCATAATTAAATCATGTGCAAATTTGACATGCTATATAACTAAGTGGGTTGCAATAGTTGAGTATCTATTATGTGTCTTGTTATTCATGCACATTGATATTTATGATCTATGGATATATATCAATTGATTTTCATTGTGAAATCATGCTCATACATTGACATGCGATGTATCCAAGTGGGTAATAATATTTGGTTTGCTATTATGTACCTCATTACTCATACAAACATATTTAATTGTGATCTTCAGGTATAGATCACTTTATTGTCATTGTGAAATCATGCTCATACATTGGCATATGATGTAGCCACATGGGTACAATAGCTGATTTGCTATTGTGTACCTCATTACTCATGCCAACATATTTATTTTTGATATTTAGGTATATATCACTTGATTTATATTTTTCATTCATGTGCATACATTGGCATGTAGTATAACTAAGTGGGTAACAATAGTTGGTTTACTATTATGTACCTTATTACTCATGCCAACATGTGTATCTTGTGTTCCTACTAGTATTGTATCCTTTGATTATTAGTTTTTATAATCAATTTATGTGGTTGCATGCATGCACATGAAATGACTACGTAGGTGATGATATATAGGTTTCTATCATGTACCTTATTATTCATACACATTGGTATTTATGATATAAATGTGATTAGATCATGTTAAGTCTTTTTATCACATAAACAAAATAAATCATGGTCGTATATAAATAGAAAGCAAATAAAATGGATAAATAAGGGTTCAGTTGATCTAGACTATGATGTTAGTCATCTTGTGTAAAGGAACTAAAACATGGTCACACTTATATCATGAATGAAATGAAGGATAACTAAGGGTTTAGTTGATCCTGGCTATGGTTATCCACTTTGTATAAAGGAACCAGAGCATGGCCACACTTGTATATTGAGTAACTATGGATCAGTTGAATTAGATTACATGGACTAGTCATGTGGCCTCTTACTTATTTTATTTCATGGTTTAGGCCTGATGGGTTGCCACTATGATTGACATGGTTAATATAATTTATTTGATCAATATATTCTCATCATTGGAGTAATATCACCACATTCACTCAAGTGACTTGATTATTGCTTGTTGTGTTATTTTGGTAGGAAAAAAAATTGAGGCCCAATTTTTGGGGTCTCTACAAAATGGTGCTAATTTCCTTTACCCAATCTTTCCAAAATGAAAATATTTTAAAAGGTAAAACCCTCCTAAGGTCAGCCTAAACATCTTTTATTTTCCACACAAGCTATATAAATCTATAAATACATGAATCTTAGACCTTTATCCACTATATGGAAATGAAATTCAAAATACCTATTCAAAGATGAAACAAGTCGAATAAAATCAATGTTATTAATTCCTATTCTTCCCTTCTTCTACATACTACCATCTACAACTTCCCTAAGCTTAAACTTTCTAAATTTACAATCTTAAGCACACTCTAGGATTTCAATGCCACTATCATTCTAGCATCACTTATACTTTCACTAACACTTAGGTGGGGAGAACTACATCAATCTTGATTCCTCCTCAAAGTATTGGTATTTAGGCAAATCTCTTCATATCAAGGTGTTGAGGATGTCTAGCCTATCTTACTAATGAACACACTTTTTAACTCATGTATTACTTGTAAGGAGGATTAGGGTTTATATCATAAATCATATATTATAGGCATAGTATAAATTTTCAAACTTTGTGTATGCAGGAATATAACCTAGAAATATATACAAAGGTGCACCCAAAAGTTTAGAGTAATCATACATAAAGGACACTAGCACCATTATGAAGACACTAGAGCCACATGACACTACTATCCAAAAGTAGAGCTACTATCTAGAAGGGGTTATAATATAGGGATCTAGTTGAAAACACTTAGACCTATTCATATCTCATTTTTGAGCACTCAGATCTTTTATATCAGGTGTTTTCTATATAAGTCTTTATTTACACATATTTGTTACTATTTTTAGAAATTCAAATCTATTAAAAATATGTAGCAAATAAGTGGATATTATTTCAATGATTTAGAAAAGTTAGACCTTTAATCAAATATAGGACTTACATTTAGTAAAACCCTAAAAGGTTAAAACAACATTGTTACAACAATGCCTATGTCTATCTCCACTCATAGTGATGGAAGAGTGTCTACTCAAGATATCAACTGAACAAATAAGGTCTCACTTAGTTTTCTATAAAGTAGCAAAGATATATGGCACTTTTTATCCTTTATTTAACCAAGAGTGTAATATTAACTCTAAAATTTTACTTATGTATAAGTAAAAGGTGGTGTGCTAACATAGTTAGATATAGTAGTGGACAGACCAACAATTGGATCTATATATATAAATAATGGATACATAAGATCAAATCCATAAAAAATGTATAATGAAGATGAAGGCATTGTCTCTTCTTTGAACATAAAAAATTACATATATATTATTAATTTTATATGCAAATTAATTGTTAAATTTTAAATTTTTAAATATAAATCAAATTTAACTTCACATTTATAAAAAATATACTTGAATCCATGTAGTGGCTGATGATTTCTAATAGAATTACCCTTCATTTAGCATAACTTATTTTATCCTATGTGTATTTTGTATGTGTGAGGAATTTATATTTATGTGAATTATCAATTCACATAAATATGGATTCCATGAGGTGTTACTCACCTCTTTGTGATCCTTTAGGATTTGGGATTTAATTGTATGAGTAACTCCTTCCCTCACATGGCACATACCTCCCTTATTTTTGTATAGGACTTGGATAAAAGTGGCACAAACTTAGGGAGCTTATAAGGTCATAATGGGATGCTATGTAACTCTCATTTTCCTCCTCTATCTCTATAAAAGAGCCGTTCCTCTTCTCTTTTCCTCAGTAAGAATCTCATAGCTCTCTCTATTCTTATTTTGTGATATTGTTTCAATCTTGTACTTATCTATTATCAATTCACATAAATATGGATTCCATGAGGTGTTACTCACCTCTTTGTGATCCTTTAGGATTTGGGATTTAATTGTATGAGTAACTCCTTCCCTCACATGGCACATACCTCCCTTATTTTTGTATAGGACTTGGATAAAAGTGGCACAAACTTAGGGAGCTTATAAGGTCATAATGGGATGCTATGTAACTCTCATTTTCCTCCTCTATCTCTATAAAAGAGCCGTTCCTCTTCTCTTTTCCTCAGTAAGAATCTCATAGCTCTCTCTATTCTTATTTTGTGATATTGTTTCAATCTTGTACTTATGTATATTTTGATTTTAAGCCTTCTAATAAGATCACATGGGTTTTTATATGATACATTTAGTTTCCCATTTCAAAACTCTTGTCACTTATGGTTTGATCTTGAGAGGTAACTCAGAATTGTGAATTATAATTTCCTCATAGTTTCATGTTATGTCATTGACGATTATTCTTGGGTTAAAATAATTTATGGTTTTAGATCTAAAATCATCTTATTGACATTTCTTTTGAAAAGTGTGCATACTTTTAAGGAGCCTTCATTTTTTTTTTCAAAGGCTCAAGCCCTTGCTAATTATTTTAAATCCACTTCTTTTCCCCTTCTTAACTTTAGTGTTTCTCTAACTCCTTTTTTGAGGGATTTTTCTAAGCCACATTAAATTTTTTTTAAAATGTTATTTTAACCCTCTATTTTTTTCTAGATCAAAATTTTCAGTCATTTCTTAATTATAATTATTTTTTTATGAGCATTAAACTTTTTAAATAATTCTATTTATACACACACACACACACACACACACACACACACACACACACACACACACACACACACACACATTGCTTATTAAATTATTCTCTTCTAGTTTTAATAACTCTATTTAAGAGGATCTTGGGTAATATTTATGAGTTTCATACAGGTTACCACTCTTTTCCTATGATGCTTTTTGAGATCCTACATATTGGCCTTGGTAGATTCAATTGTTTTATACCTTTTAACATGCAAGTCACCTTACTATTTTTTTTGAAGCTAGAACTAAACCTTGTTTTTTTTTTCTCTACCCTAGAATCAATCTTTGTTTCTCTCTTGTGTGGTGTAGCATGCCTCTTTTTTGCACTATTTTATCTACCTACAACAACCCACCTTGACTTCTATGTGCCTCATCAGATCAATGCCCTTTTTTCCTTCCTCCTACATCAACTTAGTCACCTTAGAATATTAATTTCAAAATTTGAGCCTCTCCTTGTGTGTTTTTTACCTTCTAACACCATACCTATGCCCTCATTCTTCCTTCACCATTCTCTTTAGTTGGAATTCCTTTTTAGTAGGCTATTTTAGTCTATGTTTCTACTAAGGCATCCTCTACCTAGTGTCTTTTCCTCTTTGCCCTCTGCGTCACCTTGAAGTTGCTTTCATTTTACTCTGTTCATGAATTTGAATCTCCTTATGCTCTTGATGTCCCTCTCCAGATGTGTCTCTTCCTAACACTTGGCATCCACATCTCATTAGGTATATTTTTTTTAAAAATATACCTCTACACTTTTCTTTTATCAGACACTTCATATGTAAATGCATTTAAGTCATTTTATTTTCATAAGCACATTTTGATTACTTAAGACATTTTTTATATCAACATTTTATTTTTTCCAAACACTTTATTTTACTTATGTGCCATCATTGCCTCTATTTATTTACAAGGAAAAAATAATTATAAAATAAATAAGATTCTTTTAAAAAAAAAATCACAACCTATTTCCAAGCATTTTATTTTATTCTAAAGTTTTCTTCAAAAACAAAGTTCACTTTATTGCCTTTATTAATTCCACACTTATGAAAAAACTATAAGTGGTTTTTTATTTAAACTTCATAAAAATAATTTTACCATTTTTCAAGTCATTTATTAAAGGATACATTTTTAAGTCTTTATTACATTTTTTAAGTAGCAAATTATAAATTTTATTAATTCATATTATCTCTTTCATATCAACTTTGAAAGTTTTTATTACAATTTTCTTTCCAGCTCTCATTTATTACTAGCTATTTCTTTTACATTCTAGCAAAGTCATTCCTTTAGTTTATCTCCCCTACTATGCCTTTATTGTCTAAGTGATTTTTTGTTTGTTCCCTTTCCAATCATTGGGTGAGATTTCAAGGCACAATGACTCAATTATTTCCTAAATTTAAACTCACATCCACTAATTACCATTTATATAAATCATATATGCAATATATTTTCACTTTCAAATATTTTGTGCACATATTAGATGGCATAGAACCCAAATTGAATACAAAGACTACCTTCACTAAAATTCAAGATAAATGACAACAAAAAAATGATGAGGCCTTAGGATTGATTGACAGGACCATGACCCCTAAATTGCATGTCCATATTTATGGTTTTTCTCTTACCTCCACTGCTTGGTCTAAAACTAAATATGTTTATGATGTTATGAATGAATCTCAAAAATTTCAAATTTAAGATCAATTGTATGATTTAAAGTATAATGAATTTAAAACTATAGATTATTTACTAATTAAAGTTAATTCTTTACATTCTTAGTTGGATAGTTTAGGTGTTAAGTATTTAGATTTGAATTTGATTCATATTATCATGAAAAAGTATTTGCCTCACCCTTTTCATTAGTTTATTACTAATATCCATTCAAAATTAGATTTTCTTACTATATCTACTTTGTTGTATTAAGAAGAATAAAATTTGATTTAATTTGATAGTCTTAAGACTAATGAACATGTTTTTATTTTTGAACACTAGCATAAGGATGGTAAATAACATCCTAAGTACAATAATACACATGAAAAGAAAGATCAAAAATCTAACTCTAAACCTAAGAAAATTTAGAGTGTAATTATTGTGACAAAAATACTCATGATGAATATAATTGATTTAAAAATAAACATGATATCAAAAGTTGAAATCTTAACATCAAAGACAATGCTAGCACTAGTAACAATAAAATTCAAGGAAAATAAAAGTTTAATACTAGATCTATTTTTGCTTTTGCTTTGCATGCTTCTCCTATTGAATGGATTGTTGATTATAGTGATACTAAACACATGACATCTAATTCCAAATTATTTACTTTTTTAGAACTAGATATTTCTATAAATCATGTAAGTCTTGCAAATCATGCTTTTATGCTAAAGTCATAGGAATTGTTAAAATACTTAATGGTGAATTACATAATGTCCTACTTATTTTTGATTTGAAACTTAATTTACATTTCATACCTCAATTATGGAATTAAGACTATAAATTATAATTTATTAATGATATTTGATATGTTAAATCTACTAAGTAAGATTTTCAAGTAGTTACTACTATTTTTCTCAACAATGATAATTTATTGAAATTTATTAGATTATCTTCTCCTTCCTTTTCTCATGCTTTGCTTGTTTCCAATGATGCTAAATTGTGGCATGAAATATTAGGACATATAAATTACCAAAATATTTTACTTATGAACAAACTTATTATGGTGCAAGGTTTGCCTAAATTTTTTTCCCACTTCTACTTGTAATGGTTTTATGGATAATAAAATTCATAGAGAATATTTTCCTAAAAATCACTCTTGATATGCTACTAAAAAAATTCATTTAGTTCATAGTGATATTTTAGGACCTATACAAACTCCTTATATTAATCATGCTAATTATGTTTTAACTTTTTTTTATGATTGCACTAGGTAAGTGTGGACTTATTTCCTAAAAACCAAATATCATATTTTAGACACTTTTATTGAGTTTCATGCCTTTCTTGAAAAAAAATTCATTATTCTTTATGCATATTACACACTGATAATGGTACTAATTTTATTAATTATGATATTTTTTCATATTGTAAGGAACATGAAATTAAGCATGAGAAAACTATTTCCTATACACCTGAGTAAAATGGTGTTGTTGAATGTAAACATGGGACTATCACTGATACAGCTAGGTCTATGTTGCATGCTAAAAATATGCATTACAAATTTTAGGTTGAAGCTATGTATTATACTATCTATCTCATTAAGAGGATTCCCACTAAATTTATATTGAATATTACACCTATAGAAGATTGGAGTGGTAGAAACCCTAATTTAAAATATTTTCACATTTTTGGTTGTGATGCATTTTTTCATATTCCACTTGAAAAATGTAAGAAGTTAGATTTTAAAATAAATACTTTTATATTTTTTGTTTATGATCAATCATATAAAAATACTATGCTGTATGATCCTCGAACTAACAAAATCAAGATTAAAAGGAATGTTAACATTGCTGAAAATGTTCTACTTGATTGTGCTTCCAATTCGAATTCCCTTGATATAATTTTTTCTTCTTTTCTTTTTGAAACTAGTGATGATCATTATGATGTGTTGCATAATGATTTTGTTATTCCCATTCCTTCTCCTTTTTTGAGTCTTTGTCCACATAAATCTAGGTCTAAGTGAGCCAAGACGACTATAGAAGATTCTGAAATTCATGTAGATCTTAATGATACTCGTAGAGCTATATTTTTTTTGTAATTATGTTTTGATATCTAAACTTATGCACAATAATGATCCTCAAAATCTAAAAGAAGCTCAAGGTCACCCTTATTGGTAAAAACCAATGCATGATGAATATAACTCTTTGATTTCTAAAAACACTTGGGAGTTAGTCCCACTACCTAAAGGGCATCATTTGGTAAGTTATATGTGGTTGTTTAAAACTTAGTTCTATTCTAATAATCAAATTAAAAAATATAAAGCTAGATTAGTTACTAGATGTTTTTATCAGATTGAAGGAATTGACTATAATGAAAATTTTGCTCATGATGCTAAGATGCTTGTAATTAAAGTTGTTTTAGATTTAGCTACTCACATAAATTGGCCTATTTATCAAATGGATGTCAATAGTCTTTTTTTAAATGGTGACTTGCATGAATACATTTACATGTCTCAAAGACATGGTTTTATTAATCAAGGTAATGAACATCTTATATGCAAGTTAAACAAAGCTATTTATGGTTTAAAACAATCTCCTAGATAATGATACTCTAAAATCTATCAATTTTTTTATAGCTCAAACCTTTGTTAAAGTATTTATTTCATGCATTTTTTCACATTTTCTAGTCTATAATGAAAATTTTGCTCATGATGCTAAGATGCTTGTAATTAAAGTTGTTTTAGATATAGCTACTCACATAAATTGGCCTATTCATCAAATGGATGTTAATAGTATTTTTTTAAATGGTGACTTGCATGAATACATTTACATGTCTCAACGACATGGTTTTATTAATCAAGGTAATGCACATCTTGTATGCAATTTAAACAAAGCTATTTATGGTTTAAAACAATCTCCTAGAGAATGATACTCTAAAATCTATCAATTTTTTTATAGCTCAAAGCTTTGTTAAAGTATGTATTTCATGCATTTTTTCAGATTTTCTAGTCTATAAGCTAACTATTTATTCTTGTAGTGATTTTGGCTTATGTCAAGATTTATCCCATATTGGTCAATTAGGTTAGTTTTATGTTTTATCTTTCCTATTTATGTAAGAGCTTACCTATTTTACTAGCATGCTTCATTCTAAATAATATATGATTTATCTTGTTTTTATATATCATATCTACAACTTCCTTGTGTGATGTTTTCTTGTTAACACTTTAGATTCTTGGGTTGGAATGCCTTTACCATTATTAACATGGTAATAGAGCCTTAAATAAGTTGCAACCATCCATTAGCTTGTAGTTTTTAGATAATTTTATTTTACTTCCCTTGTCATTTCTTCTTTCCTTGTTGAAGAGGGGAAGCATAGAAGAGAGGCATGTGAGGAGATCTTGGTGCCATTTTTTATAATTTTTGAAGATTTTTTATTTATTTTTTGTTGAGGTTGGGTACTTCTCTCAGATTTTTGTATCTATATCTATGTTGAAGAGGTAAGGGAAGATTACATGGAGGATAGGTGTTAAAGAAGAAAATCAACACGATTATGATCTTGGCATCACCTTTCCATGTGCTATCTCATTTTTTATTTCAGATCTTAATATTAGAGTCATCTTTTGGTTTTTTGGTATCATTTTCTATCAAATTAAGGCATTTTCTACTAGAAGTTATTTGTTATATTTTTAGTGTTAATCCAGGCATATTTTTTTACTTGTAAGGCATTGATATGCTAGGGCATCCATCTTCACTTGCAAGGTGTTAGTATGCTAAGACCTAATTTGGAGTTTTTTGTCTTCATTTTGTCTTAGATCTACTTGTGAAAGAGAGGCATTGAATAAAAAGATAAGGCATTGATCCACATAAGAGTCATCTCAATACATCAACTTTGGCACCTTTTTTTATCATTGTCTTTTTAGATGTATTTTTTATTACAGTATTAAAGCATTGAAATATGCTCAGTGGCATCAAGTATGTTATTTGTGTTAAAGAAGTGGAGTTTTATATTTGCTAGAGATGTGTTGGTTTTAATATCTATAAATATTAAGAGCATCGAATTTAGATTTGGAATAAATATCTAGCATCTGAAGTTTGGTGTTGAACGCTTTTATGTTGGATAGAGATTAAGCTGAGATCTACATAAGAGCTAGGCATTGATTTCCTTGAGTAGAAGCATCAGATCTAAATATCAAAGGCATTTAACTAGATCATAGGCATCCTTTTCTAAGTTTTTGTGTTTTGATATAAAGCCTAACCTCTTAATATGCTTTTTGGCTAGCATTGTTTTTTTTTTTTTTTTTTAAAGTCTACCAAGGACTTGAGGATTTTTAAGTTTGGTGAGGCATTAGAAATAACTATTTAGAGAGGTATTGGAAAGATAATCTCATCTACCATCTATAATGCATTGAGTTTACCCAGGACTACATGGAAAGTTGTGGGTTTATTTTCAAGTCAAACTCCTTTATTTACTTCCTTCACTAGCTATAATTAACTTATTATTTTATTAAAACAAAAAAAACCTATCCATTCTTTTTTGCTTTTACAAGACTAAATTATTTCCTCAAGTGGAAGAATAGTTAAATTTCACAAGAATATCATTAACCAAAAAGATAATTTTCATGTTGGTTGGCATTTATGAGTTTTTGGTTCAATTTCGATTCTAATGAGTGGTTGGATGACTATGTTATTTACTGATTTGGTCACAAATTTTAATTTTTTATGATTTTTTTAATGAGCCATAACTTGAATTTGAATTATATATATTTTCTAAAGTGTATTGGTTTTCAATTCTCTATTCATTAGCGTCATTAATTTATAAAAAATCACTAATTTTAAAAAGTGCCAAATTTGGGGGCAGTCTTATAATATAATCTTTTCGGGGGTTATCTTGATCTTAATTTTGTGCAACCTTTCCATCCTTTCTCCTCTTTGGTGATTAGTTAGCATGGATTCTACTTTTGGTGTTGACCATTATAATCCTTTGAATAAATATAATTACCACACATGGACACCTTGAATGGAAATAATCATAAAATGAAAAGGATTATGATTCATAATGAATGAAACAGAACCATAATTCACAGATGAATTTGAAAATTTTTAGAATCAATGTATGTTTGATGAGTGTATGGGCTTGATTGGGGGATATGTAAGTGATAGTCTTTTATTTCATTTTGATGGGTGTGATTTTCCATTCAAAATGTGGGATAAGTTAAAGGGTTTATTTAGAAAATTAGATAATTTGATAGTAATGCATCTTGAAGTGGAGCTTCACAAAATATAGATGATTTTACCTCCATTGTGGACTACCTCACTAAGTTTAAGCATTTTTTGACATAGTTGAAGGGGATTGGATGGGATAAAAATGATAAAGAGTATGTATATTTTATCTTGTCTAGGTTGAGTAGCCCATTCCAAATTTTGTTTCTACCTTTTTCTCTAGTATAGATGCCTTAGGTGCCACATTCATAATGCCAAATATAGATTTTTTTTAAGAGACTTACTAGGGAAGAATTCAAATTATCTCACCTTAAGTCTTCCACCTTTCAAAGGGCATTATTTGCATCACATCCTAAGACTAATGAAAAATCTAATGGAAAAAATAAGAACACTCCTCCTCCATGTGAAAATAAACCTAAGTCCAACACTAATTCATCTAAACCTAAACCATCTTCCAATTCTAAGAATAAGTCTAACTATCTTACTCCTATTGTGGGGGGACTGGTCATAAAGAGTCTAGGTGTTTTAAGAGAATACAAGCCTTAGAGGATATCATTAGGAAACACAGTATTTCTATCTCCATTGTTCCATCTCATGAGCATGGAAAAGATATTAATTTAGTTGAGAGATCAAAGTTACAAGTTTCATATAGTTGGGTTATAGATTTTGGTGCTTCACACCATATGACTTATACTAAGGAGTCTTTGTATCTCCCAGTCTAATTTTTACTTTCAACATTGAGGTTGGATATTCTTCATTTATGTTAAGGGGAAGAGTGACATACAAATAGATGGTATCCACATCAATGGTGTAGCATATGTTCCATACATCACCACCAATCTACTTTTACTTTATCAGATTTATCATTTTGGTTAGGGAAATATAGTGACTTTCATACCACAAGGTGCTGAAGTTCAATATTTGTTAGAGACACACACAATTATTATATAGGGTGTTATTGATTATAGTTTTTGACTTTACTATTTTGAGTTTTTTTATGATACTCCTTTAAGGATATGTTTAGTTTCTCATGTTGATTCTAAAAGTCAGCTTTGGCATGAGATATTTGAACACTTAAACTATAGATATTTGAAGAAGTTGAGAAGTCACAATATACTAGAGGGTATTCTTATTCTTTCATGTCTTGATGAAATTTTCCAAATATTTGCATTAGGGAAAAAACACCAATATCCATTTCCTTAGGGTACGTCTATGAGAGTTTATTCACCCCTTGAGCTTGTGCACAATGATTTGATGGTCTTTCCTAATCCTTATTTTAGTGGAGCTAAGTATGCAATAACCTACATTTATAATATCTCAAGGCATACTTGGGTTTATTTCCTCAAGCACAAAAGTGATGTCTTTGCTCACTTCAAAGTATTTAAGGATTTGTTTGAGAAACAATCATCAAATTGAATTAAGAGGATTCATATAGATAATGGAGGGGAGTAATTCAATCAAGAGTTATCTAATTTTTTGGTAGTCCATGGTATTCTTCACTGACATTTTGTTGTACATACTCTAAAACATAATGGCCTAGCAAAAAGGAAGAAAAAAACTATGAAGGATATGGATAACTACATGATGCATTCATAGGATTTACCTCCTATCTATTGGGAAGAGGTAGTTAATTATGTGAACTACATTTATAACCATGCACCACATCAAGAACTTGGACATATGACTCCATAGGAGGCTTGGTCAGGAACCAAGCTTGATATCTCACTTTTTTGAGTCTTTGGAAGCCTTATTTAGGTGTTTTTACCAAATAAGAAAAAGAAAACATTGGATAAGAAAATAAAACCTTTTATTTTTCTAGGGTATTACAAGGACATGAGAGCTTATCATATTTTAAATATTGATATTCATGATGTTCATTTTTGAACATATGTATAGTTTGATGAGAATTTCACATCTCAGGACTTTTGATATTTTTACATGATTTCTTATTATTTTTTTGATAATTAACCTCCTCTCAAGGATTCATTTGTTGAAGATCTAATTTAGGAGATTCTTGAGGAGGTTATCTAGGATGAGGATCCTATTCACACTAATGTTACCACTATGCCTAGATGGGAAAGTACTATAGTGTCTAAGGCAGTACCTTTCATATAGGATATTTCACCTGCTTAACATCATCATGTACATTATATAGGTATTGGAATTTTGTGTTAGGCATTCTCTCTAGGGATCCACTATCTTTTTCATAGGCTCATGGGATATAGGAGTGGGATGATGCAATGATAGATGAGTATTATTCATTGATGAACAATCCCACTTGGGATTTAGTAACTCTTCCTAAGGGAATAAATTTGGTTAGGTATAAGTGGATTTACTGCACTAAGTATGTGGTTGATGGGTCCATTGATAAGGGCATGGAACATCTTATTGAAAAGGGTTCTTGACAGTCAAAAGCATTGACTACTCTAAGAATTTTTCATCCATTACCAAGATGGATTCTATTCACCTTGTACTTTCTCTTACTGCATCATAGGGTTATCTAATATATTAGATGGATATTAAGAGTGTTTTCTTGCATGAAGATATATAAATAGATCATCTTATTGGGTTTGTTCATGATTCTTCTCTTGTTTATCTATTTAATATGTCTCTTTATGGTCTCCTACATACCTCTCAGGCTTGGTATGAGAAGATGGAATCATTTATTCTCTTTACTGGGTTTGTTAACTACCACTTTCATCCCATATTAGATATTCAACATATTTGGGAGGACATTGTTATTATGGTCTTATAAATTGATGATTTGCTTCTCATCGGCAACATCTGATCTCAAATTCAAACTATTAAGCATACATTGACATGATAGATCTTGGCCTTTTCTAGTTTTTCCTTAGTTTATAGATTTCATAATTAGATATAGGATAGTTGATCTTCTTAAGCATTTTTTTCATGGTTGATTGCAAGCCAAATTATTTTATTTTTTAGTTAGGAGTGACTCTCACTACCTCTTGTACTACTCTTTATGATCCTAAAATATATAGGTAGATGTTTAGGAGTCTTATGTATTTGACCCATACTCACCATAACATTTCATTTGCATTTGGGTTTGTATAAATATTTGCACATGACCCTCATGATAGTCACTGGTAGGTTTCCATGATTATTATATGATATCTTTGAGGCACTACTCATTTTGGATTACACTACACCAAGGGTTTTACTCAGTTGGTTAGATACATTGATTAAGATTGGGTAGGTTTCCTTGATGATTGGCATTCCACTTTTGGCTACATATTTAATCTTGACTCTTTACATGTTACTTGATTGTATAAGAAGTAATAGGCTATTTCACTTTCATATATAGAGGTTGAGTATAGGGCATAAGTTTAATGAGTTAGTAGATTATTTAGATTCATTAGTTATTCATAGAGTTTATATTCACATAGGATTTACCCATTGTAATTTAGTGTGACAACTAGAGTGTAATTCATATATATCATAACCCAATTGAGCATCATCGAACCAAACACATTAAGGTAAAAAAACACTTCATTTATCAACACATTCAAGATGGTGTTTTTATCTTGGAGTACATTTCAACTTAGTAGCAGGTTGCATACATCTTCATGGAGCCGTTTTCATCAACTCATTTCCTTGAGTTATGTGTCATGCTTAGAGTTTCATAAGCTATATTGAGGGGATTTTTATGAGAACATATTTCATCTTCATTTCATGGATAAATATTATACATGAGTACCTTATCAGACCTAGTTGTTGGGACTCATATTATGGATATTCCATTATTTATTTTTGGTTTCTATTATTTCCTAGCTTCACTTGAGGGGGGGTGTTATAAGATATATTTAATACATTTTATCATGTTTTCTAGTGTATTATCTAGCTATTTTATCTTCTAGTAGGTTTGTCTTATGTGAATATTTATACCACATTAGCCAATTAGGTTAGTTCTCTATTTTATCTTACCTATTTATGTAAGAGCTTACTTATTGTACTATCATGTTTAATTATAAATAATATATGATTTGACTTGTTTTTTAATATCATATATATACCTTCCTTATGTAATGTTTTATTTCTAACACTTTTTATCCTTGGGTTTGAATGCCTTTACCATTCCTAACAAGCTTTACTTGTAGTTCTAATGATCCTAATATTTTTGTCAAAAATACTCCAAATGACATAGTTATCATTGTTTTCTATGCTAATGACTTAATCATAACTAGTGGTAATAGTTCAATGATTACACTAAAAATTCTTGGAATATTACCTTTGAAATGACTGATTTGAATCTCTTACATTATTTTTTAGGCATTCAATTTTGTCAATAAAAGAATGGCATCTCCATTTATCAATCTAAATATGAATATGATTTATTATCTAAATTTAATATGTTAGATTACAAACCTATTACTAATCATTGTGAACTTGGTGTTAAATTACTTAATGACATGGAAATAGAAACCATTAATCTAACTCTATATAGATAATTGATTCTTAGTTTGAATTATCTTACTCATACTCATCCTTATATTGCCTTGTCTATTGGGTTAATTTCTTACTTTATGTCTAAACCTCAAGATACTCATTTTAAAGCTTATAAAATAATTATTCATTATATTAAAGGTGATTTACATTTTATCATTATGTATACCTTGAATAGTAATTTTTTTTTGGTAAGTTATTCATATTCAAATTAGACTAGTGATCCTAACGATCATCAATCAATAAATTGTTATTGTTTCTCTTTGGGTTCCATCACTATTTCATAGAATAGTAAAAATCAAACTAATTTATCTCTATATTCCATATAAGTTGGGTATAAATTTTGTAATCTTGCTATGAAGGAAGCTATTTAGCTTAGAAGACTTCTTGAAGATTTTGACCACCCACAACATTCAACAAATTTGATTTTTGGTGATACTCAAAGTGCCATTGCCTTATAAAAAATTTAGTTTTCCATGTAAAGTCCAAGTAGATTGAGATTCAACATCACTTTCAGCATGGACATATTGAAGACAATCAAATTATTCTCTCTTTGTATCCCAATATATAACAAATGCTTGATATCTTCTCTAAACCACTATGTAAAGACAAGTTTGTTTTCTTTTGTAACAAGTTAAGATTGAAGGAAGTTCTCATATAGGGGGAGAGTTAGTGATGTTTCTTCCATTTTTTAAATTTTTAAACCCCTAAATAAACTTTAAGGGGGAGTGTTATAATTACCCCTTATTTAGGATAAATTATTATATCCTAGGTTTCTTTTTCATGTGTGAGGAATTAATATTAATGTGAATTATTAATTCACATAAATATAGATTCCATGAGGTTTCACTCACCTCTTTGTGCTCCTTTAGGATTTGAGAATTACTTACATTAGTAACTCCTTCCCCCATAAGGCACACACCTCCCTTCTCTTTATAAGATATTAAGACATAACTGGCATACACTTGAGGGTATTTTGAGGTCATAATAGGATCCTATGTAACTCATATTTTCCTCTTATAGATCTATAAAGGAGCCCCTCATTTCTTTTCCTCACTAATAATCTTATAGCTCTCTCTATTTTTCTCTTGTGATCTTGATTCAATCTTATACTTGGAGAGTTTTTGGTTGCAAACCTTCTAATAAGATCACATAGGTTTTTCTCTGATATGTTCATTTTTTTCACTTTAAAACTCTTATCACTTATGGTTTTCTTTTGAGAGGTAAATTAGAATTGTGAATTCTTATTTTTCTCAAACTTTCATGCTATGTCATTGATGATTAACATTGGGTTAAAATCCTTAAATTTAACATCAAATATGCATGCCAAAAACTCTTCACTCAAGAGTATATCATCCAACCCATCTAAACAAATATCTCCACATGATCTAGTACATATAGCTCCACATGATCTAGAACAATGGGGTTAGGTACATAGACTAGTTGGTGTATCTCCAACATCAATTCTTGAAATCTCACATATATGCTAAATGAGTGTATTAGTAAGCACACTAATCACATGTAGAGTGTCAATATCCATGACCTTCTTCACCATATATAGTATCTTACGATGAAGTATATTTTGGGTAGCGATCCTTACATGTCAATTAGATGCATGACTTACACCTGGTCGATCCTACATAGAACCTTTCTCTCAACCCTGAAGCTCACCATAATAAAAATTATTTAGAATCTTATTAAATATAAAATTATAATAGAGTTTCCTCAGAAAATATAATGGGACCTTTCGGTTGTTACATGGTAGATAATAAAACATCATCCACCATCAATCCCATAAATTGGATTTGATCAAATTGGGTTGGCACCTATGGATTGGGAAACCTTTAGTAGTTACTAGAAATGATACATTGGTGGCTAAGTCACTGAATAACACACAAATGGACAATTTTTATATTTATTTATTTTTGACCTCATGTGTTAATAATTTGTTATCATAATAAGCCCTATAACTATCCTACTATGATTTTTATCTATGAATTTCACTAATTATTAAGTCAAATTGACCTAATAATGACTCTTTATCAAATTATTATTTTTTTCACACTTTCATGCTATGTCATTAATGATTATTATTGGGTTAAAATCCTTTAATTTCATATCAAATGTGCATGTAAAAAACTTTTCACTCAAGAATATATCATCTAACCCCTCTAAACCATTAGAAATGCCATCATCAAAAGGTCAAGTACATATAGCTCCACATAATCTACAAAGATGGATTTGAGTATCCACACTAGGTGGTGTATCTCCAACATTAGTTGTTGAAATATTTATTATATGTTGAATTAGTGTATTATTATGTGCATTAAAAACATGTAGAGTGTCAATATCTATGACATTCTTCATCATAGATGGGATCTTAGGATGAAGTGGATTTTGGGTAAGGATCCTTCTAGGTGAATTAGATACATGATGTGCACCTAGTCGATCCTACATAGAGTCTTTTTCTCAACTCTAAAACTCACCATAATAAAAATAATTTAAAATCTCATTAAAATTAAACTCATAGTAGATTTTCATCAAAAAATATAATGGGACCTTGTGGTTGTTACATAGTGGATAATCAAACACCATCCACCATCAATCCCATAAATTATCTTTGATCAAATTATGTTGGAATCTATGGATTGGTAAACATTTAGTAGTTACTAAAAATGGTGCATTGATGTCTAAGTTAATGAATAAGACACAAATGGACACTTCTAATATTTATTTATTTTTGACCTCATGTGCTAATAATTTTTAATCATAATAAGCCCTAAAACTATCTCGATATGATTCCCATCTATGAATTTGACTCATTATTGAGTCAACTTGACCCAATAATGACTCTAGGTTATTGGCGATATAGGTGCTATGGGTATTGGTAGATGTGAGATCCTTAATTCTCTTTATTACTAGTTTAATTTAAATTTCATTTTTTATAATGTGTAAAAATAGATAATCCTAACTGCTTGGGGGATCTTGTGGAATTATAAGAGGTTTATGTGGAGGAATATGAGGGTTAAGATGATTAGGTGGAGGGATATCCAAAGGATTAGGAGGGCCATGTGGAGGGTTAGCTAGTGGATTAGGAGGGTTAGGTTGAGGGTTATCTATAGGAATAATAGGGTCAGGTGAAATGTTAGGAGTATTTTTATGGTCTCTTACATCATATTGGTCCATTTTAAGAAATTACAAATTAAATAATTTAATGGTAAAATACAAGGTTAGTAGGTGTAATTTTTTATCACTTGCCACATCTACATGGTGATATTGTGAATTTTGTGATGTGTTAAAATTTCCAATGGATTCCTAATGAGTTTTGAGGTCTTTGGAGGAGAAACATGATTGCAGAATAGCTATTAGGAGTTGGAAAAATGGTAAGTGGTAATGTTTAGAGGTGGGTTAAAAAATTAATATAGTTAATGTGTACATGTTATAATAATGTGTATGCATTATTATAATTGATATGAATAATAATAACATGTATAGATTAGTATAACACATACATATTTTGTAATATATATGCATTATGGATTTGCAAATATCAAGCCAAACTTTTAATAACACATACACATTAAAGGGTATGTCCATGGAATTATCCCCCAATTCCATGTACATACCCTCTACATATCCTCATGTATATACATCCAAATGTGTATTAATATGTACTTAAATATCTAAAAAATTAGTGCATATACATGTCATATTTTCCCATAGTCTTTATCAATATGTCAATATTTATCATGCATTTTATTTTTAAATTATTTTAAATCTTTGAAACTATAATTTATCATAGCATCTATTTTTTTTGCTCATTTAGGCTTGAATATATAATACAAGCTAGCTATTATCCCCACTTTTGAGATGAGGGATGCAACCTCTAAGTCACTCATGTCAAAATATGAGTTAATTGTATCATGTACTAAATATATAGTCCTGTATAATAATGTCAGAATGTGGAGAGTACATTATCAAAGTATACTATATACCATTAAGATATGTATGAAAATATGTAATGTTAATCATACAAGTTCCATATGTAGATAGATATATCAATGAGGTTTAAAGTAACCATATTTGAATAAGACTATGTAATAAAATTGCATGATATGAATCATGGCACCATTGATCAAGCACAACAAGCATAACACATAATGTCAAAAAAATATCACACATAATGCAAAAGGACACATACAAGGGATATGAACATGTCATAAAAAATAAAGAGAAGGGACACATGAAAAGGACATAGAAATATTAAAAAAAAGTGAAAGAAATATGTCACACATAATAGTACAAGTGACCACACACAATAATAAATAACATTAAAGCCTATCATACAATAAATATACAACTTCAATTTAGACAACTTAGACCTTTAAAAAAACATAGTATTTATATTTAATAAATCCATAAAAGGTTAAAACAACATTATTGTAATAATGCCTATGTATGTCTCCACTCATAGTGATGGAAGAGTATCTAGTCAAGACCTCAACTGAACAATTAAGGTCTCACTTAGTTTTTTAAAAAGTATCAAAGATATATGGAATATTTTTCTCCTTTATTAAACCAAGAGTGTAAGACTAACACTAAAATTTTACCTATGTATAGCTAAAAGGTGTTGTGTTAACATAGGTAGATATAGTAGTGGATGGATTAGTAGTTGGCTATGTATATGTAAATAATGCCTACATAAGATCAAATCCAATAAACATGGATAATGATGATTAAGACACCATATCTTCTTGGAACATAAAAAATAAAAATATATTATTAATTTTATTTGTAAATAAATTTTTATATTTTAAATTTGTAAATATAGCTTAAATTTAACTTCACATTTATATAATATATATTTGCATCCATGTAGAGGATGATGATTTTTTGTTAAAATTGCCCTTTATTTAGGATAATTTATTTTATCCTAAGTTTATATCTCATATGTGAGGAATTTATATTTATGTGAATTACTAATTCACATAAATATGTATTATATGAGATGTCATCCACCTCTTTATGCTCCTTAAGGATTTGGGAGTTAATTGTATGAGTAACTCCTTCCCCCACATAGCACACACCTCCCTTATTTTTGTAAAGGACTAAGACACAAGTGCCACACACTTAGGGGGCTTGTAAGGTCCTAATGGGATTCTATGTAACTCCCATTTTCCTCCTCTAACTCTATAAAAGAGCCCCTCCTCTATTATTTTCCTCACTAAGAATATCATAGTTCTCTCTATTCCTCTCTTATGCTCTTGATTCAATCTTGTACTTGTGTATATTTTGGTTGCAGGCCTTGTAATAAGATAACATGGATTTCTCTATGATACGTTTAGTTTCCCACATTAAAACTCTTATCACTTATGGTTTACTCTTGAGAGGTAACTTATAATTGTGAATTCTTATTTTGCTCAAACTTTCATGTTATATCATTAATGATTATTTTTGAGTTAAAATCCCTCATGGTGTTAGATCTAAAATCATATTATTGACATTTTTTTTTGAAAAGTGTGCATATTTTTAAGAAGAATTCACATTTTTTTATAAAGGCTCCAACCCTTGCTAATTATTTTAAATTCACATATTTATCCTTTATTAACTTTAGTGGTTCTCTAAATCCTTTTTGGAGATATTTTTTGTAGTCACATTGAAATTTAAAAAAATATATTTTAACACTCTAATTTTTTTAAAATCAGATTTTTTAGTCATTTATTACTTATACTTAGCTTTTTATCAGAATTAAAAAAATTTCACATATATTTTTATTCACACACACACACACACACACACACATTTTTCTCAATAAATTAATCTCTTCTAGTTTTGATAACTCTATTCAAGAGGATCTTGGCCATTTGTTTGAGTTTTGTGTGGGTTGCCACTCTTTTCCCAGCACCCTTTTTTAGATTGTACATCTTAGCCTTAATAGATTTAATGTTTTATGCCCTTTTTGTATGCAAGTTGCCTTACTATATTTCTAAAAACTAGCACCTAACTTTGTTTTATTATTTGTCCTAACATCGGTATTTGTTTATCTCTCTTATGTGGCATAGCTTACATCTTTTCTACTCTATTTTCTCCACCTACATCAATCCACATTGACTTATGTGTACCTCATCAGCTCAATGCCCTTTTTTTCTTCCTCCTACATTGACATAGTCACCTTGAAATTTTTTGATGTTTAAAATTGCGCTAGATTCTAATCAATCAACAATGGGAAGTTTCAAGTTGTGGGACCTTACGGCTTGAAACAACCTCTAAATTTTAGAGAAGCTGGTCTCTTCTTTTGTATCAAGTGTTTGGGGGAAAAGGGATAGGAAATTAAACAAAAATACAAATGCAAGAACTAAAACCTAACTATGGCGATGTGCCTCAGTGTAATCCTAATATTAACCTGAGCACAGTGAGACTATTATGGGATTCAATTACATTTAAGAGCAGACAAGTGCATGATCAATGTAAAAGATTGAAATAATAGAAATAGAGGCTCATAATAGGGAATTCTTTTGCTGGGATACAGAGAATGTTAGCAAAGGCATAGTGTTTAATCTTCTTAATAGAATATTCCAATCACATAAGAGGCACAAAAATCACGTACAGTTATGTAAACCTTCTGATTCAAGAAAATAAGACAAAAGCAAATGGCATTCTTAATCACAACTCCAGAGAATCTACAATATAAACTACCTTTGCAAATGACACAGATAACATCAACCAAGGCATAGAGTTCAATCTTCTTAATTCATTTAGCCACATAAAAGGCATAGAAACATGCACAATTACATTAACTTTACAACTTAAAGAAATGAGACAAAAGCAAATGATATTACTGGTCAAAATTCTAGAAAGTCTAAAACTATAGAATGTCTTCCCCTTTTCTCTTACAATTCTTCTTCTTTTATAGCCTCGATCACTCCTTCCATCATCCCCTTTCCCACACAATTATCCTTCATCCTTAACCCATAGGGGACAAACAAATGACACTTTTAATGCTTTGGATGTATCCTAGTCTTATCAAGAATTGCCCTGACTACAGCGTGGTGATTCATGTCTAGTACATCCCTTCATGCCTAAATTTCTCATTCTATTACCTATTTGGCTTCTCAATTGTCTACTCTACCTCTACCTTCAGGGGATAAATAGATGGCCCTTTAATGCTTGTAAGCCCCAAAAATCTACCTGGTGCACTGCTATATCTACCAAGAATAACTCTCACTAAGTTTCCCTCCATCTTTGCTATAACAGATAGATGGACACTCTATTCTATTAAAATAGAAGAGGACACTTAGTCAATCCATGAAAATTCCCTTTATGGTCTAGAAGGCACCAGAGAATGACACTTGGTGCTTTCTGCTTTCTCTATATTCTACTCAAGAATGCTTCACCTTTGACACTTGTTGCAATCCACTTCCTCAACTCTTTACAATTTTAACAAAATAAAACTCACCATGTCCCTTACTCGAGCAAATTTTTAGGAGGGGATGAATGCATGTGGCAGTCTTTGCATGTTGACACTTGGCACTTCCACAGTCCTTTGAAAAAACATCTGAGACCCACCACAATCTTTATTCAGCAATGAGGCTCGAAGATGGTCTCTCGAGAGTTGACACGTGGCAACCTCTATTGTTCCTGGGGAGATACGTGGCACCTTACACTTATCCTTCTATGGGTATGTGGCATCTTCCACTATTTTTGAGGATGGAGTGCAAAGGGACTCAGAGAGTGACACTTGGCAGCCTCCGCTGCACTTTGGCACTTAAACAAAATGAAATGACACCTTTTTGTGTTGAACCAAATCATTAAACCCAGGCATTGAACCAAAGTCTCTCAGATGCCAACACGTGGTGACTTCTATTGCTTCTTTAAAAAGGTAGTTTAGGGCCTTTCGCAACTGCCACCTGGCACTTTTCACTTTAGCTACTATTAGATATGTGGCACATTCCACGGCCTTCTTGTAAGTTACAAAGAGGGGCTTAGAGGATGCCATCTAGTCGGCTCTATGTTTCGAAAAGTGACACTTGGCAACTTTTGCTCAAATTCAATACTTAGGCAAAAATGAAATGAAAGAAACAAAAAGGGGGAAAGGACCCATTCTCAGAGGGTGACACTTAGGAAAAAATGAACCTGCCCTCTGCTCCAAAACTCTACTGCTATGTCTAAGGTATGCAGGAACCAAAATTGCAGCGCTCAACCAAACAATTTAAATACGACATAGAGTAAAAAATTACTCTACAGTTACTAGTGACCCCCAAGACTTTTGAGCCTGCTCAAAAAGAACTCGACTCCCACTCTTGTCAAAATTTCAAAATTTTATAGCTTTAAAAGTGTTGTCTGGTAGTTGGACCACTCATGGTCAGATAACCCTTAATTGTTCTATAATTCAACAAAATCTAGATCAAGGTTAATGATATCCTTGTGCAAAAAGGTTTTTAGGATCTGGACTGTAGCTTTTAGTTTGAATTCTAGCTAGGAAATAGGAACCAAAATAGCTTCGACTTTTGAGACTGAGGAATCATCCCACAAGCTCTGGAAAATTATTTGATCCCTCTGTTTGGCAAGCAGTAATGGTTCAATTTGGTCCACCATCAGCACCATCTTTACATCCAAAAATGGAGAAGGAAGGCCTAGTTACACTAGATCTTCAATATGTTATCTGATATCACCGATGCCTTCTTTCACAACTTTGAGATGCTCTTTGCAACTGTTGGTCGTGACATTACAACTGAGCACCTCATTGACCCGTTTCGCGATAGCCATTCTGTCAGGGATTCCTGTGGCTACCAATGTCACATCCATTGTGTCATAGAGCTTTTATAGCAAAGTTTGGGAGTCTGTGACTCTATTGGAGACCATGGCTAGAGTGTTCTACATTGAATCTTCCGCTCTCTCACATAATTGCTATGCATTGAGTAGGAAGGTGAGAGATGGCCTGAGCTAGATAATCTCCAAAGAGATTCTCTCCCACATTGACTCGTAGAGATCCTTCACCAGTTGCATTACTCTAACACCTCTTGGCCTATTAGCCAGCTCTATTTTTAGTTGCACCATCCTCTATTGCTCTGCTTAGAACTAGGCTTGAAAAGCCACAGTATTGTTTTGTTCCTCCAATAGCCTTTATTGTGATTGGGTAACTTGCAGCTGAAGTCCTTCGACTCTTCCCTACAATGCTATGTTCTCTCACCTAAGGGATGTTACTACATCTTTTACAAGTGTGATCTCTACTTTCAATGAATCATTTTGGGCCTAGACTACTCGTTGAGTCTAAATGGAAATAGTATCTTGTAATTATTTATGCAGACTAGCTATTTCATTATCTCTCTTATTTATTTGTTCAACCAAACTGTTATAGTTTGCCTTTTCTTTGGCCAAATAAGCCTCCATCTTTTGTATTCTTTTTGATTTCTTTAAATAATATTCTATGATTGTAGAAGTGGATTTTGTTAGTAGCTCAACTCTATCTTGGGTTCTGAATAGGGACATGTCAATGGCCACAGCGTTCATCATATAGTCCTCCAACTGCATTTGTTCACTCAGCTTGGCAATGCTGGGTGATAAATGGGTCACCATCAGTTGCTATTGAATAGGGTCAAATTATGACCACAAGTGTGGGACATCTAATGCTTTATTCTCTTTAATTCTCTTTTTCTCCAACCAGGCTTCTCTTGCCTTCCTAGCAGCGTGGAAGGGGATGTAATATGTCCTATGAAAGAATACCCTTGTGGCAAGCCATATTGAATAGCTATTGGTTGGCTAGGGGTGAGCTAAAGGTGCATCTTTTTTAGAATAGAGGGGGAGAAATGAGGTAATGTTAGGACCTAAGGTGCCAATGATGGGGTGAATTGTGAAATTGGGATGGCAGTAGTGGCAGGCGGTGTCATTTGGCTAGGTGGAGGCACCACGCTGATAGGGAAAGAGACAGACTAAGAGGGAGGAGGGTGAGTAATAATTACTAGAGGGGAAGTAGCAGTGCTCTACACTGGGCATTATAAAGGCTCCTCTTCTTCCTCTGAATCTAAATGGAATTGCACCCTCTTTCTCTTCTTGGGTGTTTCTGACTCTAGATACGTCTACTTCCCCTCTACCTCTACTATTGCCAGTGCTTGTGAAGAACCAGGGACTTCAATCACTCCCAATGATGGGGAGGCTTTTGGTGGTGAAGACACCAAACTCCTTTATTGTTCTACAGTAGCTACAACTTGTTCTGAGGCTTGCGGTTGTTGGCTTGGTCCCACTTCAGCTTCTTGCTCTGTCTTGAGTGTCGGCAATTAGCTTGTTTTTGGGCTAGATGCAAGGGAAGGATGCACTCATCCTAGATTTCTTCCCATATTTCATCTGAATCTATGCCTCTAAAGGCATGGGTGATTTGGTAAATTTCCTGCCTATATTTTCAATAGGCCTCAATCTTTTTTGCATCCCAACCTTTGTTCCTCAACATCCTTCTCAAACCAGAAGTTATCCTGACTTTGGGATCATAACCCCTCTATTTATCATAAAAGGTTTCACATGGCCTATTTTTTGGCAAGGGCAAATCCGTTAGTTCAACATAAAGACTAGGAACATCTTTTGCAGGGTTTTTCCTAGTCTTCCAAAAAGGGCAACCTTCATGTGCAATCTTGGCCCCAATCCTATTTGTCCTTACCATAGAAGCTATGTAATTAGCTAGGTCATAAACCCATTTATCTTTGACCAATAGGAACCCTAGGAAAGCTAGTTTTCTCAACAACACAATTTTAACATCTCTTGCTTTTAGGCTTATGTTGTCTGCCATCCACATGAGATTGTACATTTTCCTCTTCTTCTTCCTAGAGCCATAATCATTATCAACTACTGACACCTACCTGGTGACTTCCAAGAATGCCAACTTAAGAGTTAAAACCTTTGGTAGCAACACTAGTTCCCCACAGAATCCATGAACCCTTATGATCATGTGGTGGGCCCCAAAATAGAAATCACACGAGATTAGACAACTAACTAGGAGGTTCATAACACTTGCAAATAACCTATTTATGATAGGCTTAGGGCTAACGCAATGAAGAATATGGGTAATGAATAGTTCCCAAAAATCATACAGGTCACTGGTTCTTGATAAAAAATGTGTCCATGCAGACACAGGGATGGTTCGTTGGGGGTTGAAAGCTAGGTCATACAGGTTCAAATTCATATACCAGGTGAAAAGGTCAGGGTTCTAATGCATTATAAGATGGAACAAAAAGGAGGAATACCTGAACACCCCTTTTGACCTGAAGTGGATTAGTTGCTCCACCATTGAGAAGGTGATGTGTTCTGAGAAGTCAAGTCAATACTCCTACATCTTGTCAACTATATTCAGCCTAAAAAGGATGGCCATTTGCTCTGCATATACGATGATGTCATCCTTTATGCCAAAGATGAGAGCCATCATTGACAGTGCATCTTGGCTAGCCGGTGTGAACTAAGTTCTTGATGCAAGGAGTGTGGGTATTGTTGTATCACCATCGACCATTTG
The DNA here is from genome assembly GCA_037957365.1 of Torreya grandis. NCBI lineage: Eukaryota > Viridiplantae > Streptophyta > Pinopsida > Cupressales > Taxaceae > Torreya > Torreya grandis. Next base: position 533,794 of record JARHVA010001459.1, on the reverse strand, counting down.
TAACTCAGACCTCAAAAACCTTATCTAAGTATTGATATTCACCCACATCCTTTGCATCCTATCAATGGTGGGTAATGTGGTGGTATTATCATACTGCAGGGCTAGCATGTCCCTGATAGCTTGTGGGGTGACCTACATCATGAAGGGGCCCTATTGAATGGTGAAAGATTGTGCATGGAGTAAGTCCATGCATAATTTGATCACATTAGGGCATGGATGCATAGCTGGGACAATGAATTGAGCCAGTTGTGAGGTCCATATCCTCATTTCAAACATCTCATATTTCCTCGATCTTGCTCTTTGAAGACACCTTTGATGTGCCCATTCTCTAAGGTTCTTGTTACTGGCTCTTTACAAGATTAGGTCCATGATTCCATCTACATAATCCTTTACCTTTGATGGGTCACTGGTTTGATTGACTCCTAGGATTCTGGTTCTTAGATAGCTTCTTGATGGTTGTGCAGGAGCTATAGTATATGATTTACTACCCAGTAACCTATCGAGATATTTAGGTGTCCCTATTATTTGTTGTAAAGATGATGTTCCCACCATCTCTATATCTCTTGTATAATACTTGGTATGAGCCTTGTGCAAGATAGAAACACGCTTGCTAAAGAAACCTTTATTAGGTGCTAACAATCACAATGAACAAGATATTTCATAGGTGCAAGAATGCTTGAGAGTTTGTAAACTTTAAAACTTGCTAAGAGATATTTATGGGCCTATCAAGTCCCAAATAGCATTAAATTTGGATGATCATTAGTAAATCCTACTCAATCTTTAGGAAATAGTGAGGTAGACACACTATGCAAGTTGTGGTACAAGGTACTTTAGAGATTTTGAAAGATTTGGGAAGCATTTAATGCAGTAAAAATTAAAGAATTAAAACTTCTAAGATGCCAACTCTGTATTTAAAATGCTTATTTTAAAAGAAAAGTGGGAAAACAATAACAGAAAACAAAATAATGTGGGAATGGGAAACTACCTAACTACATTAATTAAACATCCTTATTTCCCTCTGGGATCAAAAATGAAATTTCCAATGTCTTCTTTATTAAAAGCCAACTTATGTTTCCATACAAGTGATTGAAACGGGTATATCTTTCGTGAAATGTCCTCTATGTTGGCCACATGGATTTGCCTACATTCGAGTGAGTCTAAGTCAAATATGCTTTCGACATCCATAAGCTCTTCTTGTTCTTGAAAGCCTGTCGAATACTCATTCTTCATGCTATCATGTTTCATCAAGAAACTGATGGCTATTGGTTCTTCACTTTGTGCCTTTTGGTATCCATTATCTTTCAACTTATCTCCTTCAAATTCTAGCTCTATTGCATCATCATGCTCCTTGATGACTTCATCCTCTTGAAAGGATAAATCTGAAAGCTGGCATCCCTTCTGCATAGTCAATTGAGTCTCAAAGTTATCTTCTCCATAACTGGCCAGTTCATAGCCTTCTTAAAGGATAGTGTCACCTATCTCAATGACTTGATCAAGGAAGTGTCCATGCTCCTCCATATATTCTTGCAATCAGAGGTTAAGACAAAATCTTGTGACTTGTCCTCTTGTTCATCTAAGGGGGTACCTATGGTGATTTCTTCCTCATTTGTCATGTAATCTTCTTGACTAGCCATGAATTGAGCGCACTCCTCTGCATACTTATCTGCTTCCTTCAAAATACATTCTTCTTTAAAAAGGGATAAAGAAGAAGTTTGTGATGAAAAACAAGAATCTTCCTAAGGAAGGGTGGAAGGGACTTGAGGGGAAAGTGAGGGTTCAGAGTCCTCTTCCCTTGTTGCTATCATAGACTCTACATTATTGGGGAAATGACCTTGATAGGTTTGACCTTGCTCATGAACAGGGGCGGCATATGCCTGATCTGGAATTTGTGGTGGTGGATATGTAGTTTGATAGACTTGGTAAGGCTATCTCTCATGAATGCTCAGCTTCTCTTCTAGAAATGCAATCAATCCACACACATCTAACATCTCATATGTAAGCCTTTGCCAATTTGCCCTTTCAATGGGATCCCACTCACTTTTAATCAGATCTATGACATCCCTTACTTGATGGATGACATGATAAGGAATTCTTTGGCCATATCCCCTTCTGTTGTTAAGCTCCAATACATATTATTTAAATCCCAATAATGCTTTTTTGAAGGTGAAAATAAGATTAGGTTGAGCATGGGATGTGACATATTGGGGAGACTGGGCATAGGACTGGTATAACTCATGACCATCTGTATCCTTGTTACTTGACATGATTCTAGGAAAAGCTTGTTCTTGATTAAAAATATATGAAGGAGAATAAGACCCATAGCTATGAGTAACATAATTATACATACCAAAAGGTGATTTCTTGATGATACTAGGACTACTTGATCGGCTGATTTGACTCAGAGTTGCTGTTGGTGTTGATAAAAACCTCAAAAGGCTAATTGGCGAAAGAACATACCAAAAATTATTCAACTCCTTAAAAGATCAGTCCCACTGGGTATGCCAAAAACTATTGATGTTTAAAATTGCACTAAATTCTAATCAATTAGCAATGGGAAGTTTTAAGCTATGGGACCTTGCAGCTTGAAACAACCTCTAAATTTTAGAGAAGCTGGTCTCTTCTTTTATATCAAGTGTTTGGGGGAAAAGGGATAGGAAATTAAATATAAATACAAATGTAGGAACTGAAACCTAACTATGGTGATGCGCCTGAGTGTAATCCTAATCATAATTGGAGCATAGTGAGACTATTATGGGATTCAATTACATTTAAAAGTAGACAAGTGCATGCTCAATGTAAAAGATTGAAATAATAGAAACAAAGGCACACAACAGGGAATTATTTTACTAGGATATAAAGAATGTTAGCAAAGGCATAGTGTTTAATCTTCTTAATATAATCTTCCAATCACATAAGAGGCACATAAATCATGTACAGTTATGTAAACCTTCCGATTCAAGAAAATGAGACAAAAGCAAATGACATTCTTAATCACAACTCCAGCGAATCTACATTATAAACTACCTTTGCAAATGACACAAATAACATCAACCAAGGCATAGAGTTCAATCTTCTTAATTCATTCAGCCACATAAAAGGCACAATTACATTAACTTTACAACTTAAGGAAATGAGACAAAAGCAAATGATATTACTGGTCAAAATTCTAGAAAGTCTAAAACTATAGAATGTCCACTCCTTTTCTCTTACAATTCTTCTTCTTTTATAGCCTCGGATCACTCCTTCTATCATCCCCTTTCCCACAAAATTCTCCTCCATCCTTAACCCATAGGGGACAAACAAACGACACTTTTAATGCTTTGGATGTATCCTGTTCTTATCAAGAATTACCTTGACTGTGGCATGGTGATTCATGTCTAATACCTCCCTTCATGCCTAAATTTCTTATTCCATTACCTATTTGGCCACTCAACTGTCTACTCTACCTTTGCCTTTAGGGGACAAATAGATAGCCCTTTAATGCTTGTAAGCCCCAAAAATCTACTCGGTGCACTATTTTATCTACTAAGAATAACTCTCACTGAGTTTCCCTCCATCTTTGTTGTAATAGATAGAGGGACACTCTATTCTATTGAAATGGAAGAGGATACTTAGTCAATCCATGAAAATTCCCTTTATGGTCTAGAAGGCACTAGAGAAAAACACTTGGTGCTTTCCACTTTCTCTATATTCTAATCAGGAACGCTCAACCTTTGACACCTATCATAATCTGCTTCCTCAACTCTTTGCAATTTTAACAAAATAAAACTCATCGCATCCCTTACTCAAGCAAATTTTTAGGAGGGGATGAATGCACATGGTAGTCTTTGCATGTTAACACTTGGTGCTTCCACAGTCCTTTGAAAAAACATCTGGGACCCACCATAATCTATATTTGGCAATGAGGCTCGAAGATGGTCTCTCAGGAGTTGACACGTGGTGACCTCCACTATTCTTGAGAAGATACGTGGCACCTTTCACTTCTCCTTCTAGGGGTATGTGGCATCTTCCACTCTTTCTGAGGATGGAGTACAAAGGGACGCAGAGACTGACACTTGGTAGCCTCTGTTGCACTTCAACACTTAAACAAAATGAAACAATGCCTTTCTGCATTGAACCAAAGCATTGAACCCAGGGGTTGAACCAAAGTCTCTCAGATGTCGACACATGGTGACTTCTGCTACTTCTTTAAAAAGGTAGTTTAGGGCCTTTCACGACTGCCACTTGGCACTTTTTGCTTTAACTACTACTAGATACATGGCACATTCTGTGGCCTTCTTATAAGTTACAAAAAGGGGCTCGAAGGACACCAGCTGGTTGGCTCCGTGTTTTAGAAAGTGACACTTGGTAGCTTCTACTTGAATTCAATACTTAGGAAAAAATTAAATGAAAGAAACAAAAAGGGGGAAAGAACCTATGCTTAGAGGGTGACACTTAGCAGCTTCCACTGCACTTTGACACTTAGGCAAAAATGAACCCGCCCTCTACTCCAAAACTCTAGTGCTACGTCTAAGGTATGTAGGAACCAAAATTGTAGTGCTCGACCGAACAATTTAAATATGACGTAGAGTAAAAAATTACTCTACAAAATCTTAATTTCAAATTTTAAGCATCTTATTATGTGGTTTTTACCTTCCAATGCCTTACATGCACCCTCATTCTACCTTTACCATTCTCTTTGGCTGAAATTCTTTTTAACAGGTCATTTGAGTCTATATTTTTGCTAAGGAATCATCTACATAGCATATTATCCTATCTACCCTGTGTATCTCTTTGAAGCTACTTTTAATTTACTCTGTTCATAAATTTGAATCTACTTCTTCTCTTGGTATCCCTCTCTAGTGTTTTCTCTTCCTAAGACTTGGCATCCATATCTCATTAGGTACATTTTTTTTCTAAATCTACATTTATGCTTTTACTTGATTAGGAACTTCATATGTAGAGGCATTTAAGTCATTTTATTTTCATAAGAATGTTTTGATTACTTAAGACATTTCTTATATTAACATTTTATTACTTCCAAACACTTATGTTTACTTAACTTCCATCACCACCTCTATTTCTTTACAATGAAAAAGAAATTAGAAAAATAATAAGTTTATTTAGACATGAAATTCATAATCTCTTTCCAAGTAATTTAGTTGATTCTAAATATTTTTTCATAAAAAAAAGTGCTCTTTTTAAAGCATATTCATTAATGTCTTAGGTTGTCATTGATGTCAAAGAGAGCTTGTGGTACTATGCATGAATGACAAAGAAGTTGTGTTTGATAGCTTGGAGATATATGGCACATGTATAGGTTTTTAAGGACAAAGAAGAAGTTATGAGACATTCATAGATATCTTGGTGAAGTTTTGATGTTTTATTTGATCATTTGAAAAGAGAAACATTCATATTTTAGATTAAGAGAAGCTAGACCATTACTAAACATTATGCAGATATGAGTGATCCATCAAGTTTGTGTATTTTGTGTAGGTATTCAAAAAATCAACATTGGTCAAAGGTTTTTATGGAGAAGTTGTCTATAATGCCAAGAAGGTACCTTAAATATTTGGAATCTTAAAGTGTTTTCAAGTTCAAGATATAAACCTTCAAAGTTTCTATGGTAGATAGTGATGGACCAAAGATCATCAAGTTTAACTACATTAAAGTCTAGGGTTAAATAGTCAAGATAAATCTATGGTGAGAATGTAAAAGATCTAATGGTCTGCATGAAGTCAAAATGTCAATGGTTCTTAGGATTTCACATGCTAGTGAAAAGTGTTTGAATCATAGAGTTTAAGTAGAATATCAATGGATTTTTTTGTTAATGCAAATGGGTATCGATGGATCATATTGAGTTAAATAGTCAATGTGCATAAAAGGCACACAGGGCTTCCAATTGGCACAATTGTAGAATCAAGGATCTAAGATAGATGGTGAGATATTATAAGCTAAATTTAGGAGACTTATAATTAGACTGATGGTGTGTATTTTTTCAAAGTTTCTATGGAACATGAGATTATGATAGTGTCTGATGTTTAGTGTTTACACAGTGACCGTTGGACTTTGAATATTCAAATTTGTGAAGGAAAAATAGTGATGGGTTTTTGAGATATAAATTTTGATATATGCATAATTTATTGAAAGAATTAAAAAAAATCTAAAGATGACTTCAAGACACATCTATAAAAGTTGATTACATGTTTTGAATATTTGTATAGTCAAATACATTAAGCTCCAAAGTTGACTATGTGTTTGACCATATTCTACAAGTGATCTGAGAAGGATAATTGAGTTTTTATTGATACTATTTTGATATTTAAAGATGAAATAACTATTAGAGAGTTTTTTATACTCTATTAATACTATCTATGTCTATTTTTTAGGTTTAACCAATCCATCTTCAGTGTGAACAAATGCTTGTAAGTTGATTGTATTTGTTGAATGCACTAGCAGTTTGAGTGACCATCTTATAGAGGTATGTTGAAGGTGTTTTCAATAGAGTTAAGGAATAAAATGAGTATGATATGTTATATATATCTATAATAGTTATGATAATTATTCCCCTAATTAGTTAGGAATATTCAAAATAACTTGACTATATTTTGACTATATATGACCAATCTAAGTGGTCATTCTGAGACAGTTGATTTCAGTGCTTATAAATTGTGTTAAAGAGTATAAAGAACATAAAGGTGTTTAAGAGTTCCTAAAGGGTTGACCCATGTGATATAATCATATGTCTATGTGAAATATTTTAGTATTTGCTTTAAAAGTTTGAGACTATGTGTTCTATGTATGAAGGCTTAAAGAGAAAGGAGACCTAATTGTCAGGTTCAAGTGTTGAGTTGGTGTTATAGGTGGCATGGATGCATATAATATATATAAAGGGTTTATTATATATAGGTTTGATGTGTTTGAATAACTTTTAAAATATGAATATGGTCCAATTAGTCCCACATGTAATGTGTGAGTATGAAGGCCTAATTATTTTAGGTCTCACCAAGACCTAATGGTGTTTTGGGGATAATGAGGTAATTACCAACCTAAGGAGTTTGTGGTTCTTACATGTAATGTGTCTGATGACACATTTCAAAGGCGGTTCAAATATATAAAGCATCTTAGATGACCAAGATGGGTTAAAGAAAGATAGTTGTATAAGTACAAGGTATAATTGGACTAATTGTGATAGTTGTGGATTTGTGGATTAAAGTGAAGGATGTAAACTTTAAAAGATAAGGTATAGGTTAGTTAGGACCATAAGAGTGTGAAAATATTAGACATGTTTATCTGATCAAGTTTATGTATGAGGACACATATGTCATTGGACCTAATGAGCCTAGAAAAGGTAGTTTGAGCAAGTTAGTCCTAGAGGTAGCTTGAGAGAGATTTGAGGTTAAGAGTACATATAAAGGTGATCATCATCATTTAAATATTAGTAATATGTATTCAAGGTGATATATTCAAGTAGCTGAGTGGGTGCTTGGTTGCCTAGAAGTTTAGTTACTCCTTGTAATGTAAATCTTTCTAAAGGTTTAGTTGTTTTGGGTGCTTAGCTAGACAAGGGTAGTAACTCCTTATGGGATTGGTGTCTCTCTAAAATAAAGGATGGGTGTTTCTTGATCAGTTGGTGTTGGTATAAATGTTGGATCTTATAGTCCATCTAGTAGGGTTTAGTGGGTTTTATCCCCAAGAGGGTTTCCCACATATATGATGTGTTCATATGATGTATGCTCTCATGTTTACTTTGGATGTATGTGCTTTCAGGTTTATGTTGCTTGATCAAGTTGATGTATACTAAATAGTTAAGAGTTGGGAATTGTATTAGATTATCTTACATCACTGATTCTCCCCACCTCAATGATTGTACCTCTAATAATTGGTATTAGAGAAGGATCATTTTGTAAGTTTAACCACTTTAAGGTGATTTGAGGTATAATATGGTTAATCAACTGAAGAAAGAGAATCAAGTGTTGAAGGCTCAATTAGATGTTACTTATGCATGTCTAAAATAAAGTGAAGAAAAGTAAAATTATCCCAAGGCACATTTTGAGAAGCACGAAGGTAAGTTGAGTGAGTATGATTATAATAAGATCATGGCCTCAAGCTATAAGGATTTTAAGGATGAGTGCATGAAGTTCAATAAGGAGCTAGAATCCTTGAAGGCAAGAGATAGAATAAAAGATGATAAAGATAAGATCAGCATTTTTGAGGATTAATTAAGGGTTATAAATATAAATTTGAGTTCAAAAGAGGAAAAATGTAGACATCTCAATACTTATTTTGAAGATATAAATGCCAAGTTGAGTTCAAATCAAGGTGAGTATGATGAGTTGAAATCCAATCTAGATTCTGTAAAGATTATTGAAGATAAAACATGTATATTTAAGGATGACATGTATAAAGAAACTAAGAGGGATAAGGAGACTATCCAAGTTCTTAGAATTTAGTTAGAGGTTGCAAGTTTAAGTATGAGAGCCAAAGATGATGAGAGTGTTCAATTGAAAACCAAGCTAGATTCATTAAAGGATGATCACGAGCATATTTTTTTGTCAAGGTAAACAAGACTAAGAAAGAGAAAGAGAGGTTAACTCAAGATAATAAGGATTCAAACACTAATTGTAACATGAGAAGACATATCAGGCAGCTAAACCTATAAGGTATGAAAGTTCATTTCATGGTCATTACTTTGCATGTAAGATTTTTGGTCATAAGGTGAAAAATTGTAGAAGGAAGAATAACTAGTCAACTAGAGGTACGGATAATGTAGTATGCAATAATATTCATGACATGGGACATATTACTAGATTTTACCCTATAATGCATGGGAAAAGACTAGCCCAGGTATGGAAACCTAAGATAGTTAATCTTTTGCATAATTAACGTAAGATAAAAAATGGTATGTTTGTTGAGATTCATAATATTAATCAATTAGAAGGTATCAATGATGTTATATGTTTCAATTGTAACCAAGTTAGTCATACTATAAGATATTGTAAAAGCAAGATCTCAAGTTATAAGAAGGTACATGGACATCCTAGAGTGCTCAAGAAAGGTCAATCCTTGGTATAGAAACCCAAGACTAAGAAAACTAATTAAGTTAACCTAAAAGATCAAGGTGGACTACTTACTAAAGCAAATGAGGAATTATATATGAAGAAGGTTTAAGAATGCCAAGAGAATGTGTCATCTATCTAGATAGAAAAGGAGAATAAAAAGATAGTTCAAGTCAGGCTCAAGGAAAAGACCAAAGTGCTAATTGAGGCTAGTTATGAGGTATTAATGGATTCATGAGAATATCTTACTATTGTTGAGCAAGTTTCATGCAAATAACATTAGTTGTCAATGTTGATTGATGAGGTTATTTCTTCAGTTGAAAAGGTATGTCATGAAATTTTATTGTTTCCGTATATTGTCAATCCAATATTAGAGGAAAAGGAGAATATTATAGTGGATGAGCGTGTTGTTTTTTTAAGACTAAGAAGAAGAAGAAGAAGAAGAAGAAGAAGAAGAACTATTAGTATCAGATGACCAAGGAGGAAAAGGAGTATGTGGAGTTGTGAGAAACTCTTAGTTTCACATTATTTAAGATATTGTGGGTTAGGGTGTCTCTATCTAAGATTTAAGGAGACACTTGAAAAACAATAAGAAGCATGGTGGATTTTACTTGAGCTTTGGTTGATGTTTCAGGACAAGAATATCATTTGAAGATATGTTTGGCTAAGGAGGAGAAAACTTAGTTAACATGAGTGGCTTGAAAAAGATATGCATGATGTGAGGGGTAACATATGTGAAGATGTCTGCTATAGTTATAATTCAAGAATATTGATATGATGAATCTATCAAACCAAGTCATGAATTTTGACAAGGTATTGAATCTTAATGCATGAGTAAAGAGAAATTGTGATTTATGTATATAGATAGGTCTAAGAATCAAATAGTCCCAAGTTGAAATTGGTGTATGTCAAAAAATAGATGACATGAGATGGAGCTTGATGTTAGGGGGAGATTTTTAAGATCTATGAGTAGTTTGTAATTTCAAGGATTAGAGAAGTCCAAGTTCATATTGGTGCATGTAAAATGGGGAACAATTGATTCTTAAACTTGAAATTATGTATGTACATACAAATCTTAAATAGTATTTGAATGCATACATGATATTAAGGAATGATTGATGACATGTTGAGGAAGATACCTTTTGTCATTAATGCCAAAGGGGGAGAAAGATCAAAATGAAGAAGTTTAAATAAGTAATAAGTTATTATGAGGGTGTTTTTCCATCAATGACAAAGGAGGAGATTATTAAGCATGGTCATTGATATCTTAGATTATTATTTATGTCAAAGAGAGCATGTGGTACTAGTGTATGAATGACAAAGAAGTTGTGTTTGATAGCTTGGAAAGATATGGCACATGTCCATGTTTGTAAGGACAAAGAAGTTGTGAGGCATCCATGGATGTCTTGGTGAAGTTATACAATTTAATTTGATCATTTTAAAAGATAAAAATTCATATTATAGCTTAAGAGAGGCCAGACCATCACTACACATCATGTAGATATGAGTGATCTAGAAAGTTTGTGCATTTTGTGTAGGTATTCAAAAAGTCAACATTGGTCAAAGATTCTCATAGAGATGTTATTTATAGTTACAATTAGGTATCTTAAAGATTTAGACTCTTAAATTTTTTTTTATTTCAAGATATAAACCTTTAAAGTTGCTATATTAGACTATGATAGACTAGAGATCATCAAGTTTCACTACATTGAAGTCTGGGGTTAAATAGTCAAGATAAATCTATGGTGAGTGATTAAAAGATCTAATGGTGTGCATGAAGTCAAAATGAAATGGTTACTAAGATTTAAAATGCTAGTGACAAGTGTCTCAATCATAGAGTTTGAGTAGAAGATCAATGACTTGTGGGTTTTTATGTAGATGAATATCGATGGAGTGCATTGAGTCAAATAGTCAATGTGCACAGAAGGCACACAAAGCTTCCAAGTGGCACAATCATGGAATCAAGTAACTAAGATCACTGGTGAGAGATTTTAGGTTAAACTCAAGATACTTATAAGGAGATTGATGTTCTTTATTTATTCAAAGTTGATAGGGATCGTGAGATGATGAAAAAGTATGTGATGTTTAGTATTTACATAGTGATTGTTGGAATTTGAATATTCAAATTTGTTAAGGTAAAATAGTGGTGGGTTTTTGAGATATAACTTTTGATATATTCATAATTTATTGAAGTAGTAAAAATAAAAGATGAAGAGGACTTTAATGCACATACATAAATTTTGATTAAATTTTTTGAATGTTTATATAGTCAAATATATTGAGCTCCAAAGTTGATTGTGTTTGATCATATTCTGCATGAGATCCAAGAAGGATAATTGAGTTGATATTGATAGTATTTTTATGTTTCAAGATGAACTAAAAATTGGAGAGTGTTTTATTCTCCATGGATAATATCTATGTGGATTTTGGAAATTTGACCAATCCATCTTCAATGTGAACAAATGCTTAGAAGTTGACTATGTTTGTTGAATGCACTAGAAGTTTAAGTGACCATCTTGTAGAGGTAAGTTGAAGGTTTTATGAGAATATTTAAGGAATAAAATAAGTATGGATGTGTTCTATAAGTATTTAAAAATTATGAGAAAGAATTTTTTCATAGTTTTACCTTGATCAGTTATGGAGACTCAAAATAGCTTGACTATATTTTGACTTTATATGAACAATCTAAGTGGTCATTCTTAGAGAGTTAATTTAAGTTCTTAGAGCTTATGTTGAAGTGTCTAAATCACATAGAGGTGTTTCATATTTATTGAAGGGTTCACCCATGTGATCTAATCATATGGCTATGTGAAATATTTGAGTATTTTATTTAAAAGTTTGAGACCATGTTTTCTATGTATGAAGGCCTAAAGAGGGAGGAAACCTAATTGGTAGGTTCAAGTGTTGAGTTGGTGTTCTAGGTGGCATGGACCCATATGAGATTGTGAAAACATATATTAGAGATATTTTTGATGTTTTTTAATAACTAGTAAATGATGAAGGTGGTCTGAGTAGTCTCACATGTAATGTGTGAGTATGAAGGCCTAATTATTTTAGGTCTCACCAAGACCTAATGGTGGTTTGGGGATAATGAGGTAATGACCAACGTAAGGAGTATGTGGTTATTACATGTAATGTGCATGAAGACATATTTATTAGGTGATTTAAATATATAAATCATATTAGCTGACCAAGATGGGTTAAAGAAAGAGAGTGGTATAAGTATAAGGTCTAATTGGACTATTTATGATAGTTGTGGATGTGTGGATTCAAGTGAAGGAGATAACCTTTGAAAGAGAAGGTATAGGATAGTTAGGACCATAAGAGTGTGAAAAATATTATACATGTTTATCTAATCAAGTTGATGTAGGAAGACACATAGGTCATTGGACCTAATGAGCCTAGAAGAGATAGTTTGAGCAAGTTATCCCTAAAAACAGCTTGGGAGAGATTGAAGGTGAAGAGTGCAGAAAAAGTTGATCATTATCAATTGAAGAGAAATAATAGGTGTTAAAGGTGATTTATTGATGTAACTAAGTGGTTGATTGGTTTCCTAGGGGTTTGGCTACTCCTTGTAAGATAAAGCTTACTAAAGGTTTAGTTGTTGTGGGTGCTCAACTAGATAGGGGTAATAGCTCCTTCTAGGATTGGTGTCTCACTAAACTAAGGGATGGGTGTTCCTTGATTAGTTGGTACTAGTCTAAATGTTGGATATTATTTTATAAGACTATAATCCATCTTGTATGGTTTAGTTGGCTTTATCCCCTAAGAGGGTTTCCCACATATGTGATGTGTTCATGTAATGTATGTTCTTATGTATGATTTGGATGTATGTGGTTTCATGTTTATGTTTCTTGATCAAGTTGATGTATGTTGAATATTTAAGAGTTGAAAATTGTTATAGATTATATTGCATCACCGATTTACCCTCCTTGAGTGATTGTACCTCTAATAATTGGTATCAGAGTAGGACCTTCTTTGAAATTTTAACCACTTGAGGGTGATCTAAAGTACAATACGGATAAGTAACTAAAGAAAGAGAATCAAGTGTTGAAGGCTCATGTGGATGTTACTTATGCATGTCTAAAATCAAGTGAAGAAAAGTGCAATCAACCCAAGGAACTTTTTGAGAAGTATAAAGGTAAGTTGAGTGAGTATGATAAAAATAATATCTTGGCCTCAATCTATAAGTATTTTAAGGATGAGAGCATCAAGATAAATAAGGAGATAGAATCCTTGAAGGAAATATCAAAAAAAAAAATGATAAAGATAAGATCAACATTTTGAACATTAATTAAGGGTTATAAAGAGAAAAATACGTTCGGAAGAGGAAGAATGTAGACATCTCAAGACTTAGTTAGAAGAGACAAATGCCAAGTTGAGTTCAAATCAAGGTGAGTACGATGAGTTGAAATCCAATCTTGATTCACTAAAGATTATTGAGGACAAAACATATATATTAAAGGATGACATGGCTAAAGAAGTTAAGAGGGATAATGAGACTATCCAAGTTATCAAAATTTAGTTAAAGGTTGTAAATTCAAGTATGAGAGCTAAAGAGGATGAGAGAGTTCAATTGAAAACCATGATAGATTCATTAGAGGATGAGAATGAACAATGTATTATCAAGGTAAACAAGACTAAGAAAGAGAAAGAGAGGTCAGCTCAAGATAATAAGTATGAAAACACTAATTACAACATGAAAGGACCTATCAGGTAACCAAATTATATAAGGTATGAATTTCATTTCATGGTCATTGCTTTGCATGTAATATTTTTTGTCACAAGGAAAGAAACTATAGAAGAAAGAGCAGTTGGTCAGCTAGAGGTATGGATAATTTAGTATGCAATAATTGTCATGACATGGGACATATTGCTAGATTTTACCCTAGAATGCATGGGAAAAGACTAACCCAGGTATGGAGACCTAAGATAGTTAAGCTTGAGCATAATGAACCTAAGAGACAAAATGATATGTTTATTGAGATTCATAATACTCATCAACTAGAAGGTATGATTGATGGTATTTGTTTTAGTTGTCATAAAGTTGGTCATATTGTAAGATATTGTAAAATCAATCTCTCAAGTCATAAGAAAGTGCATGGACATCCTAGAGTGATAAAAACAGGTCAATCCTTAGTATGAAAAATTAAATGAAAATAACTAATTTAATTGATCTAAAAGATCAAGGTGGACTACCTACTAAAGTAAAAGAGGAATCAAATATGAAGAAGGTTTAGGAATACTAAGAGAATGTGTCATCTATCTAGATAAAAAAGGAGAATCAAAAGACAATTCAAGTCAAGCTGAAAAAAAAGACCAAAGTGCTCATTGAGGCTAGTTCTGAGATATTTATGGATCCAAGAGAATATCCTACTATTGTTGATAAAGTTTCATGCAAAGAACATTAGTTGTCTATACCCATTGATGAGGCTATTTCTTCAGTTGAAAAGGTATGTCAGGAATCTTTATTGTCTCCATATGTTGTCAATCAAATCTTAGAAAAAAAGTATAATATTATAGTGGATGAACACATTGATTTTGTTAATCCTAAGAAGAAGAAGATCTTTCAGTATCAGATGACCAAGGAAGAGAAGGAATATGAGGAGTTGTGGGCAAATCCTAGTTTCACATTGTTTTAGGATATTTTGGGTTAGTGTATCTCTATCTAAGATTCAAGGAGGTACTTGAAAAGAAAGAGGAATCATGGTGGATTGCATTTAAGCTTTGGTTGATGTTGCAAGATAAAAATATAATTTGAAGATATGCTTGGCTAAGGGGGAGATAATTTATTTCACTTGAGTGGCTTGAAGAATATGTGCATGATGTGAATGGGAGTATATATAAATATGTATGATATAGTTTTGAATTCAATAATATTGATACGATGACTTAATCAAACCAAGTCATGTTTTTTGAAAAGGTATTAAATATTTATGCATGAGCAAAGAGAGCTTATGAGTTTTGTAGATAGATAGGTCTAAGGATCAGAGAATCCTAAGTTTAGATTGGTGTATGTCAGAGAATAGATGACGTGAGATGGAGCTTGATGTTAGGGGATATTTTTAAGCTCTGTGAGTAGTTTATTAGGTCCAAGGATCAGGGAATTCCAAGTTCATATTGGTGCATGTTGAAAGGTGGAAAATTGATTCATATGCTTGAAAGTGTGTAAGTATCATAGGCATCTTAAATAGTATTTTAGTTCATACATGATATTAAGGAATGATTGTTGGCATGTTGAGGAGGAGACATTTTGTCATTAATGTCAAAGAGGGATAAATATTATAATGATCAATTTAAATAAGTAAGACATCATTCTGAGTGTGTTTTACCATTAATATTAAAAGGGGAGATTGTTAAACATGGTCATTGATGTCTTAGGTTATCATTGATGTCAAAGAGAGCATGTGGTACTAGTGCTGAATTATAAAGAAGTTATGTTTAATAGCTTGGAGAAATATAGCACATGTACAAATCTATAAGGATAAAAAGGTTATGAGGCATCCATAGATGACTTGGTGAAGATCTGGTGCATCATTTGATCATTGATAATGATAAACATGCATATTATCGCTTAAGAGAAGCTAGACCATCACTACATGTCATGTAGATATTAATGATGTAGTAAGTTTGTGTATTTTTTGTAGGTATTATAAAAGTCAACATTGGTCAAAGGTTTTCATTAAGATGTCTATAGTGTCAATAAGTTAAATTGAATATTTGGACTCTTGAAGTGTTTTCTAGTTCAAGATATACACGTTAAAATTTTCTCTAGTAGACTATGATGGACCAAAGATCATCAAGTTTAACTACATTGAAGTCTAGGGTCAAATAATCAAGACAAATCTATGATGAGCATTCAAAAAGATGTAATGGTGTACGTGAAGTCAAAATGTCAATAGTTACCAAGATTTAATGAACTAGTGAAAATTGTCTCAATCATGGAGTTTTATAAGAATATGAATGACTTCATGGGTGTTCATGCAGATGGAGATTGATAGAGCACATTGAGTCAAATAGTCAATGTGCGTAAAAGGCAAGTAGAGCTGTTAAGTGGTCTGAACATAGAAGTAATAATTTAAGATCAATGGTGAGTGATTGTAGCTTAAATTTAGGAGGCTTCTTAGGAGATTGATGGTACATATTTTTTCAAAGTTACCAGGAAGTATGAGATGATGATAAAGTGTTTGATGTTTAGTATTTACACAGTAATCATTGAAATTTAAATATTCATATTTGTGAAGGAAAACTAATGATGGGTTTTCGAGATATAACTTTTGATATATGAAAAAATTATTAATGCAGTAAAATGAAAAATTGAATAAGAATTAAAGTTTCATCTATAAAATTTAATTATATGTTTTGAATGTTTGTACAATCAAATATATTGAGCTCCAAAGTTGACTATGTGTTTGACCATGTTCTCCACGTGATCTGAGAAGGACAATTGAGTTGTTATTGATAGTATTTTGATGTTTCAAGATTAAATAACTATTATAGAGTTTCTCATACTCCATTAATACTATTTGTGTGGATTTTTTAGGTCTTACCAATCCATTTCAATGTGAATAAATGCTTATAAGTTGACTATGTTTGATGAATACACTAGTAGTTTGAGTGACCATCTTGAAAAGGTAAGTTGAAGATGTTTTGAGTAGAGTTAAGGAATAAAATGAGTATGGAGATGTTACATAATTATATAAGGATTATTATAAGTAATTTTATGTCATATGTTTCCCTTTATCAGTTATGGTGAGTCAAAATAGCTTGATTGTATTTTGACTATATATGACTCATCAGAGTGATCATTTTAAGAGAGTTAATTTAAGTGGTTAAAGTTTGTGTTGAAGTATCTAAATAAAATTGAGGTGTTTTAGAGATCCTAAATGGTTCATCCATGTGATATAATCATTTGGATATTTCAAATATTTGATTAGTTGATTCAGAAGTTTGAGACTATGTTTTCTATGCATAAAGGCCTAAAGAGTGAGGAGACCTAATTGGAAAGTTCAATTGTTGATTTGATGTTCCAGGTGGTATGGATCCATAAGAGAGTGATAAAGGGTGTATTGGAGATATTTTTTATGTGTTTTAATCATTGTTAAATGATGAAGGTGGTCTAAGTAGTCTCACATGTAATGTGTGAGTATGAAGGCCTAATTATTTTAGGTCTCACCAAGACCTAATGGTGGTTTGAGGATAATGAGGTAACTACCGAACTAAGGAGTGTGTGTTTATTACTTATAAAATGTATGAAAACATATTATAAATATGTTTCAAATATTTAAAGCATCTTGGCCAACCAAGATGGGTTAAAGAAAGAGAGTGGTATAAGTACAAGGTCTAATTGGACTAATTATGCTAGTTGTTGATGTGTGGATTCAAGAAAAGGAGAGAACCTTTGAAAGAGAAGGTACAAGTAAGTTAAGACTATTATAGTGTGAAAAATATTAGACATATTTATTTAATTAAGTTTATGTAGGAGGACACATAGGTCATTAGACCTAATGAGCCTAGAAGAGGTAGTTTGAGAGAGATTGGAGGTAAAGAGTGAAAACAAAGGTGATCATCATTAGTTGAAGAGTATAAACACATGTTCAAGGTGATATGTTTAGGTTTTTGGGTGGGTGCTTGGTTTCCTAGGGGGTTTATTCCTCTTTATAAGGTAAAGCTTTCTAAAGGTCTAGTTGTTGTGGGTGCTCAGCTAGACAGGGGTATTATCTCCTTATGGGATTTATGTTTCACTAAACTAAGGGATGGGTTTCCCTTGATTAGTTGGTGCTGGTATAAATATTGGATCTTAGTTTATAAGAACATAATCCATCTTTTAGGGTTTAATGGATTTTATCTCCCAATAGGGTTTCCCACATATATGGTGTGTTCATGTGATGATGCTCTTATGTATGTTTTAGATGTATGTGATTTCATGTTTATGTTTCTTGATTAATTTGATGTATGTTGAATATTTAAGAGTTATAAATTTTATTGGATTATCTTGAATCACTTATTCACCCCCACCCCCCATCTCTTAGTGATTGTACCTCTAACACACTTTATTGCCTTTATTAGTTCCACACTTATGTATAAACTATAAGTTGTTTTTTATTTAAACTTAATAAAAATAATTTTACCATTTTTCAAGTCACTTATCAAAGGAGACTTTATCACATCTTTATTAATTTTTTTAAAAGCAAATTATAGATATTTTTAAGTTGATATTATCTATTTCTTATCAAATTTGAAATTATTCATTGTAATTATCTTACCAGATCTCTTTTAGTACTATCTCTTTTACATTCTATCAAATTCATTCCTTTGATTTATTACCCATCCTATGCCTTTGTTGTCTAAGTATTTTTTTGCCTGTTCACTTTTTGATCAATGGGTAAGATTTCAAAGCACAATGAATCAATTATTGCCCAAATTTAAACTCATGTTCACTAATTACCATTTATATAAATCACATATGAAATATATTTTCACTTTCAGACATTTGGTGCACATAGTGGATGACACAAACCCCTAATGGAATACAATGACTACCTTCACCAAAATTCAAGAGAAATGGCAAGAAAAAAATTAAAAGGCCTTATGATTTATTGTCATGGCCATGACCTTTGAATTTCATGTCCACATCGATGGCTATCCTCTAGCATCCACTTCTTGGTCTAAATTTAAATATGTTTATGATGTTGTGAATGTATCTCACAAAATTCAAATTCAGGATCAATTGTTGAATTTAAAGTATAATGACTTCAAAACTATGGATGATTTATTGATTAAATTTCATTCTTTCCATTCTCAATTATATGTTTTAGACATTAAACTTTTATATTTGAATTTGATTCATATTATCATGAAAAAGTGTTTGCCTCAACCTTTTTAACAAATTATTACTAACATCCATTTGTATCTAGCTTTTTCTACTTTGTTGATGGTTGAATTATTTGATAATTTTTTAAATCAAGAAGAAAAAAAGTTGATGTAATTTGGTAGTCTTAAGACTAATTAACATGTTTTTGTTTCTAAACACTAACATAAGAATGGTAAAGAACATGCTAAGTCCAATAATACACATGAAAAGAAGATAAAAAATATATAAATCTAAACCTAATAAAAATTTATAGTGTAATTATTTTTACAAAAACACTCATGATGAAGATCACTACTTTAAAAATAAACATGATATCAAAAGTAAAAATATTAACACCAAAGACAATGATAACACTAATAATAATAAAAATCAAGAAAAAAAATAATAATAGAGCTACTTTTACTTGTGCTTTGTGTGATTTTTCTATTGAATGGATTGTTGATTCTGGTGATACTCAAAATATTACATCTAATGCCCAATTAGTTACTTCTTTAGAACTATATCTTTCTATCAATCATTTACATCTTATAAATCATGCTTCTTGAAATCCTGAAGCCATAGGAAATGTTAAAATCCCTAATAATGAATTACATAATGTCTTACTTAATCTTGATTTGAATGAAATTTACCTTACATACCTCAATAATGCAAGCATGACTATAAAGTAGAATTTATTAATGATACTTGTTATGTTAAATCTACAAAGTAATATTTTCCATTTGTTGCTACTACTTTTCTAAACAATGATAATTTATTCAAATTTACTAGATTATCTTCTCCATCCTCTTCTCATGATTTGATTGTTTCAAATGATGATAACTTGTGGCATGAAATATTAAGACATATCAATTACCAAAGTATTTCAATTATGAACAAATTTAATATGGTGCAAGGTTTACCTGTAATTTCTCCCACTATTTCTACTTGTAATAGTTGTATGGCTGATAAAATTCATAGGGAATCTTTTCCTAAAAATCACTCTTGGCATGCTACTAAAAATATTCATTTAGTTCATAGTGATGTTTTAGGCCATATGCAAACTCCTTCTATTAATATTTCTAAGTATGTTTAAAAAAAAATTATGATTGTACTCAACGATTTTTGATATATTTCTTGAAAACTAAACATCACATTTTAAACACTTTTATTGAGTTTCATGCCTTTGTTGAAAAATAATCTCATTATTATTTATGCATATTACATAATGATAATGGTACTAAATATGTTAACAATGATTTTATTTAATATTGTAAGCAACATAGAATTAAGCATGAGAAAACTATTTCCTATACACCTGAGCAAAATGGTGTTGTTGAATGTAAACATAGGACTATCACTGAAATGGTTAGGTGTATGTTTCATGCTAAAAATATGTGTTATAAATTTTGGTCTGAAGCCATGTAATATGCTATCTATCTCATTAATAAGACTCCCACTATTTGTTTTAGAATATTACACCTGAATAAGCTTGGAGTGGTAGAAATCCTAATTTAAAATATTTACACATTTTTGGTAGTGATGAATTTATTCATCTTATATTTTAAAAATGTAAGAATTGTATTAGCTTTAGTTGCTCACAGGAATTGACCTATTTATCAAATGGATGTTAAGAGTATTTTTTTAATTGGTGACTTACATGAATAAATTTACATGTATCAACCATGTGGTTTTATGAAGCAAGGAAATAAACATCTTGTTTGTAATTTAAATAAAGAAATTTATGGTTTAAAATAATCTCCTTGAGAATGGTACTCTAAAATCTATCAATTTTTTATAGCTCAAAGCTTTGTTGGAGTACATATTTCATGCATTTTCTCATGTTTATTAGTGTATTAGCTAGCTATTTAGTCTTCTAATGAGTTTGTCCTATGTGATTATTTATCCCACATTAGCCAATTAGGATAGTTCTATGTTTCACTTTGCATGTTTATACAAGAGATTACATATTTTAATAACATGCTTCATTAAAAATAATATATGACTTGCCTTGTTTTTGTATTTCATATCTACAACTTTCTTGTGTGATGTTTTTTGCTAACACTTTGGATTCTTGGTTTGGAATGCCTTTACCATTCCTAACATGGTAACAGAGCCTTGAAGAAGTTGAAACCATCCATTAGCTTATAATTTTTAGATAATTTTATTCTAATTCCCTTCTCATTGATTATTTCCTTGTCATAGAGGGGAAACATAGAAGAGAGGCATGCAAGGAGATCTTGGTTCCCTTTTTCCAAAAAAATTAAAGATTTTGCTTATTTTTATTGAATTTGGGAACATTTCTTAGATTTGTGTATTTATATATACATTGAAGAGACAGAGGAAGATTGCATGGAGGATAGGCATTGGAGAAGAAGCTTGGTGCTATTGTGATATTAGCATCACATGTCCATGTTTTATCTCTTTATTTGTTTTAGATCTTAAGATTGGAGTCATATTTTGGTGTTTTGGTATCATTTGCTATTAAAGTAAGGCATTCTTTGCTAGAACTTATTTTTTTCGTTATGAGTATTGATCCAATCTTCTTTTTTTACTTGCAAAGCATTGGTATGCTTGGGCATCCCTCTTCACTTTAAAGGTATTGGTATGCTAGGAGAGAGAGGTTTTGGAGAAAAATCTAAGGCATTTATCCACATAAGAGGTCTCTCAATACATTAGCTTTGGCACCTTTTTTTATCATTGTCTTTTCATATATATTTTTTTATTATAGTATTAAAGCATTAAAATCTTCTCATTGGTATCAAGTATGTTCTTTCTACTATACAAATGGAGCTTTCGATTTGGTAGAGGGGTGTTAGAAGTTTTAGTTCTATGTTGGTTTGAATTTCTATAAAGATTAAGAGTATTGAATGATGAGTTGGTATAAATATATAACATCTAAAGTTTGGCATTGAATGCTTCTACATTGGAGAGAGAGAAAGTTGAGATCTAAATAAGATCTAGGTATCTTCCATCCTAAGTATAAGTCTCAAATCTACATACAAAAGGCATTTGACTAACTCATAGGCATCTTTTTCTAAGTTTTGAAATTTTGATATAAAAGCTAATGTCTTATTATGCTTGCTACCTAGCATTGTTTTTTTTAATTTTTTTCAAATCTAACAAAGATCTAAGGAGTTTTAAGTTTGGTTGGGTGTTCGAAGGCACTATGCAGAGAGATATTGGATGGAGAATCTCATCTACCAGCTCTAATGCATTGAGTCTACCTAGGAATACCTAGAAAGTTATGGGGATTTTTTCAAGTCAAACTCCATTATTTATTTCCTTCACCAGTTGTAATTCACTTATTCTATTAAAACCAAAAAAAATCTATCCATTCCTTTTTGCTTTTACATGACTAATTTTTTGTCTCAAGTGGAAGAATAGTTCACTTGTGAAAGCATAGAGTTAACTAGAAGGATCTTTTTTCATGTTGGTTGGAATTTATAAGTGGATGGCTCAATTCTAGTTCCAACGAGTGGTTGTAAGACTATATTATTTATGGATTAGTAACAAATTTTAGTTTTTAGATATTTTTTTAATAAACTATAACTCAGATTTGAGTTTTATCTTTTTTTAAAAGTGCATGGTTTTCAATTCTATATCCATTGGTGCCATTAATTTATAAAAAATAACTACTTTTATAAAGTGTCAAATTGGGTGGGGTCTTGTAATACAATCTTTCAGGGGTCATCTTGATGCCGATTTTGTGCACCCTTCACATTCTTTTTTCTCTTTGGTGATTAGTTAGCATGGCTTATACTTTTGGTGCTAACCATTATGAGCCTTTGAATACACATAATTAACACACATGAAGACCTCAAATGGAAACAATCATAAATCATAAAGGATTATAGTCCCTAATGAATGAAACATAACAATAGTTTACATGTGAATTTGAAAACTTTTAGAATCATTCTAAGTTTGATGAGTGTATGGGCTTGATTTGAGGACATGTGAGAGATAGTCTTTTGTTTTATTTTTATGGATATGATTCTCCATTCAAAATTTGGGATAAGTTAAAGGGTTTGTTTGGGAAAGTAGAACACTTGATAGCAATGCAACTTGAAGTAGAGCTTACTTCACTAAATTTAGATGACTTTGTCTCCATGGTAGACTACCTCACTAAGTTTAAGCATTTGCTGACACACTTGAATGGGAGTGGAGGAGATAAAAAAAGATAAAGAGTGTGTACACTTGATATTGTCTAAATTCAGTGGGTCAATCCAAATATTTTATTCTACCTTTTTATCTAGTATGGATTCCTTAGGTACTGCATTTAAAATTCTAGATCTATAGTTTTTTGTGAGAGACTTACTAGGGAGGAATTGAAATTATCCCAACTTAAGTCTTCCACCTTTTAAAAGGAATTAATTGCATCACATATTAATACTAAGGGAAAATATATGGGTAAAAATAAGAACACTCCTCCTCCACCTCAAAATACACCTAAGACCAACACTATTTCATCTAAACCCAAACCATTTTCTAAATCCAAGAATGAGTCTAACCCATCTTGCTCCTATTATGGGGGGACTGGTCATGAAGAGTATAGGTGTTTCAAGAGATTAAAAGCCTTAGAGGATGCCATTAAGAACAAAATATTTATATCTCCACTCCTCCATGTCAT
The DNA here is from genome assembly GCA_037957365.1 of Torreya grandis. Classification (NCBI taxonomy): domain Eukaryota; kingdom Viridiplantae; phylum Streptophyta; class Pinopsida; order Cupressales; family Taxaceae; genus Torreya; species Torreya grandis. The sequence continues at coordinate 510,276 of JARHVA010001459.1, read as the reverse complement.
GAGCATGGAAAACCACTTAATGTTATCAAGAGATCACAATTACATGTTTCAGATAGTTGGGTTATAGATTCTATTTCTTCACAACATATGACTTCTACTAAGGAGTCCTTTGTATCTCTCAGTCTGATTTCTACTTCTAACATTGAGTTTGGAGATTATTCATTCATTTTTGTTAAGGGTAAGGGTGACATTAAGCCAAATGGTGGCTGTATCAATGATGCATTATATGCTCATACATCACCACCAATCTACTTTCAGTTTATTAGATTTATCATTCTGGTCAGAATAAGGTAATGAATTTCATGCCACAAGGTGTTGAAGTTTGATATATTTAGAGCAACACACACTTATTACATAGGTTTTTGTTGATTATAGATCTCAACTTTACTATTTTGAGGTTTTTTATGATATTTCTTATTTAGGGAAGTATTTAGTTTCTCACGCAGATTATGAGAGTTGGATTTGGAATGAGATATTTAGACACCTAAACTATAAATATTTGAAGGAATTGGGCACTCAAAATATGGTTGAGGGTCTTCTTATAGTTTCATGTCATGAAGGATTTTGCCTTGGTTATACATTATGGAAATAACACTAGGATCTATTTCCTAAGGGTATGTCTATGAGAGCTTCTTCACCACTTAAGCTTATGCATAGTGATTTGATGGTCTTTCTTAGTCTTATTTCAATGGAGCTAATTATGTAGTTACCTTCATTGCTGATTTTTGAAGGTGTACATGGGTTTATTTCCTCAAGTACAAGAATGATGTCTTTACCCACTTCAAATTCTTTAAGGCTTTGGTTAAGAAATAATCATCGAATTGCATTAATAAGATTTGTATAGATAATGGGGGGAGTAATTCATTCAAGATTTATCTAATTTTTTGGAAGTCCATGGTATTGTTCACCAGCATTTTGTTGCACATAGTCTACAACATAATGACCTAGTAAAAGGGAATAACTAAACTTTGAGATACATGAATAAGTACATGATTCATTCATAGGATTTTCCTCCTGTCTATTGGGAAAAGGTAGTTAACTATACAAATTACATTCATAACCACACACCACATCGAGCACTTAGGTGTATGAATCTAGAGGAGGATTGGTCTAGAACCAAGCCTGATGTCTCATTTTTTTGAGTCTTTAGGATCCTCATTTGGGTGTTTGTACCGAAGAAGAAAATGAAAGCATTAGATAAGAGTATATGACTTTTGATTTTTGTAGGGTATTGAGAGGACATGAGCACTTATCATCTTTTAGATCCTGATACTGATGATGTTTGTCAGGATCCTACTACCCACTAAGGGCACACTTGATTACCTTTGTATTAGCAACTAAACACAGAATTTAACCAAAATGATAAGCAACTAGAAATATGAAACAACACATAATATGAGAGACAATACCCAATTGTATTAATACTTGTTCAAAAGAGAATACAATAAAGAAGATGCCACACTTCTTCCCACACCTCTAGAGCTCCCACACTTCTAGGGCTCACCAGTAATTCTCCTTTAACAGCTCACTCTCTCAATTATGGTCACAACAATAAACTCAAACACAGAGTTGTTGTTCACCTCGACTAGTCAATAATAACACTACCAGTACACCAAGTACACAACCGTACTCCAAGTAGATCTCCCTGCTCTTGCAACAACTTGCAAATCACTAGACCTTACTTACCATGTAGATGTCTCTACAACTTGAAGAACCCTTGTCTTTGCCTCACCAAGTCCTTATGATTCTTCAACCAGTACCCCAGTGGATCTTCTACCAAAACTTGCACAACCTACAACTCTCCCTAATCATACACACACTGAGCACCCCTTTGGAACTAGGAAGAGCTACTCTTGCTCTCTCTACAAGCACAATGGCTATCTAGCACCCAGGGAATCCTTGCTTTGATCCCTCACACTTTACAATATAGCCCATGAGTCTATTATATAGATCTCATGCAAACAATAATTAGACCCTAATTAAAATAATTAGACACGTAACTCAAGACCAAAATAGTCTTTTACATGTAAACAACTGGTTCATTAAACTATTAGTTCATCAACTCACAAGTTTAGAACTGCACAAGTGACTGACGTCGGTCCCTGTCTGTCTGGAGGTGACCAACATCAGTTGATCTCTAACCGATGTCGACAGCTTCTTGTCCACTCCTAACTGATGTCAGTGGTCCTGACTGACACTGGTTACTGTGACACTTTAGCAACTCCTATTCGCATCCTAGTGAAGCTTTTAGCTCCACAACCAAACAATCTCCCACTTGGAGATAAATAGCTGCAACTGTACCTGTACATATACCTTTGTCTAATTTTTCCTGACTTGTATCCCTCTTCAAGTTCAATCTTGAAGACCAACCACCACACAACCTGTGGTGCACCTCCTGTCATTTAAGTAACCTACCACATCCAAACCTACAACTCATGTAGTGAAGACCTTGACCCTGCATAACATGTTAACCTACTTCTAGTCCCTCTCAGATACCTGAGAATCCACCTTCCCCGAATTGGCTCCAAACTCTCTGACAACTCCCACTGCTTGCTAAAACTTAGGTCTATACCAGACCTCATGTGATTTTGAACACTATTTTAAGCTCAACTTGAACTGTCCAGCCGTTGGTGTGCTTATCGATTCTGCATCTTGTGTATTGAACCCTGCCAACACCTTCTTCACATCAGCTCCCACTAGAGACAAAATCAACTTGTGATCTTTCATGTCTCTCATGCCAAATAATTTCACTGCTCTGAAATTCTTCATGACATACCTTTGAACTAATTTTACCTTTAGCTCAGAAACTCCCTACGTGTGTAACCCTGTAACAAGCAACCACACAATAGTAACATGATAATGTTGCAATCATCATCCAACCTGGTAAAGAAAACACAATGGGAACATTAACCTTGACTAAAGCCATGCTTTGTCATACACATGTCAACCCTGTACCACTGTCCTATATCTTGCTCAAGACCATATACCTTGGCCTTCCATCTCACGTATCCATCCACTCTCTTCTTTAAACTAGGAATCCATTCATCTATCATTGCTTTCATCTCAGCTGGCAACTCTACCAAATCTCTCACTTAGTTCTCTTTTGAAGAATTCATGCCATGCTCCCACAGTTTCCTAGATTCTACTTGCATTGCCTCTTCACGTCTTCCTAGTTCTTGACCATCGGTGAGCAACAAGTAGTATAAAGAAGGTGAATAATGAATATGAGGCTTACTTACCCTTTCAGTCCTCCACATGGGCATTTGAAACCCCTTGACAGCTTGTTGTCCACCCAACATCCATTCTAGTGACCGATCTCAGCCATCTCTCAGTCTGCACCTGATTGACATTGGTTCCATGCAACTGACCTGTCTACCAACATCAGTTCTTACTTGATTGACATCGATTCCACCTACCCGACACCACTGACTCTATTGATCTGCACATGACCGATGTTGGTATCTATCTATTTGATGTTGGTTTCCCATGACCAATGTCGGTAACTGTGTTTTCTTGTGAGTGATGACTTTTTACCTGCGAGCTCACCTTGGATCAAAACCCTGTCCAAATTAACATAGCCCTACTCAAAATAATTCAGTCCCCTCAGCTGATATCTATTTGTCATCTCCTCCACGAACACCAAGGCTTTCCAATTCTTAAGTTTGTCAAAGATATATGTCTTCTGCTTAAGAACATGCATTCCCTTCTTACATATGTGACCAAGCCTACAAAGCTAAATCTCTCCAACAGAAGGTGAATCGGTAATATAAGTAGATAGATAAAGGATACGTACTTTCTTACCACCATCTAATTTAAGTGCATCAACTCTGAGAGTTACTGTGCATCTCTCATCACCCAACTTTCTTGAAGAAATTAGACTCATCTCCAAGACTGGTACCTGCATGACCTCATTCAACACTCGTGTGTTACTTGACTACAATTTCAGCTTCACTTCCCCTTTGCCAACCATGTGACAAGGCTCACCAACCCCTAAATAAATATCTCCAAAGTCTCCCTAGACGTACTCATGAAAAGATGTTCTATTTTGGGCTGCATGGAAAGAGGCAACAGAATCTATAGACCAAGATTCTACTTTAACTAGAGCATCTTGTGCAACATCACCTATAACATCTACTTCTTCCTTTTATTCATGCTGATCTTCTACCAACTAGCAACCTTTCTTTACCTGCTCTTTCTTTCCATCAATCTGTAATTGACCATTCGTGCTATTCAGTTTCTCCATTTGTAGCTTACTTTCTTCAGCCATTGCTATACTCCCACTCAATCAAAAACCCTTGTGAGTGACCTGTAATCAATGAGACACTTAACATGCTTTGACCACCTATTAGTGTACTTAACCACCCTCTGATACCAATTATCAAGATTGGTACCAACCAGGTCAACCTGCTCTGATACCAACTGTCAGGATCCTACTGCCCACTAAGGGCACACTTGATTACCTTTGTATTAGCAACTAAACATGGAATTTAACCAGAATGATAAGTAACTAGAAATATAAAACAACACAGAATATGAGAGACAATACCCAATTGTATTAATACTCATTCAGAAGAAAATACAATAAAGAAGATGCCACACTTCTTCTTCCCACACCTCTAGAGTTCCCACACTTCTAGGGCTCACCAGTAATTCTCCTTCAATAGTTCACTCTCTCAATTACGATCACAATAATCAACTCAAACACAGAGTTGTTGTTCACCTCCACCAGTCAATAACAACACTGCCAGTATACCAAGTACACAATCATACTCCAAGTAGATCTCCCTGCTCTTGCAACAACCTGCAAATCACCAGACCTTACTTACCATGTAGATGTCTCTACAACTTGAAGAACCCTTGTCCTTGCCTCACCAAGTCCTTATGATTCTTCAACTAGTACCCCAGTGGATCTTCTACCAAAACTTACATAACTTGCAACTCTCCCTGATCATACACACACTCAGCACCCCTTTGGAACTAGGAGGACCTACTCTTGATCTCTCTACAAGCACAATGGCTATCTAGCACCCAGGGAATCCCTGCTTTAATCCCTCACACTTTACAATACAGCCCATGAGTCTATTATATAGATCTCATGCAAATAATAATTAAACCTTAATTACAATAATTAGACATGCAACTCAAGACCAAAAATAGTCTTTTACATGCAAACAATCAGTTCATTAAACTAACAGTTTGTCAACTCATAGTTATATAACTGCATAGGTCACCAACGTCGGTCCCTATCTGTCTAGAGGTGACTGACATTAGTTGATCTTTGACCGATGTTAGCAGCTTCTTGTCCACTCTTGACCGACATCGGTGGTCCTGACTGACACTGGTTACTGTGACACTTCAATAACTCCTCCTATTTGCATCCTAGTGAAGCTTTTAGCTCCACAACCTAATAATCTCCCACTTGGAGATAAATAGCTACACTTATACCTATACTTGTATCTTTATATAATTCATTTCCTAACTTCTATCCCTCTTTAAGTTCAATCTTGAAGACCAACCACCACATAACCTGTGGTGCACCTCCTGTCATCCAAGTAACCTGCCACATTCAAACCTACAACTCATGTAGTGAAGACCTTGACCCTGCATAACATGTTAACTTACTGCTAGTCCCTCTTAAATACCTAAGAATCCACCTTCCTTGAATTGGCTCCAAACTCTTTGACAACTCCCACTACTTGGGAAAACTCAGGTCTACACCAGACCTCATGTGATTTCAAACACTGTTCTAAGCTCAACTTGAACTGTCCAGCCCTTGGTGTGCTTACCAATTCTGCATCCTGCATATTGAAACCCACCAACACCTTCTTCACATCAGCTCCCATTAGAGACAGAATAAACCTGTGATCTTCCATGTCTCTCATGCCAAACAATTTTGTTGCTCCCAAATTCTTTATGACATACCTCTGAACTAACTTTACCTTTAGCTTAGAAACTCCCTGCATGTGTAACCCTGCAACAAACAACCACACAATAGTAATATGATAATGTTGCAATCATCATCCAACCTGGTAAAGAAAACACAATGGGAACATTGACCTTGACTAAAGCCATGCTTTATCATACACCTATCAACCGTGTACCACTGTCTTGTAGCTTGCTCAAGACCATATACCTTGGCCTTCCATCTCACATATCCATCCACTCTCTTCTTTAAACTGGGAATCCATTCATCTATTAGTGCTTTCATCCTGGCTAGGAACTCTACCAAATCTTCTGCTTGGTTCTCTTCTAAAGAATTCATGCCATGCTCCCACTATTTCCTAGATTCTACCTGCATTGTCTCTTCACATCTTCTTGGTTCTTGACCATCGGTGAACAACAAGTAGTATAAAGAAGGTGAACAATGAATATGAGGCTTACTTACCCTTTCAGTCCTCCACATGGGTGTTTGAGACCCCTTGACAGTTTGTTGTCCACCCAACATCCATTCTAGTGATCGATCTCAGCCATCTCTCAATCTGCACCTGATCGACGTCGATTCCATGCAACTTACTTATCTGCCAACATCGGTTCCTACCTGACTAACATCGATTTGACCTACCTAACACCATTGACTCTACTAATCTACACATGACTGACATCATTATTTGTCTGTTTGACGTTGGTTTCCCATGATCAATGTTGGTAACTGTGTTTTCCTGTGAGTGATGACTTTTTACCTGTGAGCTCACCTTGGATCAAAACCCTATCCAAATTAACATAACCCTGCTCATAATAATTCAATCCCCTTAACTGATCTTTGTCCGTCATCTCCTCCATGAACACCAAGGCTTTCCAGTTCTTAAGTTTGTCAAAGATATATGTCTTTCACTTAAGAACATGCATTCCCTTCTTACATATGTGACCAAGCCTACAAAGCCACATCTCTGCAATAGAAGGTGAATTATTAATATAAGTAGATAGATAAAGGATACCTACTTTCTTACCACCATCTAATTCAAGTGCATCAGTTGTGAGAATTATTGTGCATCTCTCATCACCTAACTTTCCTAAAGAAATTAGACTCATCTCCAAGACTGATACCTGCATGACCTCATTCAACACCCATGTGTTACCTATCTGTAATTTCAGCTTCACTTCCCCTTTGCAAACCATGTGACAAGGCTCACTAACCCCTAAATAAATCTCTCCAAAGTCTCCCTAGACATACTCATGAAAAGATGCTCTATTTCGGGCTGCATGGAAAGAGGCAACATAATCTATAGACCAAGATTCTACTTTATCCAGAGCATCTTGTGCAACATCACCAACAACATCTGCTTCTTCCTTTTCTTCATGCTGATTTTCTACCAACCAATAACCTTTCTTTACCTGCTCTTTCTTTCCATCAATATGTAATTGACCATTTGTGTTATTCAGTTTCTCCATTCGTAGCTTACTTTTTTCTGCCATTGCTATACTCCCACTCAATTAGAAACCCCTGTGAGTGACTTGTAATCAAGAAAACATTTAACATGCTCTAACCACCTGTTAGTGTACTTAACCACCCTCTGATACCAATTGTCAAGATTGGTACCAACTAGGTCAACCTGCTCTGATACCAACTGTTAGGATCCTACTGCCCACTAAAGGCACACTTGATTACCTTTTTATTAGCAACTAAACGCAAAATTTAACTAGAATGATAAGTAACTATAAATATGAAACAACACAAAATATGAGAGACAATACCCAATTGTATTAATACTCATTTAGAAGAAAATACAATAAAGAAGATGCCACACTTCTTCTTCCCACACCTCTAGAGCTCTCACACTTCTAGGGCTCACCAGTAATTCTCCTTCAACAATTCACTCTCTCAATTATGGTCACAACAATCAACTCAAACATAGAGTTGTTCATCTCCACCAGTTAGTAATAATGCTGCCAGTATACCAAGTACACAACCATACTCCAAGTAGATCTCCCTGCTCTTGCAACAACCTGCAAATCACCAGATTTTACTTACCATGTGGATGTCTCTACAACTTGAAGAACCCTTGTCCTTGCCTCACTAAGTCCTTATGATTCTTTAACCAGTACCACAGTGGATCTTCTACCAAAAATTACACAACCTGCAACTCTCCTTGATCATACACACTCAACACCCCTTTAGAACTAGGAGGAGCTACTCTTGCTCTCTCTACAAGCACAATGGCTATCTATCACCCCAGGAATCCCTACTTTGATCCCTCACACTTTACAATACAACCCATGAGTCTATTATATAGATCTCATGCAAACAATAATTAAACCCTAATTATAATAATTAGACACACAACTCAAGACCAAAAATAGAATTTTACATGCAAACAACTAGTTCGTTAAACTAACAATTCATCAACTCACAATTTTGGAACTACACAGGTGACTGACATCGATCCTTGTCTGTCTAAAGGTGACTGACATCAGCTAATCTCTGACCGATGTCGGTAGCTTCCTATCTACTCCTGACTGACATCGGTGGTCCTGACCGACACTGGTTACTGTGACACTTCAACAAATCCTCTTGTTCGCATCTATGTGAAGCTTTTAGCTCCACAACCTAACAATGTTCATTTTGAAACACATGTACAGTTTGATGATAATTTTGCATCTCATGACTCTTCATCTTCTTCCATGCCTTATTATTCTTATTTTCATTATTCACCTCCTCTCAAGGATTCATTCTTTGAGGATTTAGTTTAGGAGATTCTTGAGGAGGTTATAGAGGATGAAGATACTATTCACACTAATGTTACCACTATGTCTTGATTGGCATGTACTATAGTTTTTAAGGAAACACGTTTCATATAGGATCTTACACCTACTTGACATCATTGTACACATTATATGGGAACTAGACTTTTCTGTTAAGCATTCTCTCCAGGGATCCCCTATCCTTTTCATAAGCTCATGGGATATAGGAATGGGATGATGAAATGATAGATGAAAATTATTCATTAATGAAGAATAATACTTGGGATTTGGTCACTCTTCTTAAGGGAATAAATTATATTAGGTGTAAGTGGATTTACCACACCGAGTATACAATTGATGGGTCCATTGACAAGTATATGGCATGTCTTATTACAAAGGGTTCTCACAAGTTGAAGGTATTGAATACTCTAATATGGTATGCCCATTTATAAGATGGATTATGTTCACCTTGTACTTTCTATTACTATGTCATAGGATTGACTAGTATGTCCAATAGGCATTAAGATTTCTTTCTTTCATGGAGACTTGCATGAGGAAATCTAAATAAAGTAGCCTGTTGGGTATTTTTTTGATTCCTCTCTTATTTTTTGACTTAGGATGTCTCTTTATGGTCTCTAATAGGACAATCAATTTTGGTATGAGAATATGGATTCATTTCTGTTAGGTTGTGGAGCTAAAAGCTTCACCTGGATGCAAATATGGAGGGTTGCTGAGTGTCACAGTCACCGACATCGGTAGGCCACACCAACGTCAGGCAGGGGTCAACAAAAAGCAACCAACATCGGTAGGACTCGGCCAACATCGGTCACCTCTAGTTAGACAGGGACCGACGTCGGTCACCTATGTGGTTCCAGAACTGGTTGTTGATGAACAATTAGTTAGTTGAATGGGTTGTTTGCATGTTAAAGACTACTTCGAGTCTTGAGCTGCTTGTCTAAATTAGTGTATGCATGGGATCTATATAATAGACCCATGGGGCTGTATTTTAGGGTGTAGAACTATGAGATTTCTTCCCATGATATAATCAAGTAGGATTCTTCATGTATGTAAGATCAAGGTTGGTCTATAGGGTGTTGCAAGATCATGGTGGAGATTTACATGTGATAAGTAAGATCAAGGTGGTCTGCAGGTGTGTGTGCGAGGGTCAAAAGGAGATCTGCGGGGGAGAAAGATCCAAGGTGAAAACAACACATCAAGGAGCAAGATCATGGTGAGATCTACTTGGAGTACCAGTTCGTACTCAGTTGTAGTGGCATTGTTGTACTGACTGGTTGAGGTGAAAAACAACTCTATGCTTGAGTTGTTTGTTGTGACCTGTATTGAGAGAAGATTAATCTTGAGGGAAGATTATTGGTGTGCCCATAAAGTGGAAGAAGAGTGTGATCTCTTTGTTGTAATTTCCTTCTAAGTTGAATATAATTGTGTGTTGCCTCTCATATTCTGTGTTATTTCTCATTGATAGTTACTTGTACTTTTGGTTATTTTTGTATCTTAAGTTCCTTATATAATGGTAATCATGTGTGCTCTTAATTCTGACAAGTTGTGTTAGAGCTTTGGGGAACCTAGGTCTTATCAAATGGTATCAGAGCAAGGTTGGAGGTTCTTAGGGTGAGGTTTACTAATAGGTGGTTTTAGATCTATTAAGTGTTGTTGATTACAGGTTACTCTTAGGGGTTTTTGATTGAGTGGGAGTATAGCAACGGCAGAAGAAGGTAAGCTAAGAATGGAGAAATTCAGACACAGGTGTAACACCACAGGGTGTGTGATGGTTAGTCTTCAAGATTGAGCTTGAAGAGGAATACAAGCCAAGATATAGATTAGACAATGTACTGGTATAGGTACAGGTGCAGCTACTTATCTCCAAGTGGGAGATTGTTAGGTTGTGGAGCTAAAAGCTTCACCCGGATGCAAACATGGAGGGTTGATGAGTGTCACAGTCACTGACATCGGTAGGCCACACCGACATTGGGTAGGGGTTGATAGAAAGCAACCAACATCGGCAGGAGTTAGCTGATGCCAGTCACCTCCAATCAAATAAGGACCAACATTGGTTGCCTATGTGGTTCCAGAACTGGTTGTTGACGAACAGTCAGTTAGTTGAATGGGCTGTTTGCATGTTAAAGACTACTTCGAGTCTTGAGCTGCTTGTCTAAATTAGTGTATGCATGAGATCTATATAATAAACCCATGGGGCTATATTGTAAGGTGTAGAACTATGAGAGTTCTTCCCATGATAGAATCAAGTAGGATTCTTCATGTATGTAAGATCAGGGTTGGTCTACAGGTTGTTGCAAGATCATGGTGTAGATCTACATGTGATAAGTAAGATCAGGGTGGTCTGCAGGGGTGTGTGTGTGCGAGGGTCAAAATGATATCTGCGGGGGAGCAAGATCATGGTGAGATCTACTTGGAGTACCAGTTTGTACTCAGTTGTACTGGCAGTGTTGCACTAATTGGTTGAGGTGAAAAACAGCTCTGTGCTTGAGTTTTTTGTTGTGACTTGTATTGAGAGAAGATTACTCTTGAGGGAAGATTACTGGTATGCCCAAAAAGTGGAAGAAGAGTGTGATCTCTTTGTTGTAATTTCCTTCTAACTAAGTTGAATACAATTGTGTGTTGCCTCTCATATTATGTGCTATTTTTCATTGATAGTTACTTGTACTTCTAGTTATTTCCACATCTTAAGTTGCTTATATAATGGTAATCATGTGTGCTCTTAATTTTGACAAGTTGTGTCAGAGCTTTGGGGAACCTAGGTCCTATCAATTTCTTCTCTATTGGGTTTATTCATAGCCACTCTGATCCCATAGTGTATATTCAATATATTATGGAGGACATTTTTATTTTGGTATTATATGTTGATGATATGCTTCTCATAAGTAGCTCTTCATCTTAGATTCAAACTATTCAACATAGTTTAACATGATAGATCTTGGCCTTTTGCATTTTTGCCTTGGTTTATAGATTTAATAATTAGATATAGGGATATATTTGAGTCAATATAAGTATACACTTGATCTTATTTAGCATTTTGGCATGGCTAATTGCAATCCAAGTCATCTTTTTTAGTCTGGAGTGAATCTCAATACCTCTTACAATACTCAACTTTATGATCCTACATTATATAGGTAGATGGTTGGGAGTATTATTGATGCCCTGCTGTCTAGCCATTCAAACACACTGTCATCCTTTATTGCTTCTGCATATGCATAACCTACATCCAATGTTCATGCCCTTCAAAACTTAATACACTCCTCCATGCTTCGCTCCCATTCAGGATTGTGTTAAGGTTCATGACTCGGTCTGCTATGTCCATTCTAATAGATCATTAACCTCTCAGCTCGGCCCTATACAAATACATAGACTCTGCAATATATATATCTAACTCATATTGCAATTCATCTTTTCACAAAATCAAAATGACCCGACCCTGCAGAGTCCATAGATTTTGGAAAGCTTCCTTAGCTGCTCACTCTGTGTAAGGTTACAGGTGCTGTATATGGTTATGGATTGCGGTTTGCTTGGCTAAAAGGTCCTACCAAATTAAAAACATCAAGACAACACCCAAATAATCTTATATTAGTTTCATATTGAGCAATTTCTGCCTCTATCTCTTGAAGAGCTCCTTATCATATATCAGCAACTCTTGCAAGATCCATCCTACGTTCTGTCTCCTACAAAGTATACAGCAATTCCTCACGCTTTTGTTTCAAACGTCGGATTTCATCCATCCTCTCTTTTCTTTTTTTTCTTATCTCTCAAATCATTGAGCTCATTTTGAACCTCAACCAACCGAGCCTTGCTGGCTTTATCTTTTTCCTTTTACAGAGCATGCAATTCAACTCCCAGTTGAATTCATTTCCTTTCAAGAGCGTCTATTTCTTCAGGCTGACTATCTAGTTGTACTTTCACATTTGCACATGAACAATTGTAAGACCCTGGCAAATTATGACATACATCGTAGCTCTAATTAAGACACCCATTGTACAACCACCTGAGATACCCAATATACTCTCATCGGACAATTGACAAACAAATTTGAATCCGATTTTATAGCTCTAAATATGACTTCTCATATAAGTAACAGTATTTATGTATGAGAAGTGTTATCCCTTTTGTAACTATACCATGTACTATCCATCTAAAAAGAATGAGAAGATATAATCTATATATAAGTAATTGGACTCACATCTGGCTTGATCAGCTACAGAGAATGTAAAATAAACAGACGTCCATCTTATTTAGTCCTAGGATATGGGTACAAATGTTCCAATATATCCGAATCTCATCACAAAGAGTGCCGCAGCTTGCAGGTAGAGATAGATGTAGAAGTTCCAAGACATGCAGTCTTCCTCCTATTCTTGAACGAGATTTTTTTTTATCTATTTTTCCTGATTTATACTTCAAGGCATCTCCAAGCTTATCTATCACAACCCACTCATTGACTCGGCTAGCTTCCAATATCCATAATTTCATCAGGATTCAACTTTACGGGATAAATGTAATCCTCATAGACTCGAGTCTGCCTCTATATCCTTCCACAAATTGATGTTTCTTAACAGGCAAGGAAAACAAATAGATCTGTTCAAGGAAATGGATTTTACCTTCTCTGACCAGACGGCCGAGCTTTGCTATAGGCACCCGATTTTCTTCTTCTTCTCTGCGTCCTCTATGTTTGCCACGACAGTCAATACAACCTCGACCTCTATCCTTGTCACTGAAGCGTTTAGATTTAGACCATACAACTGTGTCCAGGTTAGAAATGATTACATCATTTCCAAATGCCGCTTTTCACCAGAGTGATTTCGAAGGGACTTCTTGATCTGCGTCTTCTAAGCTAAGGAATTCCCATGTATGAGTCATTTGCAAATTTCTTTAATTATTAGGAGATACAGATAATTCTTATGAGCATCTTTATTTCTTTCAACTCAGATCCTTCCTCAATCTCTGCCTCCTTCCTATCCGATCCACCACCTACTAATAAGTCTCCCCTTGCACCACAACTTTTTTTGTTGTTGCACGGTTTTGATTTTTTTTATGATTCTGCATGATCTTCAGCCGGTTGTCTCCAACGTTGGCGGTATACATGGCCCTGACAGCACACAGGCTTTCATACTAGACTTTTAATACGAAACAGCTTCAAAAACCTCCTAAAATGACTCAACAATATCCTTCAATCGAAGAATCCAACTAATACACACTAATTATGTTTTGACTCGCCTTATTCCATATGGAACAAGGTGTCATGGCTTATTTTGCCTACAAATTACAATTTTTAAAAATTTGAATTACAACTTTATACTATGCACCCGTAGATGCTCCTGCATCAGACTACCATGCTTGAAATTTGTCATGAGCCCCTTTTCATCTATGCTTATTTGCTTTTTTTTTGGCTGCAATTAAAAGCCATCCATTGTTCTCTTCCTCAACTGTTTCTTCATATTGATGTACATGTTCCATAGCACCACATTTTGTTCTTTTCTTGGACTTCTTGTTCATTCTTACACATGATGCAAAGTCAAAATCATTGATTTTCTCAAACCAATCTTTCTTCTTTCTTTGGTTTTTCTTTTTCTTCTTGTATTTCCTTCTTCTTATCTCTTTCTCAGCTGCAATCTTCCATATCCATGTTTCATCTTCATATGTGTCTCCAAAGTTTTTATCTTCCATACCTGCATTCAAAACATCAAAAGCAACCTTAGTAGAAAAATATTGAGGCCATGAAGCCTCTTGGCTGCCTTCACATTTTTGCTCTTGTTTCTTGACCAAAACTGCCTTGGTCTCATTGCTTTGCTCTTGTCTTGTTCCACTCTTTCCAATGATGCCTTCACTATAGCTTGTACCTTCCTTCATCTCTCTTGAATTACCAAACAGCTCCTCTATAATTCTCAACTCTACCTTTAGTGAGATCTCATCTATCTCACAACCTTCATCAAACTTGGGCTTATCAACCTGAAGGATTGCTTGTTCCTTACTAGCCTTACTCTTCATTTCATCACTCAACACAAACTCATTCAAATCTTCATGTCCTATATCAAACTTAGGACCAGATTGTCTTTCATCTTCTATAATTACATTCATCCATTTTATGGTTTCTTCATACAAATCAGCTTCTTCATCAACATCAATAAATTCATCAAAAACAATTGCAGTATTCATACCTTCTGTCTCCTTGCTTTCTTCAATCTCTGCTTGAAGCCATCTTGTCTGTTCTGCTGCATATTCTTTCCTTTCCTCATCATCCATCCCTTTGGAAGTCTCTCCTTGCTGCATATTAGTCCTTACAGCCACTTTCCATTCTTCAGTTTTCAAAAAAATATCATTAAATGATTCAAACAAATCATTATCCCTTTCATTACAAACAATTGTCTTACCTTTCCATGTACTTGTGTTATCCTTCACCTTTCTCCATTGATTTCTTGGTGTTGCTATCTGAACACTCACATCTTCACTCTTAGCCTTCTTAGGCACCCATACTTGTTTCTCTTTCTTCCCATTTCTCTTCTCAAGCCATGTAGGCATCCTGTAACCATGCCCTTTTGACAATATGGAAAAACTAACTTTGTTTATCCTCTTATTTTCTTGCACATTCATATGAGGAAAATCAATCTTATAAGGTAAACTTGCCTGCTTGCTTACTTGTTGATTGCTTGTGTGCTTCACCATCCACTTAAGCATTATGTAGCCATGATTGACTGCTTTGTGTGAGGATTTCATCTTCCTCTTGCCTCTTCTAACCTGTGTAGTAATATCTTCATGCTCACAATAACAATCAAAATCAGCACTTAACACTTCATTTACCTCTTTGTTAGCTTGTTCCACAGAGCAATCTTTCTCTTCCTTTGTGCTTGGCTGTCCTCTTTCTTCTTCTTGGCATTCAATGGCATCTTGAAATTTAGCTTCATCTCCCTTATCAACAGCAAACTCACTTCTCTCTTCTGCACATTCACTTGTGCACTTAGTGTCTTCTCCTGCACCAATTTCTTCACTCTTCAAGGCCATTCTCTTGACCTTCATAAGGCTGCTCATACCTGCATTTACCCATTCAAAGACAATATTAGAAATAAAAACAAGAGACCACAATGTCTCCATGAGTGCTCTCTTCATCAACACTCTCATCTTTCCAAGTGCTCTTCCTGGCACTTCATCCTTTCTTTCTTCTCTCTTATTCTCCTTAATGAGAACCTTCTTCTCAACTTCTTCTTCTTGCTGCTCACTTGGCAACCTTCTTATCTTCTTCAAGCCTCTATGGGCTTCTCTCTTCATGGAAATCTTATTTTGCCTTCTTCTCCTCTTCACTAGGAGATCTATAGGCCACTTCAACCTCTTCTTCATTGGCCATACCCATGCTTGCTTATCCATCTGCATCCAAGACTCATATTCATCTTTAATCTTAGCTAACTCTCTCTTCAAATTAGTAATTTCTTTATCAAGTACAAAACTATCCATACCTTTGATGCTTGCTTTCTTCTTGGTGCCCTCTTGTACCTTGTTGTTCTGTAGTGCCTTCAACAACACTTCCATCTCTGAGATCTTCACCCAAGTCTTTTCCACCTTGGTCTCTTGATCCCTTGTCTCACCCAAGCCTTTCTTCCTTGACTAGTCTTTTGACAACCCATGTGATCTCACCTAGGCCTTTTGCATCCTAGTCTTTTGATCCTCTTCTCAATCCTGCAGCAACTCTTTAGACAACTCTTTAACAAACACAAATTACAAATCCAAGCTTACCTTGCTTTGGATCTTTCTCTTGAGCATCCACTGTGCTCCCTTACTTTTTAGCTCTCCAAGCTTCAAACTCCATCCTTTACCTCACCTAAGTCTGTTTCACCTTAGTCTTTTGGCAAACTATCCAAGCTTCCTCTTGGATCTTCTTCTCTAAGCCTCAATGGCTTGGCTGCCTTTCTCTTCACCTATTTGCTTCTTAACAAAATAAATTCATAACAAAAGCAAAGTTGCTCATACCTTTCTTTAGCAGAGTCTTCTAGTACTGTCTCCTATTGATCCCTTTACCAATTCCTGTCACAACTGTAACATCATTCTTTTCTTAATTCTACAGCAACAAATTATCAATTCCCAAGAACTTTCAAGCTCTGATACCAAAATTGATGCACTGCTGTCTAGCCATTCAAACACACTGTCGTCCTTTATTGCTTCTGCATATGCATAACCTGCATCCAATGTTCATGCCCTTCAAAACTTAATACACTCCTCCATGCTTCTCTCCCATTCAGGATTGTGTTAAGGTTCATGACTCGGTCTGCTATGTCCATTCTAATAGATCATTAACCTCTCAGCTCGGCCCTATACAAATACATAGACTCTGCAATATATATATCTAACTCAGACTGCAATTCATCTTTTCACAAAATCAAAATGACCCGACCCTGCAGAGTCCGTAGATTTTGGAAAGCTTCCTTAGCTGCTCACTCTGTGTAAGGTTACAGGTACTGTATATGGTTATGGATTGCGGTTTGCTTGGCTAAAAGGTCCTACCAAATTAAAAACATCAAGACAACACCCAAATAATCTTATATTAGTTTCACATTGAGCAATTTTTGCCTCTATCTCTTGAAGAGCTCCTTATCATATATCAGCAACTCTTGCAAGATCCATCCTACGTTCTGTCTCCTACAAAGTATACAGCAATTCCTCACGCTTTTGTTTCAAACGTCGGATTTCATCCATCCTCTCTTTTCTTTTTTTTCTTATCTCTCAAATCATTGAGCTCATTTTGAACCTCAACCAACTGAGCCTTGCTGGCTTTATCTTTTTCCTTTTACAGAGCATGCAATTCAACTCCCAATTGAATTCGTTTCCTTTCAAGAGCGTCTATTTCTTCAGGCTGACTATCTAGTTGTACTTTCACATTTGCACATGAACAATTGTAAGACCCTGGCAAATTATGACATACATCGTAGCTCTAATTAAGACACCCATTGTACAACCACCTGAGATACCCAATATACTCTCATCGGACAATTGACAAACAAATTTGAATCTAATTTTATAGCTCTAAATATGACTTCTCATATAAGTAACAGTATTTATGTATGAGAAGTGTTATCCCTTTTGTAACTATACCATGTACTATCCATCTAAAAAGAATGAGAAGATATAATCTATATATAAGTAATTGGACTCACATCTGGCTTGATCAGCTACAGAGAACGTAAAATAAACATACGTCCATCTTATTTAGTCCTAGGAGATGGGTACAAATGTTCCAATATATCCGAATCTCATCACAAAGAGTGCCGCAGCTTGCAGGTAGAGATAGATGTAGAAGTTCCAAGACGTGAAGTCTTCCTCCTATTCTTGAACGAGATTTTTTTTTATCTATTTTTCCTGATTTATACTTCAAGGCATCTCCAAGCTTATCTGTCACAAACCACTCATTGACTCGGCTAGCTTCCAATATCCATAATTTCATCGGGATTCAACTTTACGGGATAAATGTAATCCTCACAGACTTGGGTCTGCCTCTATATCCTTCCACAAATTGATGTTTCTTAACAGGCAAGGAAAACAAATAGATCTGTTCAAGGAAATGGATTTTACCTTCTCTGACCAGACGGCCGAGCTTTGCTATAGGCACCTGATTTTCTTCTTCTTCTCTGCATCCTCTATGTTTGCCGCGACAGTCAATACAACCTCGACCTCTATCCTTGTCACTGAAGCATTTAGATTTAGACCATACACCTGTGTCCAGGTTAGAAATGATTACATCATTTCCAAATGCCGCTTTTCACCAAAGTGATTGCGAAGGGACTTCTTGATCTGCGTCTTCTAAGCTAAGGAATTCCCATGTATGAGTCATTTGCAAATTTCTTTAATTGTTAGGAGATACAGATAATTCTTCTGAGCATCTTTATTTCTTTCAACTCAGATCCTTCCTCAATCTCTGCCTCCTTCCTATCCGATCCACCACCTACTAATAAGTCTCCCCTTGCACCACAACTTTTTTTGTTATTGCACGGTTTTGATTTTTTTTATGATTCTGCATGATCTTCAGCCGGTTATCTCCAATGTTGGTGGTATACATGGCCCTGACAGCACACAGGCTTTCATACTAGACTTTTAATACGAAACAGCTTCAAAAACCTCCTAAAATGACTCAAAAATATCCTTCAATCGAAGAATCCAACTAATACACACTAATTATTTTTTGACTCCCCTTATTCCATATGGAACAAGGTGTCATGGCTTATTTTGCCTACAAATTACAATTTTTAAAAATTTGAATTACAACTTTATACTATGCACCCGTAGATGCTCCTGCATCAATTATGTATTTAACCCATACTTGCCTTGATATTTAATTTGCAGTTGGGTTTGTATATAGGTTTGCACATGACCCTCATGATAGTCATTGGTAGGATACCAAGAGGATCCTATGATATCTAAGAGGCACTACTCATTTTGGATTACACTACACCAAGGATTCTACTAGGTTGGATAGAATGATTAAGATTAGGTAGGTTCTCTTGATGACAAGCATTCCATTTATAGATACATATTTTGTATTAGCTATTCACCTATTACTTGTTTGTGAAAGAAGTAACATGTTATTACACTTTCATCTACAAAGGTTTAGCACAGGGCAATAATTATAGTGAGTGAGTAGATTTTTTGGCTTTGTTAGTTATTAATAGAGTTTGGCTTCACATAGAATTCACCCATTGTACTTTAGTATGACAACCAGAGTGTAATTCACATATCTCTAAACATAGTTAAGCATAAATAGACTAATCACATTGAGGTACATATTCAATTCATTTTTTAGCACATTCAAGATGGTGTTCTTAGCTTGGAGTACATTTTGACTCAGTAGTAGGTTGCATACATATTCACAAAGCTTTTTACATTACCTCATTTCATTGAGTTCTATGTCATGTTTTGGGTTTCAAAATTTGTTTCTAGGGGGTTTTTGTGAAAACATCTTCCATCTTCATTTCATATATACATATTATACATGAGTACCTTATCAGGTCTAGTTATTACAACTCATACTGTGGATATGCCACTATTTATTTTTTGGCATTTCTTAGCCCTTAGATTCACTTGAGGGGGGATATTAGAGTATGTATTTCATGAATTTTATAATTTATTATCTATTTATTTCATCTTTTAGTAAGTTTGTCCAATGTGAATATTTATCCCACATTGGTCAATTAGGCTAGTTCTATGTCTCACCTTGCCTATTTATGCAAGAGATTACCTAATGGACTAACATGCTTCATTTTGAATAATATATTATTTGACATATTTTTCCATATCATATATATAGCTTATTTGTGTGATTTTTTTTCTTACACTTTAGATTCTTAGGTTAGAATGCCTTTACTATTCCTAACAAGCTTTACTTGTAGTTTTAATGATCCTAATATTTTTGTCAAAATTACTTCAAATGACATTGTTATCATTATTTTATTTGTTGATGACTTAATCATAACTAATAGTAATAGTTCAATGGTTTTTTACACTAAAAGGCTTTGAATAATACCTTTTAAATGATTTATTTGGGTCTCTTACATTATTTTTTAGGCATTCAGGTTTAGCAAGACAAGGATAAAATCTCCATTTCTCAATCTAAATATGCATATGATTTATTATGTAGATTTAATATGTTAGATTGCAAACGTATTACTAATCCTTGTGAACTTGGTGTTAAATTACTTAATGATATGGAAACAAAAAATGTTGATCCAACTCTATATAGACAATTAGTTGGTAGTTTGAATTATCTTACTCATACTAATCCTGATATTGCTTTTTCTATTGGATTAGTTTCTCGATTTATGTCTAAACCTCAAGCTACTCATTTTACATCTACTAAAATAATTATTCATTATTTTAAAGGTACTCTATATTTTGGCATTGATTATACCTTGAATAGTAATTTTTCTTTGGTAATTTATTCAAATTTTGATTGGGTTGATGATCCTAATGATTGTAGATTAACAAGTGGTTATTACAACTCAATGGGTTTCATCACTATTTCATAGAATAGTAAAAATCAAAATATTTTATATCTATATTCAATATAATATTAGTATGAATATTTTAATCATGTTGTAAAGGAATCTATTTGGCTTAGAAGACTTCTTACAGATTTGGGCCACCCATAATATTTAGCAACTCTAATTTTTGGTGATAATCAAAGTTTCATTGCCTTAGAAAAAGATTAGTTTTCCATGAAAGGTTCAAGCACATTGAGATTCAAAATCACTTTCAATGCAGTCTTCTTGAAAATAATCAAATTATTCTCTCTTTCTATGCTATTGTAGATCAAATGCTTGATATCTTCACTAAGCCACTATGTAAAGACAAGTTTGTTTTCTTTTGTAACAAGTTATGATTGAAGTAAGTTCACATCAAGGGGGAGATTTAGTGATTTTTCCTCCCTTATTGTTTTTTTCTAAACCCATAAACAAATTTTAAGGGGGAGTGATAGAATTACCCTTTATTTAGGATAATTTATTTTATCTTAAGTTTCTTTTTCATGTGTGAGAAATTTATATTTATGTGATTATTAATTCACATAAATCTAGATTCCATGAAGTGTCACTCACCTCTTTTTTCTCCTTTAATATTTGGGAATTAATTTCATGAGTAACTCCCTCCCCCACATGGCACACACCTCCCTTCTCATTGTATGGGACTAGGACACAAGTGGCATACACTTAGGAAGATTTTAAGTTCATAATGGGATTCTATTTAACTTCCATTTTCCTCATATAGATCTATAAAAGAGCCCCTCATATCCTCTTTCGCTCACTAGGAATCTCATAATTGTCTCTACTCTTCTCTTTTGCTTTCAATTCAATATTGCACTTGGGGATATTTTGGTTTAAATACTTATAATAAGATCATGTCAGTTTTTCTTTGATACATTTAGTTTTATACTTTAAAACTCTTGTCACTTATGGTTTTCTCTTGAGAGGTAACTTAGAACTATGAATTGTTATTTTTATTACACTTTCATTTTATGTCATTGATGATTATTATTGGATTAAAATTCTTCAATTTCACATCAAATGTGCATGCCAAAAACTCTTCACTTAAGATTATATCATCCAGCCCCTCTGAACCACCAACACTATCATCATTAAAAGGTCAAGTACATATATCTTCACATGATCTACAAGGATGGGATTGGGTATGCACATAGGTGGTGTGTCTCTAGAATCAATTTCTAAAAACATGCTTATATGATGAATAAGTGTTTTAGTAAGCACACTGAGAACATGTAAAGTGTTGATCTCCATGACTTCCTTTACCACAAATAGGATCTTAGGATGAAGCGGCTTTTGGGTAGGGATTCTTGCAAGTAGATTATATGTATGACGTGTACTTGGTCGATCCTATGTAGATCCTTTTTCTTGACCCTAAAACTCATCATAATCAAAATAATTTAGAATCTTATTAGAGATAAACTCATAGTAGAGTTTCCTTAAAAAATGTAGTGGGGCATTGAGGTTGTTACATGATGGATAATTAGACACCATCCACCATCAGTCCCATAAATTAGATTTGAGCAAATTTTTTTGGCACCTTATGGATTGGGAAACATTTAGTATTTACTAGAAATGGTACATTGATGGCTAGGTCAATGAATAACACACAAATGGACACTTTTGATATTTATTTATTTTTAACCTCATGTGCTAATAATTTATCATCGTAATAAACCCTACAACTATCTTGATATGTTTCCCATCTATGAATTTGACTCATTATTGAGTCAACTTGACCCAATAATGACACTAGGTTATTGACTATATAGGTGTGATGGGTGTTGATGGATATGACATCCCTCATTCTCCTGATTACTAGTTTAATTTCAATTTTAATTTCTAAAATGTGTGTAGATAGATACTCTTGGCTACCTAGGGATCTTATAAAATTATAAGAGGGTTAGGTGGAATAATATGAGAGTTAAGAGGCTTAGGTTGAGGGTTATCGAAAGGATTAGGAGAGTCACATGGAGGCTAGGTAGAGGGTTAGCTAGAGGATTAGGAGGGTCAATGGAGGGTTATCCATAGGAATATTAGGGTTAGGTGAAAGGTTAGGAGGATTGTTATGGTCTCTTACAATGGATTGGTCTATTTAAATTTAAAAATCAAATCATGTAATTTTTTTTGGTAAAATACAATGTTAGTAGGTGTGAATTTTTATCACTTACCACATCTACATGGTGATATTGGGAATTTTTGGATGTGACAAATTTTCCAATGGACTCTTGGTGAATTTTGAGGTCTTTAGAGGAGAAACATGATTGTAGAATAGTTAGGAGTTTTAAAAATGGTAAGTGGTAGTGTTTGTATGTGGGTTTAACAAAATAATAAAGGTAATGTGTACATGTTATAATAATACATACACATTATTATAATGCATATGCATCATAATAGTATGTATACATTGTTATAACATATATATATTTTGTAATGCACAGGTGTTATGGATCTGTAATTATCAAGCCAAACTTTTAATAACACATACACATTAAAGGGTATGTCCATAAAATTATCCACCAACTCTGTGCACATGACCTCTATATATTCCCATGTATATGTATCCAAGTGTGTATGAATATTTACTCATGTATCTAAAAACTTAGTGCATATTCCCCCATATTCCCCCATAATCTTAATCAATGTGCCAATATCTATCATGTATTTATTTTTTTAATTATTTTGAATCTTTGAAACTATATTATATCATAAAATCTAATTTTTTTGCTCATTTAGTCTTGAATATATAATAAAAGTAAACTATAATCCCCAATTTTGAGATGAGGGATACAGCTTACAAGTCACTCATGTCAAAAGATGAGTTAAGTGTATCACGTGATAAATATATAGTCTTGTATAATCATGTTAGCATGTGGATAATACATTAAGTATAATATACAACACTGAGATATGTATGAAAAATATGTAATGTGAATCATACAAGTGTCATGTCTAGATAGATGTAACAATGGGGTTTAAAATAACCACGTTTGAATAAGATTATGCAGTAAAACAACATGATTTGAATCATGGCACAAATGATCAACAACAACAAGCATAACACATAATGCTCATAAAATATCACACATAATGAAAAAGGACACATACAAGGGATATGAACATGTCAAAACAAATAAATAAAAGGGTCACATGAAAGAGACATATAAATATTTTTAAAAATGAAAAAATTATGTCACACACAAAAGTACAAGTGACCACACACAATAGTAAATAAAATCATAGCCTATCACATGTAAGAAATATACAACATCGAAAGAAAAGTACCATATCCATGTAGAAAAATGTAAGATATGAGTAACAAGAAAGACACTTATAAGATATGTAAATTAACATGGTAAAGAGGTTAGTAAAAATATAATATGTGGTAATGTAACCTAAAAAATAAGACAATGTTAGCATAGGCATGTACTCTAGGTAGAAGGGAGTCCAACATATAAGAAATCATGTATAATATGTATGTCTTGCATCACACTCATATACCTCATGAAATGCATGTGTATATGAAAAATAATATTTCATCTACCAAAAATGTGATAAATAACATATGTAAAAAGGTAATCCAACAACTCATGTCATGCTCAAGTCTTTATTTTTATTTTTTGATAATATTTAGAATGTTTTCAAATTTTTGAAATATTTAAACTTTTTAAGCATTGAATTATATATATTTTTAGAGTGATTAATTATTTATAATATCACTTAAAGTGCATGATGTTCATAGTTGTTGTAGATAAAAGTCCATTCCATATTATACCAAGATCTAATATCTTGAAAATCTCTGAACACTTCTCACTTGTCCATTCATGTCATTTTATCTTCCTGTGTTTTTTAACTCTCTCAATATATGATGTCAATCTACCTCATGATATGCATGTTTAGACTTCTTACATGATCTTTCTCTACATTTAAACTTCATTTAAACATTCATAATCTACCAATCATATCACTCTACTCACATTCTATCTCCCTTGCATTATCCTCTCACCCTAGCCTTCACAAGAATCCTTACTTCACTAGGTTTAAACATCTCATTTTAGTGATCTGATTTTTATGTAAAATGTATTTATTGTGGATATATATTAAAGGTATTGACACACTTAACTCAACCCCATTTAACCACTATTACAATCTTAGAGCTCTTCTCCACTTCTTAGACCATTAAACCCTCATAACCCTTGTAGCCTTTTCCCCCTAGTTTTCTCCTTGTATGGATTGGTATGAATGAATTTTGAGAATCCATCTTAAGTTTCAAAACCCCTCTATCAATTACTTACTCTTACCATTTTTTTTTAAAAATACTTCATCTAATCACTTTTCTAGATGCTTTCTCTCTAAAACTAGGCCTTAGTAGGCCTATTAAACCCTAATTCTCACTCAAATGCTCAAAATCATACTTTGAAAGACCATACAGGTCCAAAAAATTGAAAATATCCTTGGACACACTAATAAAATTTAAACTACCAAATGCTTTTGAATTCTAATGGTGGCATCATTTATTATGCCACTTTTTGTGTGGAACCCTAACCTAGGTTTTTTGTAGTCTTAGATAGGCCTGAGAGGGCTCAAAAATCATTTAATAAATCTTTAAATACTTTAAAAACATTAAAATACCTTTGAAAGGTTTTTATACATGTTTTCCATAATCCAAAACCTTGAATACCTTCTCTTATCACCCTAACAAGCGCAAAACATAATTTCCTCCATTCACTTTTAACATAAGGTGTTTGCACACAGACTAAAATATAATAAGGATGAACATTTGTTAACTTGAGGCCTTAAATGACTCTTTAAAATTTTTCAAAGAGATATTTTAGGTCTATCTAACATAGCTAAAACTTACCCAAAACCTAAAACTCACTTGAATGACTTTCAATCATGATACAATCAGGGATTCTTTTAGGCACTATTATTACAGTCTGCCCCTATTTCCACAAATACAAAGTTTGGAACAAACATAACCCCACTAGATGCATTAAAAAGGTTATGATAAGGTTTTTCATTCCTACTTACACTTGCCTCAAGGTTTAAATATATTGGATCAATTCCAATCATGCTCTAAATAGGGTTTTGAGAGTGTCTATGTGCTTACAGTCTACCAAAAACATTTTAATACAAACATTGAATGCTTATTTAGTATACCTAACATCTGATAAGACCTTATCATGATTATAATGAATTATTAATGTATTTAAATGTTGAATCCACTCTAAAATAACCTCCTTTGTAACTTGTGGTTTGTTCTTGGAGTTTCTCACCAGTTCCTTGACTATGTCATGTCAATAAGTATATGCATAGTCTGCTTATGTATCACTTCAAATAGGGTTATATGTAAACTAACCTAACTAGGGTTCCTAAAAAATTTCTCCATGATTCTCCTCCATTTTCCCCATAATTTTAGACTTAATATTAAAACAAACTACATTTCATTTTTTCTCTAATCACTCAAACAAAGTTGCTTGACTGAGTCTTGAAACAAGGTATACACACATAATATGGTCTTGCACCTTGGTTATTTGTTAGGATCAAACACAATATATATAAATTATATATTCCCTATATAAATTATTCCATTTTTGAATGATATTCAATACCTTTATTTGATGAGAATGTATTTATTCATTAATTTGTAGTTCTCAATGTTCACATATAGAGATCTTGAATACATACCTGCAGATAATCCACTCTATGAAACTCTCATGTTAAATTCATGTTTATAAAATTTTATAGATTTTTAAAACCTTTATTATAATATTTAAACAACCATAATATCAAATAATATAAACAAAACTAAAATCTTCCAATCTTTATTGGATTACATCATGTGTACATTCACAAGTATGTCTCATGGATAAAGTACAAAGGTTGTATGTTTGCCCACTCATTCTTGTATCTTTTTACCCCTTTATTCTACCACATACTATCTAATTCTCTTATATATGAAACTCTTCTCATACAAAAATCTAGAATATTTTTATATACATAAAAATATGTTCTTACCTTCTTGTAACCACTTTTGACAACTACCTCAAAGGGGCTTTTACATTCAACATTTATTTATTTTTTCCACCTTTATATGGTTATGTACATAATTGACATTATTATCACTTAATTTTACTCACTTAAGACTTACACAAACTTTCACTATCATGACATTCCTTAGTGACCTTCAAAATACTCATAACATGTTAAAACATATTCAAATTTTGAAATGCCTATTTTGGTGGGAAAAGCCAAAAGGAATACTTGGACACACTAAGAGACTAATTTATTGAATATAAATCCTTATAAGGCATGATATAGAACTCAAAACACCTAATTATGACTAATTTTACATCATTACTTGATTCCCCTACATCATACTCCCAGGGGAGAATGAATTTGAGCTCTAATAGACTCTTGAATGCTTCTTCTATGTTTTCCAATTCTTGTCTCTAGGATCATCCTTTTCTATTGCTTATCTTACATGCCTCAGCGTATCCTATTTGATATCTCACTTGCCTTTATCATATAAATTTTTTAATTATTTCTTGTTTTCTCTAATCATGACTTGATACACACTCTTAACTAAAGTGTTTCTTCCATCGTAAGGGTTGTATATGCCCTTAAACACTACTATAACACTTATACTTTCACCTATACTTATTTCCATCTTCATAACTACTATAAAAAAAATGCTAATTTCATGCATACATACTATCTCCATGATCTTTAAGCCTCCATAAGGTTTCATGTATGCAACTTATTGTACTATTGCAATCATTGTTCCCTCTTCATGGTGTTTGTCCTCCTCAAGTTGCTTAAATGCTGCAATATGCACCTACTCTTCATTCATCCTCATCTTACCATGAAAATATTGCTCTAAAGTTTCTAAGTCTATCCTTATTTACTCTTGGATGGCATACATAAATAGATAAGTAGATTGCATAACTTGGTCCATCAATAGCTTTTCATTTTCCCATCCTTCATATAGGTCTACAAATTGATCCATTTCATATTTATCATTCCTATTACAAAGTTAGTTTCAAGTATCTTATTTCCCTTCACACAAAATTATCTTGTTCTCTTCAAGGTAAAATAATTCGCTTGTTCTTTATACTACTCATTCTTTCTATACTTTATCATCTCATTCTTAAGTTACTTACATAGCAACATTTTCTACTTTCTCTCCTCTCTCTTTGCTTACATATTTGTTTTCTTCATATTTTGCTTGATTGGCCACTTGAGTGGATTATTTATCATCACCCATCCATAGTATGGGTTCCCCATTCCTCTCACATAGTCTAGCATAACTAATAACTTATCCATTATATGCCTTATGTCTATTATTTCCTTCTCCATATCTATCCTCATTTTATCTCTTATTGCACCTTCTTCTTATTGTAGATTACATAACTCTTTCACTATTGTCTCTTTCTTCTCTCTTTTCTCATTTCCTTAAATATGTCTAACAAATCTTTGATCTCATTTATACATATACCTGTCTTTGACAAGACTTCACCTAGTTGCCACATTTTAACCTTTTTATTAGTCTCTCTCTCTCTCTCTCTCTCTCTCTCTCTCTCTCTCTCTCTCTCTCTCTCTCTCTCTCTCTCTCTCTCTCTCTCTCTCTCTCTCTCTCTCTAAACTAGGTCTTTTTTCTTGTCCTCACCTGGGACTTATCCTCTTATCTTACCTCAAGGACTCTCTAGAGCTCACATATGATATCTTTGTCATGATATTCTTAATATCTCTCTCATTCATCAATCCTTTATTATATTTAGGTCTATCTTACCACTCTTAACCATTTCCTCACACATCAATACATCTCATCAACATGACAAAAACTCAAATGATAAAACAAATCTAAACATGTACCTTGTTTGAATTCTACTATCCTTTATCTTCACAAAGAATTTTGGTTAATTTAAAACCAAATTATGCAAAGAAAATTCCATTTCTTGCTATACCAAACCTTAATATCTTGAAAATCTCTAAACACTTCTCACTTGTTCATTCATGTCATTTTATCTTCTTGTGTTTGTCAACTCTCTCAATATATGATGTTAATATCCCTTATGATATATATATTTAAAATTATTTCATGATCTTTTTCTACCTTTATACTCCATTCAAACATTCATAATCTTCCAATCATCTCACTTCACTAACCTTCTATCTCCCTTACATCCTCCTCTTACCCTAACCTTCATAAGAATCCTTGCTTCACTAGGTTCAAACCTGTCATTTAAGAGATTTGATTTTTATGTAAAATATATTTCTTATTAATAAGTCTTAAATGACTTTATACACTTAACTCAACCCCATTTAACCCTTCTTATAGTCTCAGACCTTTTCTCCACTTCTCAAATCATTAAACCCTCCTAACCCTTGTAGTATTTTTCTCCTTGTACAGACTAGTATGAATGAATTTTGAGAATCTAACTTAATTTTTAGATACCTTATATCAATTTCTTACTCTTACCAAATTTTATTTCATTAAATCCTTAATTTGATAACTTTTATAGATGTTTTCTCTATAAAACTAGCCCTATTAGGCCTATTAAACCCTACTTCTCACTCATATGATTAAAACCATAATTTAAAAGATTTTACAGGTCTATAAACATGAAAATATTTTTGGATGCACTAATAACCTTAAAAATACAAAAAAAAATTGAATTATAATGCTTACATCATTTATTATTCCACTTTTTTGTTTGGAACCCTGACTTAGGGTTTTTATAGTCTTATACAGCCTTGAGAGGGCTAAAAAATCATTTAATGAATCTTTAAAGACTTTAAACACTTAAAAATACCTTTGGAAGGTTTTTATAATTCTTTTTCATCTTTCCAAACATTTAATACCTTCTCTTAGTACCCTAACATGTGCAAAACATGATTTCCTCTATTCATTGTTAACATAGGGAGTATGTACATAGACCAAAATAGAATAAAGATGAACATTTGTTGACTTGAAGCCTTTAAAGAATATTTTATAACTTTCAAAGACCTATTTGAGGTTTGTATAACATAACTAAAACTCCTCCCAAACATAAAACTCACTTGAATGACTTTTAATCATGATTAAATCAAGGATTTTTCCAGGCATTATTATTACAGTCTATCCCTATGTCCATAAATATAGGGTTTGGAACAAACATAACCCCATAAAATGCATTAAAAATGTCATGATAATGTTTTTTATGCCTATTTACACCTATATCAAGGTTCATATCTCCTTTATCAATTCCAATCATGCCCTAAATAGGGTTTTAAGAGCATCTTTGTGTTTATAGTTTGCCAAAAACACTTTAATTTAAGGATTGAATGCTTATTTACTTTACCTAACATCTGATAAGAACTTATCATGGTTCCAACACCTTATTTATGTATTTACACATTACATCCAATCTCAAATAACCTCCTTTATGACTTATGGACTGTTCTTGGAGTTTCTCACCAGTTCCTTGACTGTGTCATGTCAATAAGTATTGCACAGTTTATCTGTGTATCACTTTGAATAGGGTTATATGTAAAATAACATAACTAGGGTTCTTATAAAATTTATACACAATTATCCTCCAGTTTTTTGTCCCTAAATTTAGTCTTAATATATATTAAAAACTACATTTCATTTGTTCTCTAATCACTCAAACAAAGTTGCTTGACTGAGTCTTGCAACAAGGTATACACATAGAATATGGTCATGTACCTTGGCTCTTTATTAGGATCAAACAAAATAAATATAAATTAAATATTCCATATATGAATTATTCCATTAATTAATGACACTCATTAACTTATTTTAAGAGAATGCCTTTATTCATTAATTTTTAGTTCTCAATGTTCACATATAAAGATCTTGAATACAAACTTGCGGATAATCCACTCTATGAAATTTTCATGGTAAATCCATTATTCAAAAATTTTGGATATTATCACCACCTTTATTACAATATTTAAATAGTCATAATATAAAATAATAGAAACAACATTAAAATATTTCAATGTTTATTAGATTCTAGCATATGTACATTCACAAGTTTGTCTCATGGATAGAGTACAGAGGTTGTACTTTTTCTCACTTAGTCTTGTATCTCCGTACCCATATCTTATACCACATACTACCTACTTATATTTTCTATGAGATTATTCTCATACAACAATCCAAAATCTTATTATATACATCAAAATACCTTTCTACCTTCTTGTAACCACTTTTGACAACTACCTCAAAGGGGATTTTACTTTCAAGATTTCTTGATTCTTCCACCTTTCTATGGTTATGTATGTAATTCACCCTATTATCACTAACTTTTACTCAATTAAGACCCTACACAAAATTTCACTGGCATGACATTCTTTAATGGCCTTACAAAATACTCATAACAAGCTACAACATATTCAAATTTTCAAATGCTCATTTTGGCAAGAAAAGCCAAAAGGGCTACCTAGACACACTAAGAGACTAATTTATTGACTATGAATCCTTCTAAGGCATTATATATGAATTAAGACACCTAATTATGGCTAATTTTACATCATTATTTGATGCCCCTATATCAATAGTATTTTTTTATAAATTTTCCTTCAAGTGTATCTAAAATATAAGTTCATGTACCCAACTTTTTGGTTACCGTAGATGGGCCTAACCAATTGGTTTTGAAGTTACCTTTAATTTATTTGTTTACATTAGTAATATTTTTATTATCCTTTAACACTAAATCCCTAAGTTCAAGCTCAAAATTAAGACTATTATTTCTATATTCTCTTTTGATGTGAGATTGAAAAAAAATTAGATGTTCATTATCATGTCTATGCTTGCCATTGGTAATTTATTACTCATGTAAGCATTTTTACCAATAGTCATTATCCTTAACAATATATTTTAAAGAGACTCAAAAATATGTAATTTTAAACTCTAAAAGGAGTACTACTTCTATTCCATAAATAATAAAGCATTGTTGTAGCCTTTGTTGGTATACACATGCTTATGTTATATGCCCAAAGTGCATAAAGAATCTAATTATATCAATTTATGCCATGTTTTAAGACATTTTTATTTAAGATTTTAGAAATTGTCTTATTTATCATTTTTGATTTCTCATTTCCTTATGGGTAATATGGAGTAGATAAAGTATGATGGTTCATGAATTTAGCATATAACTGGTTAACTATTTTATTTTTGAAGGATGATCTATAATCTTCTATAGTAGCGTATGGTAATCCAAACAATGAAATAATATGTTTCATCAAGAAGTTACATATATCCTCTCATATGGTATACTATATGGGTATCAAATCAAACTAATTTTAAAAATATTTGGTATATGTAATAATGAATGTATGACTTTCTGATGATTATAGGTTTATCTTGCCAATCTAATACAAGCCCTAAAGGGAAAATTGCTAAGGGGAAATAATGGGTTATGAATCCTATGATGGTGCATGATTCAGATTACTATGCTTATAAAATTGTGATCATATTTTTACATATTATTTATCCATTTTGGGCTAACAATAAACCTATATTTTTTAATTATAGAAATTATTTTTCCACTAAATTGATCTCTAGATTTGTTATCATGTACCTCAATCAAGGTTATTTTATCTTCTTCACAACTAAGACATCTAAGTAACTTCCCTTAAAATGAAATTTTAAATAAATATCTTCTAATTAGAACATAATAAATTTCTTCACATTGTATTTTGTGTTTATCATTGTCTATAGAAGTTTTTGGGGTAACAACTCGATATAATAAATTGTATTTATCATTGTACTATTATGAGATTATTGCACTTGTTAAAAAATTTATGTCTAAGAAATGTAATTATAAATACCTTCAATATATTTTAGGTAAATAAATAATAAGGATTTATTATTTATTAACACAGGTTAAAAAACTCATGTAAATAAATAATAAAATATAAATTATTTTTTACATATCGATAAAAATAAAACATTATTGTTTAATTTATTATTAGTGTTTTAAATATTTTTGGGATAGTTAGACCCACTGGTTACAATGGTCACCTCTCTTTAAGTTTTAATATAACATAGGGTTTACCTATATTATTCATATATCTTGAGTATCTACCAATATCTTGGGTTACAAAGGTTTTTATGAAGGCCATTTTGTGAAGAAGTGATATTGAGAAGATTCTATGTATTAGGATAATAGTTTCAACATTGAATAATCACTATGGGGTTTTTACTTGCATTGGAGGTTTTTACACCTAATTTTTATGTTGTGTATAATTTATTTGTTCTCATTTATATGTTCTATTCCATCATTTATACATCTAGATACAACATTAAATTTTATATTTTGTTGATTTTATTATGGAATCAGAGTCATGAGATGATTGGGAAATCAAAAAGAGTTTTTTTATAGAATGTTTAGGCCATGTGAAAAGCTTTATCAAATAAATTTTTTATTTATCTTAGTCTAGTATGATACTTTTATGGCTTTTGAGCCATATTACATATTTTTGGGTCATCATTTACTCGATGGAGCCTTGTATCTTAGCATTGGGTCTTCTAAGACCTCCATCAAGCATCTAAAGCAATTAGAAGTTTGTTCAAGCACAAAAATTAGAATGACACATTCCTCTAGTGCCACATAGAGGTTCCATAATCAGCCCAAGAAAATTCAAAGTATTGATTTTATTGTCAAAATTCAATTTTTTAAATTCCTTCATCATCAGAAGAAAATGTACAGAAGATTAAAATAAATTTCAAGATTTTTAAGTACATGTACAAATTTTTAGGCTCTCCAAAACATCTATAGGGGTGACATACTTCAACCTAGGCAATTCAAAACACTTAATTCTTCATCAAAATTTATATTTTGACGGTCTATTTATGTTATCAAACAAAAATAAGAGGGTTTTCAAAGTTTTAAGTAAATCCTAGATTTGTACAGGGAGATATAAGCTCCTAAAATTTTATATCGGTGCCATTGTGAAACTACATGTATGTAACTTATATTACATAGTTTTGAAAATTATTTATTAAATAATTTTTTTATTAAACTTCAAATTTTATATGTAGACCTGTGGCCCTCACTTTCTTTATCTAGTCTTTTACTATAAAAGTTAAAAGAAAATTAATTGTTATTTATTGGTCATTTTTCATACAAAGTAAATATTTATTTATATATATTTTAATTTTTAATAATAAAATAAAAAATGTATAAATATCAATTAGTGCATGTTAAAGTTTAATTACTCTTTTAGATAAGTTGGTAATTATATTTTTTCTAAATCTTACTACAAGGGAAGTCTAGTGTTCAAATCACACTAGTGTTCTATTATTTGATGGAGAAAAAAAATTATATGGTCAATTTAATTATTTCATTTTTAGTTTGCATTTTAACATTTCATGTGTCTAAAACTATAGTTAACCTCGTAAACTTTTTTTGACTTTATGCTTAGCGAATATTTTATCAAATGTCATGGTGTAACTATTTGATCCCTAGGTTTTGGCACCTTCCAAACACATCTACATGGTCAATTTTATTTTTTAAAACTTCTTACTATTAATTTTATAATTTTTTTAATAATAGGGTCTAAGTGATCATTCTAAGTGTGACTCTTTCGAGACCTAGTTTAGTATAATTCTAAATCAATTTTTTGTATTATTTGGAATCTCAATTTTGTAATTAAGTATAGTTTTACTTGTGATTTAATTTATTTTAAAAACATAGAATAAAAACTCATTAAAAAGGTTATTTTCTTAAAATTGTCTCATATTAGTGTATTTTTGCAACGCTTACAACAACCCTTTTTTGTTGTAATCTTTTGAAATTTTTTCCTTTGTATAAAATTAAATTGAGAAATTATTATGTGTTTGCACTTTAAAATTTGTTTTACTATCAAATTAAGTTAAAATTAAAATTAAAAGGTTTCATTTTAAGTATTTGTTTACTGTCTTGTTTAATTGAAAACTAGGGCTTCACCTCATTTTTCCTTATATAAATCTCAAATGCTTAATGAAAATAACTATAATATATGGAAAATTAATGTTAACACTAATTTTGTGGCTCAAAATTTGTGTTATATTATTATTGGGACTAAAAAAGACCCTTTTGGTTTGCATGGGGCCCCTGACGTTACCAATGCATTTCAATAGAAATCATAGGAAGTTGTCTATTATCTTGCAGAGTGTTAAGGATGAATTCTTTATCCACATCAATAATCCATACATGAGTGCACTCATCTCTCAAATATTATTAATTTAATCCTTAAATTGTTAACTTCACCTACGAAAGATGATGAGAAAGTTGTAAACTTTCTTGCCAAAAATAAAAATATTAAATCTCAGTTAGATGGATTTAATTGTAATTTGATTTAGGATCAGTTGATTTATTTTATCATTCAATGAAATATTTGTAAAATTTTTAGAAATTTTATTTCAATTTTGAATTCTAAGTATCAAACTGAGCAAGATATCCCTAACCTTACCACCTTCTTTGCTCTCTTGATTCAAAAAGAGCAATTTATGACCAAATTTGTTTCTAAATAAAATGCCACTCAGTCACTTCTCACCTTAAATAATATTTATAATAACATTAAAAACCATAAATCTAATTCTAATTCTATTAAAGGCAAATACATTAATAATAAATTTGTTAATAAGATTCATAAACCTAAGTTTAATGGAAATTGTAATATGTGTGGTAAATTTGGTCATAGAAGGGAAAATTTTTATAAAAAATAAGGATATAATTAAAAATTGATATTCTAAAAATAATAAATGGAATAAATATAATCATAAAAATAAAAATAATTAAGACTCTAATTAGATTAACAATCTAGATCAAAATGTTATTCCTTTATATGTTGTTTTATATACTTCAAATAAAAATAAGTGGATTTTAGATAGCATTGCATCATACCATATGACTTACTTATCTAATATTCTATGTGATTCTAGAGATATATTTGAAATAATTTACTTAGGAGATAATTCATTTTTAGAAGTAACTAAATAGGGAAAATAAAAGGTTTCAAATGTTGTTATTAATGATGTTTTCTATGTACCTAAGCTAAAAAAGAATTTGCTATTTTGTTCTCAACTTAAAAATGATAATTTTATTATAACATTACTTAAATATAGATGGTCCATTATAAATTAATGTATTTCCTTGTTTGTTGAATGTTCTTAAAAGAATGGTTTATATATCTTCTCTCTTTATTCAGCACGTTTTCTTTCATCACATAATAAGAATGAATCTTAGTTATGGCATTAAATATTAGGACACGTTAATTTTATAAGTTTAAATGATATATATATAAATAATCTTGTTTTTATACTTTATTTTATCCACTCTCATCATGAAACTTGTAATGGTTTTTTACATAATAAGAAACATACTAACCCCTTTCACAAGAATCGTGATGATAATTTTTCACATCATTTAGAATTAATTCATAGTGATGTCATATGACCTTTTATAGTTGTATATATTAATGTTTATCTATATTATATTAATTTTATTGATGATTACACTAGAATGATCTAGTATTTTTTCATTAAAATAAAATCTGATGTGTTATCTAAATTCAACAAATTCAAAGCTAGTATTGAAAATGCATCCAGTTTTTTTATTAATAGATTACTAAAAAGTAATGGTGCAGAATATATTAGTAAAGATTTTGATTCTTATTTAATTATTTTTTATATTCAAATGGAATTAATAATTCCTTATTCCCCTCAGCAAAATGGAATTAGTGAAAGAAAAAATTGCACCATCATAAAAATGACTAGAACATTATTGTAATTTCCAAATTTTTATGGGCTAAAGATATGAAAATTAATGTGCATATTATAAATAGATTCCCTGCCAAATATTTTCATCTTTCTACCCCTGTATAATTGTGGGCTTAGAAGAATCCTAGTGTAGCTCATCTCAGAATCTTTGGTAGTCCTACTTTTATCTCTATTCCTAAAGTTAAAAGAAATAATATTGATCCCACTTCCTATTCTTGCATTTTTATAGGTTATAGAGGTAAGACAAAAGATTTAAAAGTGTATGATCCTTTTAAATGTCATACCATTGATAATAATAATGTTCTCATTCTCAAAAAATCCTTTTGTGAGCCCTTTATGGAACTTCCTCAGTGTTCTTCTATTGATAAACCTAAATCTCATGTTTCTCCTTGTGATGAAATAAATGCCCTTGAGGAACTTGATCCAATTTTAGATAACTTAGAGACTAAGGAACCCTTTTAATTTCAATTTCAATCTAAAAGACCTAAATGGGTAGAATCCCTAATACAATATTCTAATGTTGATAAATTTAATAAATTAATTAGAAGTCAACATTATTATCATACATTAATGACTATATATGAATGTGAATCTCAATAAATTGAAAAAGACACTCAATATGATAGATATAATGTTGTTATGCAAACTAAATATAATTCCTTAATTAAAATTTAGACTTAGGATCTTGTATCTTCTTTGTCTAAAACGCATATTGTCAGTTGTAGGTGGATTTATAAGATTAATTAAATTCAACTGGTAAAATTGATAAGTTTAAATCTAGATTAGTTTCTCATGGGTTTACTTAAAATACCAAGATTGACTATGTTGAAACCTTTGATAATGTAGTAAAAATTAGTACTATTAGACTTTTTATTTCTCTTACAGACTAAAATGGTTGGGTTACCACCAAATGAATGTCAAAAATGCATTTATAAATGGTGATTTAAAAGAGGAAATCTACATGACTTAGCCTAAATGTTTCACTGACCCTAATAAATAACATTTTATATGAAAGTTAAATAAATCTTTATATTATGTAAAAAAAGATCTTTGAGCTTGGTATTCTAAAGTTACTTATGTTTTCAAAGAATAAATTTTTTCTAACTGCTATTCAATTAATGATCTCTTTGGTAAAATTGAAAATGGTCATTTGATATTAATTATTTTATATGTTGATGGTGTTTTAATTAATATCTATCTAATTAATTTAATTCACTCAGTCACTCACTCACTCAGCCACACACACACACACATGCGCACACAGACGCACACACACGCACATGCACGCACCCACACACACACACACACACACACACACATCACTTAGCCTAAATGATTCATTGACCCTAATAGATAAAATTTTATATGAAAGTTAAATAAATCTTTGTATGGTTTAGAACAAGAACTTTGAGCTTGGTATTCTAAAATTACTTATTTTTTCAAAGAATTAAATTGTTTAACTATTATTCAATTAATGATCTCTTTGGTAAAATTTTAAATGATCGTTTGATATTAATTGTTTTATATTTTGATGGTATTTTAATTACTATCAATTTAACTAGTTGAATATATATATATATATATATATATATATATATATATATATATATATATATATAAACTAAGTAAAATATTTTAAATGTTTGATTTAGGCATACTACATCATTTTTTAAGAAAAGATATCTTTCAAGA
This sequence comes from Torreya grandis, assembly GCA_037957365.1. Lineage (NCBI taxonomy): Eukaryota > Viridiplantae > Streptophyta > Pinopsida > Cupressales > Taxaceae > Torreya > Torreya grandis. The sequence goes on along the minus strand of JARHVA010001459.1, from coordinate 472,095 downwards.
TAAATACTCTATTATTGTATCACAATATTGTATGCTCGTAACCTTCTTTTTAAGTTTAACATGCTTGATTTTAAATACTTTTCTACTTATATTGAAGTTGGTGTTGAACTTGAACCAAAATATGCATGTGAAAAAGCTAAGCCTATTTTATACACACAACTTGTTGGTAGTTTTATTTATCTAACCATTACTAGACTAGATATTTCATATGTTGTTGGTGTTGATTCTAGATTAATGTAGGATCCACATTGGATAATTGGAAATTAGCTAAATGTATTCTTAGTTACATCAAAGGAATAATTAATTTTGATTAATTTTATTATTCTATTAATAATTGTAAACTATATGGTTATTGTGATGCTAACTATGCTAGTGATACTATAAATCATAAATCTACTTCTGGATATGTATTTAAGTTTGGTGCAGGTGCTAACACTTAGAGCATCAAGAAGAAACTTATTGTCTCTATTTCTTACACTGAAGCAAAGTAAATAAGTGATATGGAATCTTCTGAAGAGTCAATGTGGCTGTGAATGTTGTTGAGAGAAATTCATTTGGATGTTTCTCATAGTATCATGCTTCATTGTGATAACCAAAGTTGTATAGCTTTGGTGAAAAATTTAGTGTAACATCAAAGAACTAAAAATATTTAAGTTCATATGCATTTTATTTTAAAAAAAGTCTTCAATGGTGATATTGATCTATAGTTCTATCTTATAGATGAACAAGTGATAGATATCTTCATGAAACCACTTGCTTACCAAGTTTTTAAGCTTCTTGTAATGTTGGGCCTCTCAGAGTTGTCATTGAGGAATGTGAATGAAAATGCCACTTCTTAATGGCCATGTGGTTCTTCTCTTTCTCTACACTTCTTCTCATTACAAAGCATTGCAAACTTCTTGTGGAAGTTATGTAACTATAAACATCATGTAGAAGTTTTAATCTTATACCCCCAAACATTAAAAGCATATTTTTTAATGGAGGTCTTCATGTTATAAAAGGATCTAAATATGCTTAGTGATTATTCATGAGAAACTGTGAGATGTAGCCTCACAATTATGCTAACCTAAACTTAATTTTGAGTAGTTTATGGATTATAATTCATTTTAACTTAAAAGGTGATATTTGGAATGATGAAAGTTTTTAAATCCTTCAATTTTACACATAGTATAATTCCTTTATGGTGACTATGGCATCTATCCCCTCTTAACATTAAGGGGTAGTGTTAGAACATTTAATGTCTAAGTGGTGTATTTATAAAGACACTTAGTACATTTTGGGTAATTAAATAATAATGATTTATTATTTATTAATATGGGTTAAATTCTTGTTTAAATAAATAATAAAACGTAAATTATTTATTACCTATCAGTAAAAATAAAATATTATTGTTTAATTTATTATCAACATTTTAAATATTCTTGGGATTGTTGGACCCGTTGGTTACAACAGTCACCTCCCTTCAAGTTCTACAATAAAATAGTGTCTACCTTTATTATTCATGTATCTTGATGATTTTAGAATATCTTGGATTACAAATATTTTTGTGACGACCATTATATGAAGAAGTGAGATTGAGAAGATTTTATGTAATGGGAGAATAGTTTCAACATTGAATAATCACTATGGATTTTTTACCTCCATTGGACATTTTCCCACCGACTTTTTGTGCTGTGTATATTTAATATGTTCTCATTTATATGCTATTTTCCATTATTTATACATCTAGATCTAACATTACATTTTATATTCTTTTAATTTTACCAACATTGTGAGAAACTTCCAAGGATTCTAAATCATATATGGCTATTAGAATAACTAATGGATATTGTAGTTGGTGGACAAAAAAAGTGTGTGATCATCATTGATGTTAATAGTAATCATTGAAACACAAATAGCCATTGCATTAACATGTATATTATCTTTGTGTTGTGTGATTTCTATTGAAAATGTTTTGAAATACATCATTATTTTTTATACCATTTATTTTGTATGAGATTATTTTTTATCTTTTTGTTTGATAAATATTTTAACCTTGATTAACCACCATATGTGAATATCCATACGTTTTCAGATATTTTATTTATAGCATGTGTGTAGTAGAAAATACAAGTATTAAAACCTCATATAATGCCATATTATTTGTATGTGAAATTCTTAAGTGATATAAAAATGGCATGGGTGGATATAACATCAATGACACATTTTGATCTATTTAAATAAATTATCCAACTATCATTATCAATGTGATATGCAGTAAAGTCATCACTAATTAATGATGTATCTAATAATGGGGCCATTGCTAAGTGATTTATGATAACCCACCCTTTTAATGATTTATTGAGATATGAATTTCATCTAAACTTCTATGAGTAACATTACCTATTTATAAATACATCTTGATAATTATGATTTTTACATGAGAAACTATAGTCATGAATGATTTGCGACAAATGATTATTTTTCTTGGTATATATATTTGATATTTTTTTATTTTATCTATAAAAACAATGAATTAATGATAATTGTCATAACCAACAATATATTAGATAACCCATTGACATGATAGACGCATCTCAAACTATTGCTCTCAATCTATTTAATGCATTGGAGGGACTTAAGAATAGCTTCAACAAGCTTATCAAGTGAAGCTTCCTTTTCTTACTTTCTAGTTCTCTATTTTGCTAACTTATTGCTTATTTGGTTTTGATATGATGCTATGGAGTTGTTATTGATATGTTGTTTGGTGTTTTTATCTAGTAGGATACTACCTGTTGTTTCCCTCTCTTGTTTATTCTAGTTTTAGACCTTTTTTGTAGCTAGGGGTGGACCCCACTCATCAAAAACCACTACTGTACTCATGTATTATTTGGATTTTGAGCCTTTTATGGTTATGGGTTTCCTTGTTTTATCTGGCTTTTGAGCCTTTGTTTGTATTGGGTATGGTCCCTTTCAAAACCATTTACCAATAATAATAAAATATATTAGACAACCATATCATTGTTTGGTAATAGAAAATAATCTTTAGATCATGCCTTATTTTAATCATTGTAGATTGTACAACATCAAGTTTAATCACTAGGATTTTCAATTGGTATTATGTTAGAAACACACTTAGGATAACCAATATCTGAAATAGATCCAACATAAAGAATTTGAATTTTATTTTTTAAAAACACAATACCTTTTGATACATTTTTCATATATTTTGCTTAGCTAGTTTTACATCTAGGTATATTACTATATTATTCATTATAACTACAAGATTTATTATAGCCATATCCTTGTAGGCCCAAGTAAATAAGTCTGAGTAATCATGTAAATATTATAAAAAGGATTTAGCTTGATCATTATTTAACATTATTGATATAAGTACTAGTTTTGGATATTTATTTATCATGGTGGATATTTATTTGTCCCATCATGATATTTTAATTTATCATTTTTAATTATATTTTATTTCTCTTTCATACATGGTGTTGTAAGAATTTTATTTGAACCATCTAGATCAATATGGACATTAGTGTCTTCATTTTATCAAAAGTTTGTTTTAGCAGTAGTTGAATGTGGAAAGGTATTATTATGATATAAGGAAGGGAGTTCCTTATTCACCCCAAGATATTCTAGGGAGGATTCATCATTTGAAAATTAAAATAATTTTAAAATATGTGGAATTTGTGTCAAAAATCATTTCAAGGTCTACTAACTATAATGTAGATGTTTTATGAATTTCTCATGCTAGTTCAGGATCCAATTTCAATAAATGTACATATCAATAGTATTCAGTATAGGTGTTCCTTTCATAATTCTATATTATTATTCTATGTAACCAAGGTTGTGTTTTCATTTATGATTAGATGCTTTAATGGGGCTAATAATGTGTCGTGCATGTGTTTCCTATACTTTTCCTATATATCCCCTTTTTTCAAAAAATAAACCAAAAACCATGTTGAATATAGTTTATTTTTGATGATGCCAATGGAGTATAAGAATACATTTTTAGTTTAATTAGTTTGGATTCTTATTAATATGGTTACATATGAAAAATTTAATGATCCTTATGTTGGGTTAATTCATAATATTTGAATGATTCATGATCTAAGGTGAATGTATATGTGTATCATTAATTATTAAACTTTAAACATGCGTGTAAATTAGAAAGAACTATGTTCTTATTATAGATACATTGGAGTCCCAAATGAATATTATAATTAGGGTCATTAGGCATGACTTAAAAAAATATGGATATTGTATGAAGGCCAAAAATTATATTCAATGTGGTTTGTCTTAGTGCTTTTCATGGGATATTTACAATTAATAGAATGCTCATATTAGTATACATAATATATTGTGCCTTTATACCAATTATATTTAAGAAAGAGATATTAAACATATTTAATCAGGGCACATTTTCTATAAGATCCATTTTGAAAACTATGTTGTGCACATAAACATTAATATATAAGGTTAGATGTTGATCTATGACGTGTTTCATAGGTAATTCCTCCTTCTCACTATATAGAATTTTCTTCATCTATCATTAAATGTTAATATTAGAAGAAATATAAGGTGATTCAAAATTAATAGGTAAAATTGTGTTATGTAATGCTCCATACATAATATCATTATGCATAGGCATTATTTCAATCAACTCCAGCATTGAAATATTAGCATGAGTATTCTATAGTTAAAAATGATGCCATACTCTTTATGCTAATGGAATTACCTTGTAGGAGGTGGCATGGGTTGATAAGGATTATAATGATACCTTATATGGTACAATTGGATGGATGACTTTACCCTTTTGTGTTGTGACAACATGGACTGTAAAATCCAATATAAGTCATAAATATATAATGAAGGTGGAATGATAAATTAAAAAAATTTGAGTTCTGGAGGTAGAAATAAAAAATGAGTCATGCACAACCTTTGGGACATGGTGGTGATATATAGTAGCTCAGATTGGATATTTCAACAATGTGAACTGAGGAAAGATTGAGATTGTACATTATTAATTTTAGCCTTTTTATTATATTTGAATTTGTTTCATGTAAATATATAGTGAATCTAGATAACACCTTATAAAATAACATAGAATATAATGATGAAAATTATGATCCAAATAAAAATATAGAATCTAAATTCATTCATTATAGCCATGATAAAATTCTAGATCTTTGAATTTACAAATGGCATTAGTGGTTTAACTAGGCAAAGTGTGTTTGATTTTTAAGATCTCATATATATTGATCCGAGTCGTAAATAGTGAACAAGGCCTAAATAGGAACTAACTAAATATGAATCAACCATCCAATAAAAAAATTATCCCATCTCTGAGGTACATTAAGAGTAACTTCCTACGGATAACCACTTACTAGTGCACTACAAAACTAATTGGCCAAAGGATTCGTATGGCTAAAAATCAAAACCCTATAGACTTATGATATACTTCTTAGTTATACATAAGATAAATTCCATATATATGCATATATAATGTCTTCAGTATTGGATTAGTACACTCACATCACATCTTAGGTAAAATTGATGACTTCTTTGCCCATAATGATGTCATCCATTGAAAAAGTAAAGAATAAAAACATAGCAGTTAAAAATGTAGAATGAAAAACATAGCGAGGATAAAACATATCAAGGAAAAAATGTTGTGAGGATAAAAAATCATAGGAACAAAATATAGTAAAGGATGTGCTCACATATAAGACAACATAACTTTTAATTAAAGGTCCAAACTCACAAAATCACATTTTCCTCTATTATTTTGCTTGTAAATTTGATGCATTACTTTTCCACCATGAAATGTTAACTACTATCACCAAAATGAACTAGAAAAAAAATAAACAATGTGATAATGACTAAAATGTCCCAATTATGCTATTCATGACATTTTGAGACATTACCAATACCGGTACATTTTTTCCCTCACTATGTTTTCTCCTCATGACATTTTTATCATACTACATTTATGTCCTAATATGTTATTACTTCTATATTTTTTATCGTTACATTTTTGTCTATTACATCATTTCATAGATCCCATAATGACAACTCATTAATTTTACAACTATTAAAACATAGCTCTTGAAAGTAATCAGAATAAATTAAAATAAATTAAAAAACATAGAAGAAAAGATTTGTGTGCATGAAATTCAATAATTCAATCCAAACCTCTTAGGTCAAAGAGAAATAATATATTAGTGCTCAATTAAATCAAATAAAAGGATGATTAGATTTATCTTTAGTGTATGACAATCATGAATGTAGCTAAAAACCTTAAAAAAACAAAAAAAAAACTAATGTTCAAGTAATAATGGGTTCACCAATATATTTTACCTTATTTTCTTATTTAACATTATTTAATATACATAAATTTTTATTTTTATTTTCAAATTGTAATATATGACATTCAATCATACATCTACATGTAATGTAAATTTATTCAAAATTAATTAATAGGTGGCATATGCTAAATATAATAATTAAAACCATGAGAAAGATTATTATCATTTTATAGTTTCTAGTTTACTATAGTAAGTATCTAAAAGTGAAAAATAGAATAAAATAGGCATGTGATAATTTAGGTATAGGAATAGAGTTTATGACTATATTTAGATAAGTTTGTGCTCCATGGAAAACAACATAGTGAGGCTTTATTTATTGATAATGGAATTTTCCACTATGACTGTGAAGAAACTATAATTTCTCTACTACATGCGCCTATGTCTACTAAGAGGAATGAGAGATTTTAATTATGTTAGTTCCATGTAGAAAACTCTTTTTTATTTCTCTTTTCCTTAAAAACCCTAGGTGTACTTGTGAGAATTACAATCCTACCAAAAATAAGGGGAAGTATAATGGGATAAACTCACCCCAATCACCCCCATTGATGATTGATTGTTGCTAGTGTATCTAGATACTCTAAGGATGGACTCAAGCCATAGATAGTTCTCCCAACTAGTGTGATTATATAATTGTGTTCCTTCCCTATATGTTTATAGTTGGTGATTTAGATTTTATACTTGAAAATATTTACTTTTGACTTGATTTATAATGCTTAAAACTTAGTTTATGATACTTCTAATGAATGATATTTAATTTTTAAATAACAGGACAAATTTTCTCAATGTGCAATAGTGTTCCATAGATAATACCAAGCTCTGGGAGATCTAGTGGTATTGAATGACCTTTAATTTTTTTTTAATTTTATTTATATAAATTATGAAATGTGCATGATGACCCAAATGTATTTTCATATTTTGGAAACTATTTACTAGGAGGTACAAGGACAAGGTTTCACTAGGTGGGAAAGTTCATGAGAGTGGACCAATTTTTAGGATGTGAACCAGTCCTAGAAATTCAAGAATTATTGGCATGAGATGGAGATTAGTAGGAGAGTGATATAAATGTATTTGAGCAATGACTTGGGAATTCATATGTAATAGTTGAAAAATAGAGGTTTTAATCACACATGTACATAAACAACTAGAGAATGGTGAACAAGAGACATGTTTAAGGGTAAGTCAAGCGGTTTAATATATGTCAATAATTAATATTTTCCAATACCTATGACTAAATTTACATATATATAGGTATAAAACTAAGCAAAAAATTACACATACTTAAATCTATAGTGATCCATGTTTCTCCAAGTTAATTTTATGCATCTATAACATCATCCACTCCTAATTCATGATCAACAAAATAATAATTCAAGAATATAAAGATTAAATCATAATTCACTGAATCCAAGAATTTCATTGAAGCTACATTGAAAAAAATAAAGACCCCGTGACTCTATAACCCTAAGACAATAAGAGACTATAATGTATATCACTTTGAGTGGTCATGATGAAACTTAAATGGAAGGAGGATTAAATTCTCATGAACCATATTTTATGATATTCTACCACATGAATAGAAAATATTTAAGAATGGAAAGAAAATTCACATAAGTGAAAATAAATGGATATTAATAAATCAATAGATTCTTAAAGGAAATAATGAGATTAAAAATCTAAAATTAATACTTGGAGACCCATTGGATTTTGGAATTATGAGATTGAGATATGTGGAATATCATGATGTGTAGATTTAAAGTACGACTAAAAATTTACACATAGCTAAATATATTGTGATCTAAATTTTAATAAGTAATATTTACACATATATATCACCACCCACCATTAAATAATGATAAAATAATACTAGGAAATGAACTAGATGTGACACATATGATATGTTTGAATTTGAAACAAATATATGTTAATTAATCACAAGTATAGTAATTCATTAGTGAATCCCATTCATGATGATTCTTTTTTATATATATAAAGTGGAAGAAACTGTATGCAATAAATTAGGATGTATCTACAACTTATCCCATTGAGTGGATTCCAAGATTGGAGAAGGTAATATTACCAAATAATTCATTGCATAACTATTCATATCAGGAAATGACCAATTTGTATCCACTAAACCTAACTAAGGGATCTTTTATTACATAATACCAAAAGAGAGGGTTCCAAAGCCTCTACAAGAATGACATTATGCAATAACCATAGTTAGGCCTATAATACATAAAATAAATCTAATATAGTGCTCACTAAATCTTGTGTCACAAAGGGGAATAGTTTAAACAAATAAAATAAAACATGTAAAGATAAGTCTACTCAAGTCAATGTAGAGGTGAACTAAGCAAGGAGTATAACATTCATAATACTATTTTATGAAATATTTATCTACTAAATGAAAGAGTAAAATTTATGATATTTACCTTGAATCAAAAATGCCATGGCTCAATATATCCCTTTGTCAATGGTGTTTTACATGAGGTTATTTTGGCTTTGTAAGTATCACACTATAAAAATCAGGTCTAGGATAAAATAATCCTACTTTTTATCCAATACTTTCCCACAATATAAGATTCTTTACCTCCAAGTTAAAACCCTAATAAATAAGTCCCCAAATGTATAAATAGTATGATTATGATCTTTAGTAATCAAATAATGAATGTTCCTCTTTATTAGATTGAAATGAAGGGGGTATTATATCCAAGAATTGACCTTAAACCCTCCCAAGAATTTATCCAACAAGGTTGGCCACATAAATATTGTTTGGTAGTAAATATAGTAGTTAGGTATCAAACTAGGTAGACTAGGCTGATGGAGTTCCATAATATGCATTGAATTCCCAACCAAATCAAACAAGTTGAAATAGTGAAAAAATGAATAAAAGGGGTTTATCCTTAGTTAAGGGTGTATAAATAGGTTTCATTTTCTTTGGGAGTTGGATTAAAGGTACTTGTTGTGGTTTTAGGTAATTTTATGGGGACCAATAATTTTGTAGATCACCAAAGGTCTACCTACCCTTCTTGAGGTGTACCCTTTATGGCATGCACTCAGATAGATTGAAACTCAATAGGGTCTTGAAAGAGAGAAAGTATTAGTGAATGATAAATTTGAAAATATTTTGTGTATACATATGCCCCACTTAAAGGTCATTACATGTCATGGATTTGTAACATGGGATGGTGCTTAAATAAAGAACATAATAACACACAAAATTGAGTCAATAAATTGTAGTATAAAGTATAAATTATAATTTTGAAATTTAAATGACAACTAAGGTTATTTTTAAATAAATAAAAGTATTGTATACATAAGTTGACTAAAATTTATCACTAAATTATTGTTTTATATATTTTTAGTATTTATTGTGGAGGGTGCATTAACTACTTTGGACAAACCCTAAGGATACAAAATCTAAAAAGTAAAAAATAAAAGCAAGGAAATCAAAATAAATGAACTTTACATAATTGAATAAGTCACTTGGACAATTGTTAAGCTAGGATAATAAATGAAAAGTTAGAACCAAAAGACCAAGGAAAAATAGATAAAATGAGAGTAAATTAAAATAACTAAAAGTCCAAGGCTAATAAATGACTGACAAACTTGGGAAATGTACCTTAATTAAGAAAAATAAAAAATGAAGGACACATGAAATTGAAATAATATATCTAACATTGATATAAAATAAGTAACAAACCATACTTAATCAAATATGGAAAAAGAACATAAAGTGAAACAAAACTAATGAATGAGAAGTAATAATATAAACTCACCCAATAATGGGAAAAATGAATTAAAAATTAAAATAAAATTGTTAACAAAAAAGGTGATATACTAACTTATTTTTGTTTTAAATATAATTGAGGAAAATATGATAATGATAAGGTAATGATTTAAATAAGTAATTCATAGTCTCTCAAATATATAAATTTTATTCTTAAGATATATTAAACCAAAAAAAACTTATTATGAGAATGTCTGAGAAGAGATGAAGATTATAGAAGTTGGGAAACATATTTAGAAACAAAATTTCCTATAAATAAGGAATATGAAATGGGTGGTGGGGGAAATGTAGGTAGTACCAAGGTAGAAAATATTTATTAGAAACAAAATACTCAAATCAAGTTATCAAAACAAAAAGACTTTTGACATTAATAACTCTAGAGAACTTGACTTAGACATACAAATTTTAATTATCTAGTAAAGTATAAATATCATCCCATGAAGGCTATATGCATGAAAATTAAAATGGGCATACTTTCCCACAATGTGTTTCCCATTCCTTAGGACCCCTTATAAAGTCATAAATCTACTGTGAAGATTGATTACTTGTGTGATAAATTAGGTAACACTATAGAGGATTTTTAAAAATCCTATATTAGTCTACTATCCTACCACATTCCAAAGGACCTTGGCTCTATCATGAGGCAAAATTTAGAGTTTGAGCTTCAACTAGAATAGGATATGTGCCTGATAATCACATATTTTGGTGTGATTTTAAGTTTTGATTTTATAGATGCCTTTTTATCATTATTTTTTGTGTTAAATGCTTTATTTTTTAACTTTTTGATGTTTTTTCTATTCCTCTACATTGTGGATTTAGAAAACCAGGCATGGGTGTTAAAAATAAACATCAATAAAAAATTTAGACTTGATATATAAAGAAAATAACTTAGAGAATGTGGTATCTAAGACTCTTGTACTTGCATGTTAAATAAGAATGTTATCTTAAAACTAAACTTGGTGTGCCTAATGTGTAAGGAAAAGAGGGAATAAGATGAGAGTGAATGTGGAATGATTGAGTTACCTTAAATCACAAAAAAATGTGAAAATGTGAGAATGATACAATATAGATAAACATGATACCATATCCTAATAAATAATGTAAGTGTAGGGAAACAATAAAAATAGTTTATTTAAAGTTATTTCCACAAAATAAACATAACTAATTTTGAGAGTATGAAATAACAATTCTTAAACCATTTCTTTAACTTCAAGGAAAACACTTTACTTAGAAAGAAACCTATGAAATGTTATTTGGACGGAATTCCTATTCCTATTCAAGGTCTTATACTGGATCTCATAAATTATAAACCAAACAAGTGAAAAATATGAAGGCTAATATAAGAGTGTTTTATGAGGAAGGCTTGGTCCTATCCAAAGTCTTATACTATAACTCAAAAAATATAAACCAAGTAGGTGAGAATGAGATTGTAAATGATGAACCAATGATTTAAAAAAAACATCAACATTTAAATTAGAAGTAAAATATATTTATGAGGATTACCAAGTCCTATCCATGTTCTTATATTTCAACTCATAAAGTAAAATAACTATAGATATACTTAAGGATAAACTATAAGAAATAAGGCTACTGAGATTAATATAGTGGTACACTTTGGGGTTCTTATAGAAATCCTACAAAAATTATGTAGTTATAGTATATGGAAGTAAGTAATAAACACATAAAATAGTAGACATTTAAGCAAAACATTTGTTTAAAATTGAGCATTAGTGGGTTCTTTGAAAATATGTCCTTCATTAGTTTGTAGTCTATAAGTATTAGAACCAAGAATGTATTATACAAGGTAAGGACCCCATAATTTTTGGGCATACTTTCCTTCTTTATAATGTTTATAATCTAGTTTGAGGAATAGGTCACCAATAATAAAATTAAATACTTTGACTTTTTTTGTTATGTTATTTAACAATGCAATCTTTGGATTGGTGATTATGTTGTAATTCCAACATATGTAGCTCATATGAGAGATCTAAATCATGGAGACATGATTCAAATAATTCCTCATAAGGAATAATACCATGAAGAAAAATGTGTATTGATGTTAGATTAATTTATAGATGTAAAACTGATGTAGAACCATATACTAATGAAAATGGTGTTTCCCTACTGGAAATATGTATGCTAGTGTGATAGGCCTAGAGTGTAGGGTATATTTATAGATATCAATCAATAATAGATTATCTAATAGTATTTTTCAATATTTTGTTTAAAATTTTTTTAGTGGCTTATTATTGGATATTTCATTGAGGATGATAAGGTGTTACGAATTTGTGTGTAGTTTTTAATGTTTCACATATTTATTTTATATCTTTGTTTTTGAAATTACAACCATTATCAGAAATGATGGTATGAGGAACTCCAAAAATACAAATTATTTTATTGACAATAAATTCGGAAATAGTAATACTGGTAATGTTAACAATAATATGGCTTCCACCTACTTGGTAAAATATTAAGTGGCAGTGGTAATGAATACATGACCATATTGTGATCTAGGTAATTTTTCAATGAGATATAGTCCCCACATAGAAAATTACCAAGGAGATTCTAAGGTTTTGAGTTTAACCAAAGGAGAACAAATGAGATCATCATGAAGTCAATAAGGATTACATTTTTTAGTAAAATTAATGGCATTTTTTTTCAAGAGTAAGAAAAAATTAACCCATGTGTAGGAATTCGTGGATTATGGCATGGTTGTTATAGTGACCACCATATCTTCACCCATGTGCTTATTCAAAGAGAGCAATAACTTATTCTAGCAGTACACAACATAGTAAGGTACCTTCTACATTAAAATACTATAGGGTGTTATAGTGTAGTACATATTTGTATTCTTGTTTTTGAATTCAAGGATTTTCATGAGGATCTTCTTATGGATGGTAAGTGTAATGCTCAATGAATTGGGTGATATTTTTATATCATGAGCTCTATCAAATAGTGATAGATTTTATGTGACAAATTAGAGAATCATTTTTATTTTGTATAGAATAAGGTGACTTTATCATTAGAATAAATAATTGGGAATCAAAAATAACTTGATGAGGGTGAAATAATGATATTAATGAAGTGAGAGAATCATCTATAACATTTTCCTCTCATGAGAATGGTTCAATTTTAAATGAGGTGAATTCATTGGAAAGCGTAGTAATAGTTTGATAGTATGTCATAAGGTTTTCACTTTTACATTGATAATCTCCACTAAAATGATGACTTATGAGTTATGAATTGCATAAAATATGTAAATATGGGATGTCTAAATCGATTGTAGATTGCATGACTAATATAAGAGCTTAATATTTAACCATATTATTGGTGACATCAAAGGTTAATCAAAATTCTAGAGGTATGATTTTACCATGTGGGTTTGATAAAGCACAACATGCCCCAACTCCTTAAAGGCATTTTTCATCATCAAATTGAAGTGTTTAAGTTTCTTCGTGCAAGTCAAATGTAACCTCTGGTAATTATTTAATGAATAGTTTAAATATAGTGGAAAAAGGAGGAGGATTAGGTTCTTAATGATTATTTTCTTCTAGATCAGTGGTGAAGTTATGGAAATAATATTTGTGTGAGACTTCTTGGTTAATACCTTCAATACAAATAATTTATTTAGGAAAAAGAGTATCTTAAAGGTGATTACTAGATGGTAGGGAGGAATCCACAAGTTTATCTATGATGACATGTCCTTTAATATATTTTTTTTAATAATTCATAGGTCAAATTACATCAATAGGAGCATCCATTTGTCAATTATATCTCTAGTTAATAAAGATCCAAATAAAAAATGATGAAGTGCATCATAATGGATAATGACATAAGTAGTTTGATAGATCGTATAATGATGGTTATTTTTAGCTATGAAATAGATAGATAAACAAACATGTTATACTTTTATATAACCTTTTTTGTAATCAAGTGAACCTCAATTGATATAATAAATAACATACTATCTACCATTATCATCTTGTTAAGCAAGAATTTCCCCAATTGAGATGAGGAAAGATGGCATATATAATATTAATGGATGATCATTTTAAGGTACGTGAAGAGTATGAGGATGAATCAAGAATTATTTCATGCTATCAAATGATTTTTGGCATGAATCTATCCATTCTAGAGCATTACATTTTTTTTAATGAAATTATCATAATAGATACACTAAAACATTTATGAAACAAAATGACTAATTATTCTTAGTTTCCTAAGGTATGTTCATATGTCTAAAATGGAGTAAGGTATAGGCATGTTGATAATAACTTTGGTTTTAGTTGGATAAACATCAATGTCCCAATGAGAGACTACAAAATCTAATAGTTTATCAGAAGTAAAACCAAATACACATTTTAAGGAGTTAAGTATAAATTTGTATTTAATGAGTCAACCAAAAATGATAACTAAATCATGAATATGATTATGATAATTTTTATATTTGGCATTATGATAATCTACACATGTTTTGATGATTTATGAATAAGATAATTAAAACTATGGGTCATTACACGTTGATAGGTAGATATAGCATTTTTGAGACCAAAAATAATTTTAACATAACAATAGGTGGCCCATTATGTTTTAAATGTTGTATTATGTTGATCTTTAGGAGCTATGTGAATTTGGTTATATATCAAGAAACCATCCATGAGTGATAACATTTTGTAACCAATAGTAGAATCGACAATAGCACCAATTGATGGTAAGGGGGAATTATATTTTGGACAAGCTAAATTTAGGCTGTGAAAGTTGATGCATATGTGAATGACCAAGGTTAATGTTTTATAAATAGGGACAATGTTTGAGACCCAATATGATCAATCTACAAGTTTAATGAATTTAGCATCCAAAAGTTTGATGGTTTCTTTATGAAATAAGTTAGAAATCTCAAGAGGGAATTTTCATTACTTTTGTCATTCAAGTTTGGCATTTAGATAGGTGATGAAACTATGGAAAATAATACTAGGATAAATTATAGGCATGCATTCATATGACCAAGTGAAATTCTCATGATATTTGTTAAAAAAGATACTATTTTTTTTTTCTTTGGGAGTGAGATCTTTAAATATGGTAATAGGTCGAGGACAAGTAGGCATACCATATTAAATTTTTTTGGTTTCTTCAATAATCATAGCATTACATCTTGGAAATGATATGGAGTAGGAGGGAAGGAAAAAATAAGATGTGTTTTACAGTCCACACTAGTAATGAAATTGTTTAAACAAGGAACCTTTTGATAAAAATTTCCAAGTGTATGGTGTTGGTGTGGAAGTTGATTTTCTCTTGCATGGAGTGGTTCTTTTATAGATTAGTCACTAGGAAACATGGATAAATCTCCTCAATATTTGATATATACTTAAATATCAATAACTTTATTACCTTTTCTATCATTTTTAGATTATATTTATCTCACATTAGTTACATTTTCATCTAAGTTAGTTTAAGATAAATTAGTGGATAAATATTTTATGTTAGTGAGATAGTGTTGATCTAAATAAACAAGGTTTGAAATACTTGTATTGATTTTTTTAATAGATGATATTTTAGGTGATGATTTAATAATATTTGTATCAATCAAGTTTGATTAGATAGATTTAAATGGTGATAGTTCAGATTAACCAATACAATCATAAAGAATGGGAAATAATAGTTATGGTTGGTGAAGTAGGTTTTATTTAATTAAGTTAGAGATAAGGTTAAGAAGATGACATATATTGGATTTCTTCCATTACCCATGGGGTTTTTAATAGTGGTGGATTAACAAAGGGTACACAACCTTCATATTTATATTTAGTATTGGATGAAATATGAATGACATGGACATCATAGATGAAGTCATGTATTTTTACTAATGTCTTTTGAAATGTTGTACATCTAAATCTTGTGACTGAGCTTGGGCCTTGATATAATTATCATTTTATATACATACATACATACACACACACACACACACACACACACACACACACACACACACACACACACACACACACACACACACACACACACACACACACACACACACACACACACACACACACACACACACACACACACACACACACACACATATAATGATAATTATATATTAGGATAGTTGATGGTGGAAACACCTATATTTATAAATTTTTATGGACATAATTAAATTATATTAAAAACATTTTGCTACTCCATATTCATTACAAATGAAATCATCCTCTATGTAAGTGGTTTCCTATGCACTGCATGGAGGGGGAGTATTAGTAGTATCATCAATTAGGGGAATGGTGTGATCACATTGGATTAAATGAGGGAGTCATTATAATATATAAGGAGGTATTCATATGGTATTAAAATTATTATATAATTCATTTGTTTCATCATCATTTAAATCGTCAAGAGTAATATGTAAATCAGAATGCAATTAGCAAATTCAAGAAGAGGTGGACTATTGATATGAGAAATAATTAGAATGTGATACTAATATTTAAAATTTTGTAACTAAATGATCCATGGATAAGGATTAGATCCATGTTTGTAATGTTTTCCATTGTGTATGAATTTGATACATTGAATACCTGAAGAAACAATGACACATATACAATGTATCCATGGGTGATCAATAAACATGTTGTAAGATAAAGGAATAACAAGAATCATAAGATTAGTGTGAATTATTTTTTATCTGATAGTAAGTGGGATGTAATTGAAACCAAGTTTTTTTATTGGTTTTATAAAATCCTCTACATGTGAGGCATGCTTGTTTGAGATTTTCTTTGATGTATTTGATTTGTCTAATTAACCAAATAGAGGTGACATTAATACCTGATCCTTAATCTAGTAGATCCTTTTAAATCTCATAAAGAGATTCATATCATCTACTCAAAATGGAATCTCATCATTAATCTTATCTACTTCAAGAAACTCTATGCAAGGGTTTGTGGATGAGGAGATTATTTCAATCATATGAACTACTATAAGTGAAGGATCATTAGAATATATTTATGAATCATTGTATTATGGTTCTTTGATGTTTTTAATTATTATATAATTATTTTATGATGAAAAAGATATGTTTAAACTAATTCTATAAGGGTAATTTTACAAGGCATTGAATTAAGTTCTTCCAAAACATTTCAATGTGATTTAAATTATGAAGAATCTGCATGAGGTTTATGAGATATGAATTTTTTTATAGGTATATAAGAGCTATATTAGGGTTATATTTGTTTAAGTGGTTTATCATTTGGTTCAAAATATGTGGGTGTAGTAGTTTTAGTATATTTGATGAATTATTCATCAGTAGAATATTTCTTAGGTTTAGTGATAGGGTATTTGTGAGCATTTTAACATCTATAATTCACTTGAGTTGTGTCTATTTATTGAGATTTGGTGTATATTTATCATAATTAGCATCACTTGCATAAATATTATCTTTTGAATGTTATGTATTATAAGTAGAAGAGGATTTTTGAGGTTTTGAGGATATGAATTTAGTAACATGTTGATTTTGATAAGCTCTAACATAATCCTGATGACATAATTTGAGCATAACATCATGGTTGAATGTGTCACCTAACACAAAGGAAACCATAAATTTGATAAGCACATGACATGTTTCATGAGAATTACCAATATCAACATGGAACAAATATAATTTATTAGGATCATACCATGATGGTGTGCGGGGGGGGGGGGGGGGGGTGTGGAGTGTGTGGTTTCTATTGTTATAGGTGAAGGGTTTAGATGGAGATAATAATAATTGTTTCATTTATGTTACCATTAATGTTGATTAGGAAACATTTTGATAGTTATTTTTAACTAATGTTTTATTTATTTGAAGATTAGTACTTGTAAGTGATTAGTTGAAGTTTGGAAAGATTCCCTTATGGATTTATATGGTGGCTCAAATTGTTTCATAAGGAAGTCTTGTCTTTTAGCTTGATCAAATTCTTAATTTAGAGTTTGTAGACAAAAATCCAAACCTTATATTGAAGAAAAGGTGTTATAAAAATGATAGATAATTTAAAAATGTTATCATTAATAATTTTTGTGATTTGATTTATGATCTAATGATTTCCACCTTTTGATGAAAAAATGGCTTCATTCTAAGGGTAATTGCCTAACGTTGATAAAATGACTAAGACAATTTTCTAGGAGATAATTTTGTTCAAATTATTTAACTAAAGCATTAATAAAATCCTCTAATTTTGATATAGAATGTTAATGGAGTTGATTATACAGTTCTAAAATATCATGTGAATGTTTTGACTAAAATTTTTGTAGTAGAAAAAGTATTGGTTTGAAACCATTTCTTGTAGAGATTACCAAATGATTTAAGGAAAGTAGTAGGATATTAAGTTCCATCATATTTAATGGTCAGAGATAAATTTACAATATCAATGGATACTATGAAAGGATCTAAGGGTTCATTTTATATATATTGAAACATACTAATATGCATAAGCAGTTGAGGAATGATATTTCCATTGGTAACTCTAAGAAGAGGAGGAATAAAATTATGGTTATTTTGAGGCGTGTTAAGAGGAGGTTGAGTAGACATTTGTAAAATGTGATGTTTCATTTGAATCATTTGTAAATTATTGGTTTTTTTCATAACATTCACTTTTTGAACCATTTGAGCAATAATTTGAGAGGTATTGATAAGTATATTTTGGTTTCTAGTAAGAGGGAGGTGGATGAGTTTGGTTATTAGTTTTAGAATGAGGAAAAGGGGTAGGAATATTTTATATGGGATCATGTCAGAGTATTTTCTATGTTAGTATATATTGATCAAATGTTATAATAAGGAAGTTTGTATAAGGTATTATTGTGAGAAGTATGAAATGTGTTAGATCCATCTAAATAATCACTTTAGGTAATTTTAACCATGATGTCATCAAAAGAGTTAGGTGAAGGGTGCAAATAAGTGCACCATGAGACATTATCCTCTTAGGTGGTTAGGGTGGGTAAGAAAGAAAAACCTATGTATCATCAAAATAGGTTAAGATTATTAAAAAGAAAAATTATAGGTAATTTCATGATGCTAAGTAAGGTGGAAAGGATAAAGATAATGCGAATATTCTTTTTAGTAAAAAAATTTTAGGCACAAAAATAAGTCAGCCACTAATTATATTAGATTGGCCAAATAAGTTTGATTGTGGCTATAAAATGAATTATGTCAACCAAGAAGTACACCATCAATCTAGTTGATGTAGTTGGTTTCTAAAAAATAATTAGATTAGTGTGACAATGAACTATGTCAGCTATAATAAAATATATCAAGTTGGTCAATCTAGTTGGGAAAAGTGGATAATATAAAAGTATGGAATCATATTTGATCAATTTGGTTGACCTAATAATAAAAGTATTAAAATATAATAATATGTAAATTGACTAGGTCAAACTAGTCAATCTAGTTGGAAAAAAATATAATAGTTTGTAAAGTGACTAGGTCAAGCTAGTTGATCTAGTTATTAAAACAAAAAAACAATAATTTAAATTTGAAACACAAAACACATAACTTATAGAAACATTGGCTAATATAGTATTTAATAAATCATAGAATGGTAAATAAAAGGAAACAAGAATGTAATGTAGATGTTAACTGATTATCTAAAAAAAAGTTCAGGAAGTTGTATTAAAGGTTATGACTACTAATTTAGGATTCTAAAAATACTAGATTTTCCATTAGATAGTGTTAGCTCAAATGTTTTAGGTCACTAATTATGGATTAAGTGCCATTTATATGAAAAAATAAATCCAAATTATCTATAAATCAATCTTAAATAAGAGAAGATAAATCCTACTTATAGTTCTAATTATCGATACATTAGATATTTGTTGTCATGACCAAGATGGATCTTATAGACCTAGCCAAGGTATCTCTTACCATAATAATATCACTAGAGAGGGTTTGAAATCCTTTAGTCAAGAAAAACTATGTAATAACCCTATCTAGGTCTTATTTTTTCATATTCACTAAACTAATAACAATTAAAGTATAATCTAGTGATCACCAAATCTTATGGAACAAAGTGGAGTAATAAACATCAAAATAAAACATGCATTAAAGACTTATACTCACATAAATGTATAAAAAATAATAATTCATGGGAGATAAGTAGAAATGCATATATATCTACTCTTATAAAGGAGGAACAAAGTCAACAATACTTACCTTTGAATATGAACCTGCTCAGCCTAAATCGCTCCCTTAGCCAATGTGATTTGCAAGAGGTTTTTGTGGTATGTAAGGATGATAAGGATAAATCAGATTTAAGATACATAAACTATATATCCATATAAAATACTTATCCATAATATAATATTCATATCTCTAAAGAAAGTATGAAATCCTAAGCTATGTTTCTCAAGTAGAATGGTGGATACATAGATACACTATATATCTCTTCTTATTATCTTCTCTTAGAAATGATGAAATGGATGTGTTTATATAGATATATGTAACCCTAATCCTTTCCAAAAGTTTAGACGATAAGGTCAACCCAGTCAACATTGTATTGTCATTGACAAAAACAAATTAACTCTTAGTCTAGGTCGACCAGGGGCTAACCAAGACCCTAAATAAGTTTGATCAATTATAATATAAGTTTGATGAGGTTGATAGTGTAACATAAACTATCAAAAAGGTTTTTAGGTTGGTAAGGGCCAATGAAAGTGGGAAATGACTAGAGGAGGGTGAAAAATAGGAGGCAAAGATTAGGGGAATGGTTTTAAGAAATGGTTATGTAGATAGAAAGTGATAGTAAGGAAAAATAATCAAATGAAGCACCAATGGTCTTCTCATAACTTTCCTATTGAGCCCCTTAAGGCATGCGTGTAGAGAGACTAAGACTCAATGAGTTCTTACAAGACAAGAAGCATAAGTAATTGATAAAGTTTTAATATATTATGTTCACACATATGCCCCACTTGAAGCTCATCATGTGTCATGTAGGTGTAACAAGGGATGGTGATTTTGGAAAAGAACATAGCAACACATAACATTGAATATGAATAAATTTTAGTAAAGAACAAATAAGATAAATGAAAGGATAGAATTGAAAAACATATGCCTTTACTTACCTAAGTGTTGTATATAAATAAGGATATGTAATAAATGTGAAGGTGTCCAATGTGGAAAACATTAGGTGAACCTATAATGATTAGAGGAAAAGACAAAAAATTAAAAAAAAAATCAACATCGACATATAATAGGTGAAAATATTGTCTATAATGTGAAGATTCCATAACATTTTGTCATTTGGAAAAGGATCTAGTAGAGATAAAAATATGATCAAAATATATAATTTGACAATAAATATTTTAAAGGTAAATAATTTTAAATAGTAAATATAAATAGGATGAAAAATGAATCATTTTTTTATTTTTACTATTATGAGAAAATAGAGCTCTGAGAGACCTAGTTGGAGACTAGAGATCCATTAGGGTGAGGAGATGATAGGTCAAACAAGGAGGATGCATAACAACCATAGCGAGTGTAACATATGTAAGTAAATGTAAATTTTAAATTTTTGAATTTTTTTATTTTAAATTAAGCTAAAGATAGAAAATTGACTAGTAGGAAAAATCTAGGCACTAAAATGAACCCTAATAAATTTTCAAATACACTACGGTTAAAATGGAATACTGAGTGGGAAGAAATTAGATCAATAAATGCTAAAGGAATTTATGTTAAATAGAAAAAAAATCATCTCTATATATGAATAGAGTTAACTTGGTCAACTTAGTCCATAAGACAAGGGAGAATGATAAGGCCAACTACATAGCAGTGGGCCGATTTAGTTTTATAAGAAGGGGTTGAATATGTAGTAGTGGGATGACTTAGTTGGTTAAGAGGGGCTGATGTAGTATCACTAAAAGAGGCCAACTATGTATAAGAGGGTTGACTAGTATAAAATTTAAAGAAGGTGGTTGATATATAAATTTTTTGAAAGGGATGATTTAGTATTCCAAATAAATTATAGGGCTAATTTAGTATTGAATAGGTTGACTATATAGAAAATGCAAAAAATAAATCAAACCATTTGAGTTTTTGAAAATTTTAAGAATTTATTTTGATTATTTATGACATGGAGATCTGATGCATCATTTGGTGTTTGATATTTTATAGATACACTATAGGTTTTTGTGACTAATAGATGCATCGTGGCTACTAAATATGCTGAAGTGATTAACTAACATGGATATAGCATGGTTATTTGCATTGGGATTGGGAGGTATCATGGAGATGAGGCATATCCTACTAAGTGTTGTTCTCATTTTCATGTTCTTTAGAGCATGGTAATGATTGACCAACACTTTTTGATGGGTGTGGATGGAGATACCATAGAGGTGGGTATTATTCTAGAAGATGTCCATGCTTTTTTGTGACTACCAATATAATGGACGCTGATGATCATAGGGAAACTATATGATCTAGAGGAGAGATGAACACTAACCAGGTGGGTGACATGATCACATAGGATATACCTACATTTATAGGTTAGTATATTTGATGCATCTATAATGTAAATTCGAGACATACATAAGGTTGTTATCTGACTTATGATAACATGAGTGTTGTGTCACAAATCAGATAAAAAGGTACCTCTAGACATGATCACCTTGTGTTAGTCCATTTTAGATTAGATAACACTATATGACTTTACAACTATCATCTGGGTCCATCTCATACATGATATGTATGTGATGACGTCTATAGGGAAGAAGACTATTGAGCCTATCATTTTATTGAATACCTAGATATATGAGGCGTTCCCTATTTATCAACTAGCTAGGTTACCCTATGTGGTGGATGATAGGTTACCTTGGGTGACAAGATGGTAGTAGGACTAGGTAGAATGGATCATGGCCCATTTTATATATTTACATATGATCACATGAGGGTAAGTCATGGGGTATACTTACATGCACATTGCTACTATTTGTCCTAGTTGGTCAACCATGGATATAGGGTTGGCTTGAGTGCAAATCATGGGTCATTATACATGGTGGGTAGAGCCATATCCATCGGCATGCTTTATAAGATAGTTTAGACTCTTGCTCCCAATGAACCCTCTATTAGTTCCTTTTTTTTGGACAAAAAATTCTAGAGAGCTAAGGAGGGGGAGGATTACCAATTGAGAGACATAAGATCAGGCCATAACATGTGAGACTATGGACTAGTCAAACATGGTAGTAGGTGGTTAGAGGAGGATATGACATGGATGTAGATATAGGGATATAGTATGCACCACATTAGGCACAAAAATAAGAGCATTAGTGATCACCTCAGCCACACCATATAAAGAGGAACCACTAACAAGAGCAGGCATAGGTGAGGGTGATAATGCATGAAGACCCAACAACCATTCTAAGATAGTATTGGTCGATAGAGACACCTATAAAGATAAGGCCATAATGTGAATGAGTCGTGAATCCTAGATTTTCCATAGTGGGTAAGTGATCCATAAATGAGGTTTTTAGGGGATGAGTATATGAGAGACAGTGGTCGATAGGTGAGTATATCAAGAGACGATGGTTGGTGATACCAAGACTAGTGAGAAATGTTATAATTTTGATTTAAGCTTTGATATAGAATACTAGTTTCATATTGTTATAGTATATAGATAGATTCAAAGATGTATACATGATTTAATATCTATCTAGTTTTGGTTTTATAGACTCAATAATAGAGGAGGTTAGATGGGGATCCCTAGTTATGACTACACACCATGATATTTAGATGGGGTATTGGTACCATATAACCCCACCATGTTATATAATCCTAAAATACCATCTACCCTAGACCAAAAATTAGGTTAGTCTAGTTGCAAAGGCCATGAGATAGTTTCATACTTATGGGGATGGATTATAACCACTGATAAGGGTGGGAGTAGGAGAGGCATAGGGTTTGCATGTCTTGGCATAGGAAAGATCAGTACACATGGCTACCATAATTTAATTTTGATTAGTACAAGCCCAATATTGGAAGCATAGCCACTAAGAGGGAGGGTGAATCAATTCCTTTAAATAATTTCATTTTACTAGATTATCTCAATTACACATCCATAAAATGCACATGTACATTAAGCATCCAAGCAATATTAATGATATAACAACATTGTAAAGAGAGCATACACATGAAATATAAGAATACACAACAACACATTATATATGTGGGAAATCCTCATCTATAATAAAAACCACTAAAACATAGCTTAGATAACTTATCCTATAAGATGATGAATCAAATTTAGTTGAGCACCAACCCCTAAATTTATCAAACACCAACTTGTTAGGAGGCTCTACGCCCCTTGCTAATCAAGAACCCACTTAATAAACACTCTAAAACTATTTACCTTTGTCTTGTTTCCCTCTCATAATTTATGATTGTCTTATTTTTCTCTATCACACTCAAATCTACCTCTCTTATTATCAAAAATTGTCCTTTACCTTCTTCAATCAATTAGCCCTTTTATGGCTTCAAACTATCATGAAAGCACTCATGAAACCCTATATATGCCTATGATTGATTCATATCAATTATTTTATATGTTTCACCACCTATGTAAGCTCACACAATCATCTTATTCTTCACTTCACATCTACACACAGTCAACTAGCCAATTAGGCCTATTCAACCTTATTATTATATGAATCACTAGTTCACTATTTTCTCCATTTCATTAAGAATAATAGATATTCATCACAAAAATATGTGGTATGGATTAATATACATCCTAAACTCTCTTATTTTTCACTTAGAATAGTCAGATATTCAATTCATTTTCTCATCACCACTCTCACCCAAATGGGCCTAACTAACCTTGTATTAATCCAACTCACTTTTTCACATACTCTCTTGGTCAGCCAAAGAACCTTAGCAAATTAGATCAATTATAAAATATAAATAAAGACATGTTACACATAGTAATCAATCAAATTTATATCACCTTTATGTTAGCTAAACACATTTAGACCAATACAACTCTTTAGGACTACAAGAAACCTAATGCATTAGCCCTCCTTTAGAAACACATTACACTTTTACTCTTTGAAACACCATAGACCTCAATAGATAAATGAAACATTTAAAACACTATGTACATAAACTTATACAGACCTTATCCATGATTTATAAGTCATAAAATAGTTTCTCACTCCATAAAATCTCATATAGCAATCACACCACCAATAGGTCTCATGAAGACCTAACTGAAATAGGTTGACTCCTTTTTTCTCAATAATAAACCCTTGGTCCAACTTGACCAATTTAAACATGCATAATTATATTTATTCATGATAAAAAACTCCCATACAATCTTTCTTGCATCAAACTACTTTCCTTCAATCTCCTTAGGCAATCATGACTTAGACAAAAGATGACATATTCTTAGTAAGTTCACTATTTTATAACCCTCACTCTATTTTTCAAACTCAAAAATCTGCTATGAGATTATTAGACCTCGTAAGAACTAATTTTAAATATATTCAATAAGTTCCTTTATCTTATATGACCTTAATGTCATCTTTATGCACATAGGACATTGAATTCTTCATGATACTCTTCATTTTGACTCAAACAATCAACTCAACATACACACAGTCAAGACCTTGAAATAAGAAACCCAAAAAATTTATCATCCTTAGACCACTAAAATTCTTCATGGCATTTAAAATATGTTAACATTTTCCCTATATGACCTTATGATGTCATCTTAACATCAATGGAATAATACATCCCATAGCATAACCTTAAAGAACACTACAACGATCACTTTTTAAGTTTAATAGTTTTTTATGATGCTATAGGAAATGATCACCTTCAGATCTTTGTGAAATCTATCAAGGAATATACAAAATTGCATCCCACTCTTATATCATATTCAAGCCTTTAATATCATATACAATAACTTTACCTGAATGGCATCAGATTTATAGACCAATCATCAACTCTCATGAGCCACTATTCTAATTTTGGCTTCTTGGACACCACCTTGATCTCAAACATGCATTACAAGCATGATATTTGCTATAGGAAACTTTTCACTCAATCCATCTAATACTCACTAAACTCTATAGGCCGTATAAGATAAATTTACCTCATGAAAACACTCTTAGGGTTTGTTGCCATATGAAGACTAGAAACCATCATACCTCTATTCTTTATTTCTTGATATTATTGTTCATTGATAAGATCAATCTAATCATGTACAATACATCTACAGTAGCATCATGACCTTAATAACATAACCATTCAGTTTTATCAATCATCTTAAGTGACCAAAGGCAGCACAGAACTCTGTAAGTAACTCTTACCTACCATTGTCAAATACCTTAAGGTAAAATCAAATTTCATGATTATTTACATGAACAAAACACACACTTCCAAATCAAATTGAATGCATAGGATTTATCTAAAAGGAATTAGGAACATGATCCAATGTTTATCTCATCAAATTCAATGATATAACAAGGTTATTATATTTTTTTACTCTCCTTAGGTCCACTGCAACTTTCCCAAATTATCATTAATGAATTTGACATGTAATAAATGAACTTGTATAGACTGTCAAGACTCCATTCCACTTGGAGGTTGTTCTTCATGATGTATATTTCAAATTTATTTTTACACCATCTTGATTTAACCACTTTCATGGCTTCTACAATCCATTCTTTGCTATCAGGTCCATTTATTATACACATTCAATTTGAATCCCAATGGCTATATTTTTGAATACCAATGATTATTTCTTGAAGCTAAAAAATGATAGTCTCTGGTACATCACAGTCTACTATAGAAACATTGGAGGCTTATAACTTGAGCTTGGGATCTCTTCAATACAAAAAATTTTTAGGGCACCTTCTTGGCACTATCAACAACATTTCCATGAAAACCTTTGACCAAATTTGACTTCATAGGTACACTAATAAATGCATAAACTTCCTAGTCTAGGATGGTATCCATGATATTCAATGATAGTATGGATTTTTAAAGCTAGAATGGTAAATTTTTCTCTCTCCAAATATCAATTAGAAATATCAAAACCTCACCAAGACACCTATGGATGCCTCAAAACATACTCCTTATCCTTAATGACTTGCACACATGCCATGAGTCTTCCAATCTATCAAACAAACCTCTTTATCATTATTTCAATTATACCTCATGTTCTTTTGACATCAATGATAACCTATGACATCAATTACCATGCTCAACACCTAGGTGGCCAACATATATGTGGAGTTTTTTAATTTTTATAATTATGTGATGCACATGAATGGTTAAAAATAAAAAGTCAAAAATGACTTGGAAAATTATAAATAATAGAAAAAAATATATACTACACACTATATCATGATGGAAAATGTGTAATAACAAAATATGACTAAATATAATAAACCAAAAAAGGTAAAAAGGGATAACAAAATGTTTTTAAACCATGAAAATATTTTCACCAAATTGAAACAAGTAATATCACACTATATCACATTGGGAAGTGTGAAAATAATGTAATAAAATGGAAGGCATAAGAAAACCATATGGTATAAAAATAAAACACTTAAGTCAATCAATCATACTAAATCACATTGGGAAGTATAAAAGAGAAACAAAATTGGAAAAATGAACTTAAATTTATCACACTAATTTAATATGGGAAGTATGAAAAACATAATCAAAATTGTTGTATTATTACATGTAATCAGAAAATAAGAAGATAAAAATGAGAGATCAATGAAGTAAGCATAAAACATACTATATCAAGATGGGAAGTATGTCAATGTTGTTTAACTCATGATCAATCACTACATATCTCAAATTTGACACATGTAATTTCATTTTGATTTAGCTATTGTAAAATTTTATGAGGAAGGCCTGGTCTTATCCATGGTCTTGCACTAAAACTTACAAAGGGAACACTAATATAGTGGAAACAATGGTAAAAATATGTTAAAAGGAATATTTAGAATTGTGATTTGGTAATTTTTAAGGAAGTCTTGGTCCTATCTAATGTCTTACACAACAACTCACAAATGGAATCCCTATAGGGGAGTTATCAATTAACAAAACAATATTTCTCAAAGGGAAATATTAGGATTATGGGAAATGAAAGAGGGAATGTAAAAATCATAACATAGGCATCTATGAGAAGACATTAAGAAACATGAGGTATAATAAGGACATAGAAACAGACATTAACTAATTTGTGACCATTAATATACAAAGGATACCCTATCATAGTAAACACAAAGTTGTATATGCCAATAAGTAAGATATTAATATAAACTCATGTTGATTGTTTGACCAAGAAAATGAAAATGCACCTACCTTTCCATAATGTGTTCCTTGTTCCTTAGGACCTCTTACAAAACCACTATCTACTACGAAGATTGGGTACTTGTGTGAGAAAGTAGGTAGTGATAAAATAATTTTTTATTCTCCTTTCCCAATCTACTAACCTAATTTACCCTAAAGGATCTTGACTCTATAATGAGGCCACATGTGGATTTTGATGTTTGATTAGAAAAAGGAGATGTGCTTTGAATCACATTTTTTAGTGTGATTTGAATTTTGAAATTTTCAATGTTGCCTTTTGTATCATTGCCTTTTATTAAAATGATTTGGATTTTAAAATTTAATGAATTTTAAGATTCCTCATCCATATGGACTTGGAATGACCAATCATGAGAGATAAATTGATACACACAAATGAGCCTTATAATTTAGCTAAAGGAATCTAAGTATTTGAAGACATAACCAACTAAGACACTTAGGCTTACCTATTAACCACCATGTTATCTCAAGTTTCAACCATGTGTATGTAAAAGGAAATAAGGGTAATAAAGGGAGATCCATGATGGAATGGTAAAATGAGATTGTAATAAGATGACTTATTTTCTACTCATCACATGGTAAATAAGAATTAATAAGGGAAATAAGGTTTATATAACTAACTCACAATAATGATTATTTATGTTATAGAGATAAGGTAGCAAACAATCATGATAAAATAACAAAACATCCATGGAAATAAATGAACATATAGATAAAAATCATGTAATAATGAAAATAATCCATAAGAGATCATAAATATATAAAATTACACCACAGACAACATATAATGTGAAATATAAATAGAGACATAAGATAGGTAAGGAATTGAAATATTGACACAGTGTTAAATTAGATAATTATAAATTTGGATCACACATCTAATCCAAAATGAAGGAAAAGGTGAAAGAATGCCATGTTGTGTTCATAAATAATGGTAAAAGTGTCCACAAACATTATCCATAACATCTAATAGATATTTGTAAAGATGGACTCTAACTACAATGAGGGTCTCATCGATCTTCAGAGAAAGTTAAAAGAATACATCTCATCAAATATCCTTGACATAAAACATAGGTATGATTAAAATATCATGTTCATGAGGGCCATCATGCATGAGATACTCAGGAGAAGGAATATGAGTGGAATCTATGGGACATGAATGACTCGCTAGAAGAGAAGGGCCCATAGTCCATGGAGGATCCATAGGTGGAGGGATCATGGGTAGAGAAACCACATGTGGTAAAACCATAGGGGAAGAATGGAACATAGGTGGAGGAAGCATATGGGAAGAAGGGGGAACTTTTTTGCATAGGAGACCTATATGAGGAGGGACAGTAGGTCAGGGAATGGTTATAAGGTGATCTATAAATGTTTCTAGAGGATGTAACAATGATTAGTGTGATGGATACTACATTAGTGCCATATAAAATATACCTCTCCATATTTGAGAATATACTTAAGTAATAATTTGGGGGAGGTATATCCTTGTCCATATCTTGAGGAATAATAAGATGCAAGGTGTTTATTTATTATCTATGATTATAAAAATGTGTGGAGGAATGATTATCTATGTCATAGAAGTAACAAATACCCTTGTTAGTAAATTTTATGGGTGTATTAATAGAGGGAGTGGAAGCAAAATATAGGGAAGGTTAATGTAGTTACAATCTCTATTCTAATGATTGAAAACTCTATAAATGTCATAGTATGGCTTATCATCCCATTAGGTGGGTAGAGGATCAAGTTGTGGGAAAGGAAGTAGGTCATCACTAAGGGGAGGTAGGGATGGTGGAGAGACTGGATGAGGCTCAACTAAAGGAGAATTATACTCAAAATTAGGAAGAGACTCATCTGAAGGGAGAGTGGTAATAAGTTCCAGACTAGGATCAGCTAAGGAAGGAAAAGGATAAATAGAGGGTTTAAGTATAGTAGCAAGCATCTTAGGGTCAATCAAACTATAAGGATATTAGTATTTAGCAATGTGATAGGGACCAATCATATCATGATCCCTAAGCATGTTCCTAATAGTTTATTATGAAACTAGAGGTGTGATGTGTGAGCACATCATATCTACCCTATGATCAAGAGGAATAATGCTAAAATTAGGAAAAATATAAGATAAAATATGATAAGATAAATAGAAAGACTGAAACAAAAAAGAATGATAATGAAGGATCTCAACATCTCAATCCTGAACAAGACGTATTAGAAATGGGTCATCTAAGGTATAACCATCATCATAGTTAAGTGTATGAAGATCAATTATACAAGTATAGATGACTTTCTCATTAGAGGTGGCATGATGAATTGAGTGTTGAGTCTTAGTTAATACAATTGGTATATCATCATTAGGTGGTTAATGGGAGCATAGATTTTTAGAGGGTGGAAGTTGGTAAATGAGATGAGGAGAGAGATTAAAAAAATTATCTTGAGGTTGATCTGATTAGGCTCATTACCGTTAGAATCTAATAATTTAGGTGGTATATTCTTTATGAGTTTGGGGTGACGATGGTAACCTCACATAGAGTTAATACAAAAATTAAAAAATTGATATTCTCATAATGGAACACTTGGAAAAAGTTTAAGGGTTAGAATTTTGAATACACCATGGTCTTAGAATTATACTAAATTTAAATGGATAGTGTCACCTTTAATCCTATATATTGTACCATTGTGAGAGAATTAGACATATTAATAGGCAAAAGAGGAAACGGCCCTCATCCAATTAGTCCATGGCCTACCAAACAAGATATTATAGGAGAGAGGAAAATAGAGGATCATAACCTTGACTCAAAAAGTGATAAGTGGGATGATAATAGGGATCCACACATAACCTAAGGGAGGTATTTACCTTTGGTTGTAACCTTGGCACATGTTTCATGTGGAGTTAAGTTTATATTCAGAGTATTTAAGGGTTTTAATGAAGTTGAGGTAGGAAACATAGGTACTTGAACCCTCATCAATCAAGGCACACTTGACTTAGATGTCATCAATTTGAATGATTATAAAGAGGGGATGATCATCCACATAAAGCATAATCTCATATGGAATTATAGAAGCAATAGGAAATTTGAGAGAGAGAGAGAGAGAGAGAGAGAGAGAGACAAGTTTCTATTGGTTTTTCAACATGGATAGACATCTCTTCACATTATTGTAAGATTCTATCTTATAACCTAGATAAGATAGCTTCACATCTCTCTATGAGAGGATAAGGGATGTTCATTTTGAACAAGAGTAGCATAAGGTAGTTGTGATGATGTGGATAAGTCTACATAAGATATAGAAAGGGCATTTGATATGAGAGATTAGTAAGCTCGATGATAAAATCTAATTCATGATAACCCATCAAAAGACTATTGGATAGAGATGTGTAATGCTAGAGGATCTTGTCAAAAAGAGGAGTATAATTATAAAAAAATTTGTGTTGATAAGATGTAATATGTTTAATTGGGGGTCAAATTGGTTGATTATCATGAGAGGATAAGGTATGTGATGGATGTTTATTTTGTTATAGATTTCAAGGAGTGGTATTAGAGGGTTAGATATCATTAGAGATGGGTAAAGAGGTTGGAGAAATTATAGAAATGGTATGAGAGGTGTTATCTATTAGAGGTGTTGTAATTTATCTATTGAAAGAGATAAGGTCCTCTTGTCCTAGCTCTATTAGGTGAGTTGGGGAAGAATCTTGCATAACACAAAAAGTGTGAGATGACTGGTGCATATGGGTATGATGAGAATTAATGAAGGCAACTACCTTTAACATATTAGTCATGTTGACCAAATTTTCTTTAGGATTTGGGTCCATAAGACTATCAACATTATTTGTGGAAGGAGTAGGCTTATCATTATTATCTTTATGTTTTGAAATAGGGTCTTTGTAAATGTTTAGATGAGCATTAGCCTAGTTCAAGGCCTAATTTTTACTTTGTGTTTCATGAGCTTTGAAGGAAATTTCATAGGCTTGTTGATATTTATGAATGAGGGAATCATGGCTGAAATTTGGACTAAGGAAGAAATACATAGCTAAGTTATATAATTTCCTACAAGTCTCATGAGAGTGACCCCAACTAGCATGAAACCAACATAATTTATTTGGACCATACCCTAATTTCATAGGATGAGTGGGATCAAGCTCTCATGGAAAAAACCTTGATAGACACTTTTGGAGTTCTGCTAAGGATAATGGCTGATGAACATTGATGTTGTTTATTGGAGAAAATTGAGAATTAGAGATGTGATTTAAAGGAGAAACTTGTTTTAGAGTAAGGTAAAGATTAATAGCTTGAATATTATGAATGGTATCATAGGAATCAATGACACCATTGTTAATAGCATGGTAATTTTTATTTTTGATGAGTAAGTGAGTTCCCATAGGAGGTTGTAATTTCTCAAATTGATGTATGAGAAAATATTGGTGCTTGGCTTAGTTGAGGGTCTATTCATGGAGAGAGAGTCTGGACCTAATATTATAAGTTATGAAATAGAGCATTGGTGTATAAATGAAATAGGTTATTATCTACCATATTATGTTCACACTTGTTAGAAAAGGTCTTCTATTGAATGTGAATCTCATTTCAACAACACTAAGGTTAAAATAAAATTAACATGGCATTTTTAACATGTAATTTTTACTTGTACAAATGGTGGGGCACATATTCTGAGTGTTCTAACCACTTCCCACATTTTTAGTACATTTTATGGAGAAGTGGGTGTGATTTAAGGTGTTGAGAGAATCAAGGGATTATCTTTATCCTAGTTAGTTGTAACCTCTCATATTTATTTCCATTTTGGTGGGGATATTATTATCTCCAAGGTATGGTACATTTTTCAAGGGCTTTTGGAAATTGTAAATAGAAGTGAGGGGTAACACATTAAGTATTTCATTTTGCATCTCATTTTTTAAGCTTTGTATTCTTTCTTTGGTTAGTGTGATCAGGTTTGAGGTGTAGCTTAGCATATCATAATTTTAGTGTGAATTCATGTTGGAGAAAGCTATCTATGTGAGAGTTTTATTATTGAGATTTGTCTTCTACTTTTATAGAGAGATTCTTCATAGATGTAGCCCTCATTGGGTGAACCACATTATATCTATGTTATGTGTGTATTTGGTTAGATCTAAATTTTCTTTCATATGTCTCTACTGATATGATTTTGAGGAATGAATTCCATGTTACATGATATTGCATAATTAATTAATCACTTATTCCTAACAATTGGTATTAGAGCTAGCTTTAGTGGTTTTGTTAAAGTGGTGAATCACAGGGAAAGATATTATATTGAGTGGGAGCCATGGTAGATAATGGCAGATCTAGAGTTGAAAAATTCAATGTATAGAATTTTAGATTATGGAAGATGCAGATGGAGGATTACTTGTTTTAGAAGGATCTTCATCTCCCTTTGACGGGGAAAGCATGCTAACCTTTAGGTATGGATCAGGTAGATTAGAATTTGTTTGATAGGAAAGCACTGGAAGCTATATGATTGTGCCTTGCATCTTTAGTTGCCTTTAATATTTTAGAGGAGATACCAAATTTAGTCTAATGAAGAAATTATGGGAGTTATATGTAAAAATATATACCTCTAATATAATATTTTTGATTAAAAGGTTATTTAATATGAAAATGTTTGAAAATGGTTCTGTGGATGATCATTTGAATGATTTTAATATGGTTTTGAGTATGCTAAATTATATTGTTAAAAAATTTTAAGATGAAGCTAAGGCTTTATTTATTTTATGCTTTTTAGTAGATAGTTAGGATAGCTTGATTATGGCTATGAATAATGCCATCCCTGCTAGGGGGAGTTTAAATTTTGAGGATGCTATTGGTGTGATTCTTGGCATTTAAATGTGAAGGTAGAGCATCAGGGAATCATCTTCTAGAAATGATTTGATGATGGATAATAGAGGGAGACAAAATGACATAAGCAAAGGAAACCGTGGAAACTCAAAGGGTTAGGGAAGATCTAAATCTAGAGCCAAGATGGTGTGCTAGCACTATGGGAAAAGTGGACACATAAAGAAGGAATGTTGGGAACTTTAGGACAAGAAGACCAAACATGAGGAGAATAAGGAGGAAAATATGATAGTAGGTATTTTTAGTTAGGATAATTTAATTTTTTCCTTATATAATGGTTCTAAATCATGGGTATTAGATTCAGGGGCTTCTTTTCATGCCACCCCACATAGGCATCATTTTACTGATTATGGTCAAGGAAATTTTGGACATGTTTATCTTGGTGATGATGAAACATGCAATATAGTAGGGAAAGGTTGTGTTAAGGTGAATACATAGAATGGGAACACATGGCTATTAAAGGATGTCAAACATGTCCCATAGTTAAAGTGGAATTAATATTAATGAGGTAGTTGGATAGTGAGGGTTATTCAGTGATGTTTACAATAGACTCTTGGAAAGATACCAAGGGTACATTTGTGGTTATGAGAGGTAAGAAATTTGGCACTTTGTATTTGAATAGTAGTGCTAATCAATATAATTTAGTTGCTATAGATGGAAATACAACTTTGTGAAACTATAAGCTCAGTCATATGAGTCATATGAAAGACAAGTTTCCCAAATTGAAATAGGTTGATTTGGACTTCTATGAGGATTGTGTATATGGGAAGCAAAATCAAGTTAAGTTCCTAAGGGTTGGACCTACAAAGAAGTAGAATAAGTTGGAGTTGGTTCACTCAGGTATATGTAGGCTAGCTCAATTATCTTCTATTGGTGGTTCAAATTATTATGCTACATTTATTGATAATGAAACAAGGAAAGTTTGGGTTTATTTCATTAAAAAGAAATATGATGTGTTTGAAACATTCAAGAGATTGAAATCTTTGGTTGATAATGAAATAGGTCTCAAGTTGAAATGTCTTAGGTCAGAAAATAGAGGTGAGTATTGTAATAAAGTATTTGATGATTATTGCTCATAGAATGGAATTTATAGGGAAAATATGGTTATAGAGATGCCACAAGAGAATGGTGTGTCGAAGAGGATGAACATGACAATCATGGAGTATGCTAAGAGGATGAGGTTACATGCAGGGCTGCCCCTAATGTTTTGGGTATAAGTACTTATCATAATGGTATATCCAATTAATAGATGACCTTTAATGACTTTGGATAGAAACATACTTGAGGAAGCTTGGTTTCATAAGAAAGTTAATTATTCTTTTCTTAGGGTCATTGGATGTGAGGCATTTGTTCATGTTTCCAATAAAGATAAGACCAAGTTAGAGGCTAAGTCTGAGAGATGCACTTTTATTAGTTATGGTGAGGATGGCTTTAGTTTTGAAATAAAAAAATAAATTGGTCTGGGGATGTTGTATTTAAATAAAAAGTCATGTACAAGTATCAGTTGTAAGAATAGGAATAAAAAGAGTACACAATATTGGATGATATTATGATGGTAAGGTGTCCAAAGAGATAGTTCAAGAACCTCCTACATAAGAACCCCAAACTCCTATATTAAGAAGGTCTTCTAGGGTAAGAAAAGATCCTAAACAATTTTCCCCATCTTTTAATTAGTTTTTACTTACTGACAGTGGAGAACTAGAATGTTTTGAGGAAGTAATGTGGGCAATTTCAAGGAAGAAGTGAGAGCAAGCCATGGAAGAGGAACATAGTTTTGTCATGGAGAAATAGACATGGGATTTGGTGAAACTACCCAAGGGAAAGAGATCATTGTAGAATAAGTGGGTATATAAAATCAACGAAGAGGATGAAGGAAGGAAAATGTACAATTCCTAGTTGGTGGTCAAGGGGTTTGCATAGAAAAAAGGTATTGATTTTGATGAGATTTTTTCTCCTATTGTTAAGATGACTTCTATTAGAACTATGATTGGTATAGTTATAGGAGAGGATTTGCACTAAGAAAAATTAAATATGAAGAATGTGTTCCTTCATGATGATTTGGAGGAGGAATTATATACAAATAAATCATAGGGTTATGAGATTGAAGGAAAGGAGAAATTGGTGTGTAGACTAAAGAAAAGCTTATATGGCCTAAGACAAGCTCTACGACAATGGTATAATAAGTTTGATAGTTTTATGTTGGAATAGGATTACTCTAGGTGTCATTCTAACCATTACATGTATGCCAAGAGATTTGAATATGGTAATTATATTATCCTATACTTGTATGTAGATGACATATTAGTTGTAGGAAAGAACATGCAACAAATTCAAGTACTGAAGAAGCAGCTTGGTGATTCTTTTTCTATGAAGGATTTGGGTGTAGCGAAACAAATACTTGGTATGAGGATAACTTGAGATAGGAAGGAGAGGAAGTTGATCTTATCCAAAGAATAGTATGTGAAGAAAGTTTTGGAGAGGTTTAGTATGTAGGATGCTAACCTAGTTGGGACTCCTTTGGAAGGCCATTTTAGATTATCAAAGGAGCAATATCCCAAGATAGAAGAAGAAAATCTAAAGATGTCCAAGGTACCTTACTCATAGGTAATCGGTAGCTTGATGTATGTTATGGTTTTTACTAGGCCAGATATTGCCCATCTAGTGGGAGTAGTAAGTAGGTACATGCGTAATCCAAGTTATGAATACTTGTAAGCAATTAAGTGAATTCTTTGATATTTGAGAGGAACCATGGGTACAACATCATGTTTTGGTGGATTAGATTCTACTTTGTGTGGTTATATGGACTCATATATGGTTGTGGATGTTGATAGTAGGAGGATTATGATAGGTTATGTATTTATTATTCAGGATACAATGGTTAGATGGATTTCCTAGATATAGAAGGTTATGGATTTATCAAACATAAAGGTTGAGTATGTTGCTACTATAAAGGATAACAAGGAGATGATTTAATTACAACAATTAATTAATGAGTTAGGGCATAAGTAGGAATTTGGGGGATTATATATTGATAGTTAGAGTGTTATACATTTATCTAAGAAATCCTCTTTCCACTTGAAGATGAAGCAATATAATTTCGGTATCATTTCATCAAGATAACTTTAGAAGAAAACATGGTAAGGCTAGAGAAGACACATACAAGCTAGAATCTTATATATATGATGATCAAGGTAGTCACATTGGAGAAGTTGAGTTTATGTTCAGCTTTGGTTGGTCTTCATGAGTTGGAGTGTTAAATTTTGTTCAAGGAGAAACAAACTCCAAGTGGGAGATTATTGAATGTAGAGTCCATTTCAACACCCCTAAGGTTAAAATAAAATTAACGGGGCATTTTTAACATGTAAGTTTTACTTACACAAATGGCGGGGCATATTTTTTGAGTGTTCCAACCACTTCACACATTTTTGGAACATTTTATGGAGAAGTGCGTGTGATTTAAGGTGTTGAGAGAATCAGGGGATTATCTTTATCCCAGTTGGTTGTAAACTCCCTTATTTCTTGCCATTTTGGTGGGGATGTGATTATCTCTAAGGTATGGTGAATTTTTTAAGGGATTTTGGAAAGTATATATAGGGGTGAGATGGAACACATTAATCATTGTGTTTTTCATCTCATTTTTTGAGCTTTGTATTCTCTCTTTAGTCGGTGTGATCAAGTTTGAGATGCAACTTAGCATCTCAAAATTTTGGTGTGAATTCAGGTTGGTGAAATTTATCTATGTGAGAGGTTTTGTGTTGAGATTTATCTTTTATTCTTGTTTATAATATTATAAAGATCTTCTTGGTTGATGTATCCCACATTGGGTGAACCACATTATATCAATGTTATGTGTTATGTATGTATGTGCTTAGATTTGAATTTTATTTCATATGTCTCTATTTCTATGATTTTGAGGAATGAATTCCATGTTTCATGTTATTTCATAATTAATCAATCACTTATTCTGAACATATTCCACTATTTGATGAAAGTTTGTGCAGTTTCCACATCAAGTTGCTTACAATTAATAAAATGAGCCAACATATTCTCAGGGAGGTCACTAGTTTGAAATTCTTGGATAGGATCATTAACTAGATCTTCCAATATAGTGAAGGAATGAGGCTAGAGTTATTTATACCAATCTAAAGCATCTCTAGATAAAGTTTTTTTCCAAGAGCTTAGTAGTGGAAAACGTGTTTAACTTGACCCAATATTTATATAGATTTCTAAATGTTTTTAAGTGTAAGGTATGATCAATTTACCCTTTATATCTAATGGTAGGGGTGATACCTCCTATATATATGTTATCAATTTGATGTATAAGAGGTTCATTTTAAAGATACTTAATTGCTTTGTTAACAAGATGAAGTTGAGGAATAAGGTTACCATGGGAATCCCCAAGGGGGGTGGGGGAATTTTGGTTGTTCACTCTCCATACAACCTATTGAGGGTGATTTTTGAGATAAATAAGTTGGTTTTTCATATGCATCATTTGGTTGGTATTATTAGCATGGAAATCATTCATTTGGTTAAGATTTTTCAAAATAATTTGATGGGTTTGAATGGTGTTGTGCATAAAATGTGAATTATTAGCATTGGTATTATTGGCTTGGTTACCACTGTGAATAGTTACATGCATGTTATTAGTGGATTGAGAGTCATTATTAGAAAAGGAGGTCCTAGTGGCATGATTAACATGTATTATAAAAGATACACTAGTAAAAGGATTAGAAGAAGAAGAAGCACTAGTGGCATGATTACTATGGGTATAAAATGATGCAATAGTAGAGGAATTGAGAAGA
The DNA here is from genome assembly GCA_037957365.1 of Torreya grandis. Taxonomy (NCBI): domain Eukaryota; kingdom Viridiplantae; phylum Streptophyta; class Pinopsida; order Cupressales; family Taxaceae; genus Torreya; species Torreya grandis. The sequence goes on along the minus strand of JARHVA010001459.1, from coordinate 432,961 downwards.
GTGGGTCTTGAAAAAATCCCACTAAAAGTTGAACCTCCCACATTAATATAGATACTTGGCATGGAGGTTAAGAAAATCACGGAAGAAGAGGTCATAATATAAGAAGGGGTCAAAAGAGAAGGAAGAGGTTAAGAGGCAAATAAGATATCACCCCCAGATCTATGTGATAATATGTGGGAGGGTGAACGGGGTTCTTATTTTTGAAAACTTATCATAAGGTTATAAATAGTGGAAGGGTCTTTTCTTCAATTTTGAGGAAACTCGTTAATGAAGAAAAACATTTTTAGAGTATACTCTAATTCAGGTTGATCTTTTAAGGAGTATATAGGGTTACTAACTAAATATACATGGGAGGAGTCCCATAATTTGTATTAGGAGCGGCCATGTGCACATTAATTCTATCTAAAGTAGGATCCATAGGTTATTTATGGGAAAACCTATTGAGATTGGTAAATATCATCATATCTATTGAGTGCAACTATGTGTTATCATTAAATAGGAAGTTCATGATGAGAGAGAAAATTTAATAAGGAAATAAATGATGTAATAAAAAATTCATAAAAAAGGCTACAAATTTGAATCAACTAATTATGTGGTGTAACCTAATAGGTAGATAAGAATACATAGTCATTCAGGTCTACTATGTATTACAAAAAGGAAGGTGAAATAGGATGATAAGGATACATAGTCCTTCAAATCAACTATGTACTACTAAATAGAGAATTAAATGGGTTAATAATAATACATAGTCATATAGATTGACTATGTATAACTATCAAGAGGGTAAAACACAGTCTATAAGAGATTATAATGACCAAGATGACAATGTGATAAAATTGAAGTATTTTTTTGTAAGATAATTGAAGAAGGAATGAAATCAAAAACATAAACATATGGATCAATGTGATTGATCCAATTGGGGCACACAACTTAAAACCTTGAAATAACACTAGCCAATGTTGTTTTTACAATACAACACATAATGATCAAATATGAAGCAATCAACTAAAAAGTAAATGATAACTAGTTGGTCACCCTAAGTGTTATTAGAAATTTTTGATTTTAATGTGATAACATATTTGACTAAAATAGGGAACTAGAAAGTAATCTAAAGTTGGTTTCAATTTGTTTAAGATGAAAGAGATTTATATTGGTAATGGTACTAGATTAGTATTAGCTCCCACCCCCTCACTTCACAATCCCACAATGATAAGGGTCTTAGGTTATTTTCAAATATATACCATTAACCATGTATTTATACTTGGCTAGAAAACCAAGTTGGATTCCTCTTTGGTGATGAAATCCAAGTAGGCAGGCCTTGAGAAGACAATTATTTAAATGCATTTTGAATGTTAAGTGGTTTGGTAGTGTGTACAAAATAGTAAAATAGTTTAAATAAATTGGTAATTTTAAAAACACTTATTTAGACTAAGAGATTAATCTAAGCATACAAATAGATGAAAAAGAAATGTGAATTAATTACTAGCAAGTAGTTGTTAATTCATTGATTAAAAATAATATAGAGTCAATTCAGGTGACACTATATGTACATGGTATAGAATAGAGTTTACTGGGTCATTGTTATTCTATAAAATCAAGGTATTTAAGAATAAAGTCAAACAAGTCAACTATGTCTCTCAAACAAAAGATAGACTATAGAACTAGGTTGACCTAGTTAGCTGTAAGTTTGCAATTTTGAAGACTACTAACTTGTGGAAAATATAACTTAAATAAATACTAAATTGAAAGAGAGAGGCAATAAAGGAACCTTGGTGGGATTGAAGATGATTTAGATTGAATTTTTTTTTAATGATTTATTTATTGATTTTAGATTCTACAAACTAGGTTGATTGGTTTGACAAAGTTCTAAAAATACCTATATGATGAAGAAGATTAAGGAACGTAGTTGACATATTTGATAGTGTTCATTGACCTGTATGTTGGTAAAAATAATTAGAAAACAAAGTCAACTTTTTTGATAGTGTATGATAATATAGAACTAAAGAAGAATATTGTGTTGAACTGTTTGATATAGTAACTTGTAGCTTATAAAGACCTACACAGACATAACATACTCAGTTTAAAGTAACCATGTGTTAAACTTGCACACAAAAAGTTAGAACTATACTGACTAGTTTGATATAGTACTACAAATATATAAAAATATAATGAAATGATAAAAATGATGGTGTGAAATAAATACTACAAGGTTTATATTCACATTAGGTTCACCATATTTTATGCAAAGGGAAATTCAACTAATCTCTAAATCAATCCTAACTTAGATATGATAAATCCTACTTACACTTTTGATTTTCAACACATTAAATATTTAGGGTCATGACTAAAATGGATCCACTAGACCTAGTGAAGGGATCTCTTACCATAATAATATCACTAGGGTTGTTTTTAAAACCTCCAATCAAGTAAAACTATGCAATAACCATAACTAGGTCTTATGTTTTCATATTCACTAAACTAATAACAAGTAAAGTAAAGTCTAATCTAGTTCTCACCAAATCTTGTGGCATAAAGTGGGGGTAATAAACATCAAAATTAAACATATATAGAGTACATTTACTTACCTCAATGTATACAAAATCCTATTACATGGGAAAAAGTACAAAATAATATCTATCTACCTTTACAAAGGTGGAACAAAGCTATGAATACTTACCTTTGAAGATGAACCCACCAGGCCTCAATCTCTCCCTTGGCCAAGGTGATTCATAAGAGGTTGTTGTGGTATGTAAGGATTACAAGGATAAATAAACTCTAGGCTAAAAAACCTATCTATGCATCCGAAAGACTTCTTACAAGATCATATATATATCTCCAAAGAAAGTATGAAACCTTAAGATAAGCTCCTAAAGAATAATGTTGGATAAGAATATGTGTAATATATATCTCTTATTATTTTCTTCTCTTAAAAATGATGAAATGGATGTGTTTATATATATGGATCTAACCTAGTATTATTTGATTGTGTAGCTGACAAGGTCAACCTAATAGACATTATATCATGATTGATGAAAACAAATTAGGTCTTGGTCTAGGTTAGCCAAGAGTAGACCTAGATCCTAAATAAGTTTTATTAATTACAATACAAGGTTGATGGATCCAATAGTGTAATGTAAACCATCAAAAAAAAAATTTAGTCTTGGGAAGGGATAATGAAGGTGGAAAATAACTAGAGGATGGTAAATAAATAGGAGGCAAAGCATAGGGTAATGTTTTTAAGATATGTGTAGTCATGTAAAATAAAAAATTTGGTTACTTGAGTGTGGCTAATGACACCCAATCCGTAGGCCCTCCTACTTACTTGCGCAACCCTTAGAGGCTTTTCTTTCATTGATTTACAATCATCCATAGCCTTTTATACTTAAGCCTGACAAACCTAGGCAACTTGTTTAGGCCCAATTCCATCCCCCTAGGTCTCATTCCCTCTAGAAAACAACACCCAAATTAGATAGGATTGTTGAAACCTAAGGTGTCCTATTTTTGGCACTATTGTCCAAGTGTAAATTTGGCTCAAATAGTCATATTTTCTTGAATACATATCTTAATTCATGTTGGATTACCATGAATTAATTTAAACCATGATCATTAGGCTTCATATAAAAGGTAATTCAAAGTCCATTTATAAGGGCTGGCACTCATTTACAAGAGAGAAGAAAGAATAAAATCAAGTACACTCAAGAACTTTTCCCTATTCTCTGCATACAACCTTCCAATATTTATTCCAAGCCTATTCAAACCCTTACACCAGTCCCTACCCATCTAAAGTACACCAAATTTTATATCTAGTTACATTTTCATACAAAATTACATTAAGCACTTCAATGGGAGAACTAAATTAACTTGATCTCTCCTCAGAGTATTGGTATGTAGGTAGTGTGCCCACACACGAGGTGTGAAGTGAATCCAACATATCCTTTACACCCTAACCCATTATCTCTCTTTCCCAAGTTTTCATTCAAGTACCTAGATACATAGATACATAATGAGCTCCATAGACTTTTGGGCTTCGATATTTCACTGACAGGGTAACACATACCTATTAAGCAACACCTACAAAACTTAGATCACCTAGACAATAGCATTGGAAAAGGACTACATCATTGGATAATAGGGCGTCCCACTTTTGGTGCTCTTATCTAATTAGAAAATGAACCTCACAAACCTATTTTTGACATTGTCCTAGTCTTGTACTTGAATTCTCAGACCCTGTCTTAGACTAGATAGTTCATAATAAGCCGTCATGTTGTCTCATATTTATTACTATTTTTAGAAAAGGAAAAAATACAATCTATTTACATAAATAAATGACTTAATTATTTCATATTATTTATTTATTTACTTCACTCTAGACCTATTTATTAGTTAGGAATGAAACTTGATTATTCTGAAAAATAATAAAACATTTGGTGTACCCAACTTAAATTGAATTTCTCACAAAAACCCTAGAAACCCTAGTGTAAATTATTTTTTATTTTTTTCCATAATTTCCTAATTTTTATTAGATTTAAAAATAAAAAATCTAAAAATTAATTTCCAAATTATCATATATTTTGTTAAAACCCTAGTTTGCATATACTAGGTCCTTTTTGCATACAAACACTAGGAAAAATATATTGCTAATTTTAGAAATATTTTTCAATTTTTTTCTAAATTTTTAAAGAAAAATTATAAAAAATTTCTATAAATTCATATAAATTTTTTAAAATTATCATACTAATTTAAAAATTCATTAAATAATCTCTAGTTGCATTAACTAACTCTCAGTTATTTTCCAGTACTTTTCTAATTAATTTTCTAGATTTTTAGTTGCATATCAAACTTAATATATCAAATTTAAATTAAAAAATTCATAGTATTTTTCATAAATATTTTTGAAAAATCCTTAGTTTTATGTACTATCTCCTATTTTTCTTCTTGAGGTATCACCTTACATGTTTGGGAGTTCTATATCCTTTTTATGCATATTCCAATTCCTTGTTTAGATTATATCAGCTTAATCTTTTATATTATTATCCAAGTTGTTTTCCTTATTCCACCTATGTTCATTGCATCTATTCCTTTGAGACAAAGTACAAGACTTAGTGTCAATCCTCCTAAATTCACCTAGATTCCTAAAACTCATCCATATACCATTGATAAACAACTAACTCTGGTTCTAATCATATTCTACACATCTAGATTACACCAGTTTCAATGAGGATAATTTTGACAAAGAGAAGTATAAAAATAACAATGATTATGTACACACTAATGCTCATTCTCCACCACATCAGACTATTGATCCACTTCCACCCATTGTTGGTAATGAAGTTAAACTCAACAAAGATTTGACCCTTCAAAACTTTAGAGAAAGACTTAAGGAACAGCTTAAAGATCCTACACTAATTTTACAATCTATCATGGAAATCAAAAAGGCTAAACAAGTTGAGTTTTCCATCCCCATTGATCAACTAGTTTAAAATGACACTACAAGGGTAACTATGTCTAAATAACCCCCTATATTAGCCCAACTTGCATGTATGCCACCAGTTATAGTTAGTACATCCCTATCTCATAATGTGGTAGCCCTTATGCAAGAGATTTGATCTCTTCAATCTAATGTGCCACATCTTGAGCAAGGTACCACTATGTTGGGTGAATATTTTGTCAGTAGCTAACTGATGGGAAAAATAGGTGTTTCCACCATAGCATAGGGAGATTTATCGGCCAAATGTGCAAGTTGACCACATCAAAAGGGGAAAAATCTCTCCTCTCATCAAGGGGAGGTTCTCTATAAATATGAGGTGTTATATACTATATATGTACTATAAATAAGCTGAAAATAACACTTAGGGGTAGGACAACACCATCCATCTCTCTCTTTTTAGAGATGATGTTCATAGACAAAGGAGAAATATTGGTGAAATGATAGAAGGCACTCCTCTTCTTTCATAAGTGGTTGAACTTTGAACTTGCTGAAGTGCTTAACTCTTTAAGTCTGTCGATGTCATTGAACCTTTGAATCCATTAAACCTTTAAACCTTTAGAGGTGGGGTTCAATGGTTCAATGTTTTGTTTGAAGTCTACCAATGGACCTTTTGGGTTGAACCCTGATGTTGAACCAACCTTGAAATTGCCTGTGTCTGGAACTTGTTTCTTTGTGAGAGCTCACCTGTTGAAGTTGTTGAACCCATTGAACTTGCGAGTCCCTTGACTGAAAATGCTTGAATAATTGAATAACTTGAGTGCTCAAAACATTTTTTGAGAAGGGAAGAGATAATTTTGGCCTGCAAGACCAAAATATTTGATATGTTGTCCCAAAAAATGAGTGACAAATTTTTAGAACAACACCTGGCTCTAGTTGGGGAACTTCCTTTAGTCAAAATTTTGAAATAGCTAAGGGGAGTAGAAACTAGAATCTCTAGTGCCTTCATGTATGCCATTGGACTATAGAGTCATGCTACCCAAAAAGAAAGGTGCCAAAAAGAAACAAAAATGAATAACACAAAATAGAACTAAAGACTATACATATATACAAATGTACAACCAGACTTATCTGATACTTCAAGAATTAAAGTGATTTAGTTGCCTCCCACTATGAGGAAATGAAAATGCCATTCCATCCTGATAAACTAGCAAGAAACCATTTTCTCCCTAGAATCAATAATGGGTGAATGAAACTCTCCACCAAGAATCACATTTTTTGTGCACTCATTTTGGTTCTCTCATCTTGCCCCATGCCAAGACATGGTCTCCAATCTAAAAACCATAAATCCTTGCTCTCTTGGTGAAGAGTTTCTTTTCCTGACTTTGGCATGTAATAGTATGGTCCACTACCATAGATTGTTGGTCTTTTGGTCTAGTGAAGCACATGATTTGATTATCAGCACCAAACACCTACCAATGGTTAGCTTTATCAGGCACATTTGGTCAAAATACTAGTTTGATAGTGTACCTATTATCTTTGAAGTCAAGGTGAGGAACCATGAAGGTTGTAGGGATAGCCAATGAATTTGCATGATTATGAAGCTCTCTAGGTACTATAGATATATTGAAAGCATCAAAACTTTCAATATAGTCCCATACCAGATTATGGTAATGGTGCAATCTTTTGTTCTTGGTTTGACACAGGTTCCTCACTTGACAAACCATTAGCTTAGCATCTCCTTTGGCATGAAGGAGCTTGACACCTTTGTCTTGAGCAGCCTTCAACTGAGTAATAGAGATTCATACTCGGTAGTGTTGTTGGTGTTTCTGAACTACAACTTGTATGAAGAAAAAATATCTCCTTGAGGAGATATCAACACAATCTCAGCTCTAACACCAATAGAAGAATTTCTACCATCAAATTCCAGGATCCAAACATCATCAAAAATTGATCTTCTATCAGATTTTTCTTCATTAGAGAGGGAAGATCCTTTTTCATCTATACTACACCCTACTAATTCTTTTGATGTCTTATTTGAATCAATTTTTGGATAACCACCTATAGGACTTTCATCTACTGTAATAGGAATGTCTTCAGTAGACAGAAAATAATTACCCCTACCTAAAGACTCAAACAAAATTTGGGCTTCAAGTGTTGATGTTTGAGAGACAACATATTTTACCTCCTTTTTAGGGAGTATCCTCTACATGACACCTTTGACAGGGATCCTCAGCTTAGATAGGTCCATGCTTAATTCACCACCAACATCCTTGGAAAAATTTTGACTAAGAAGGATGCCATATGAGGCTAGGACATCAGCCATCAGGACTATCATTTTGATCCTTTTATCTAGGAATGCCACAAAGGCAAATTAGGCATCCTTGATTTGTCCTAGTAGTGGTACTTGTTTGTTCTCCATGGAGAAACATCTCCCAAAGGTCTTGGTTAGTGTGAGTCCAAGAGATTCTACCACTTTGGCAGGCATGATATTGTCAGATGCACCTGAGTCTATGATGAAATTGTTTAACTAGTGTCCATTTATCAACAGGGAGACATAAAATGGTTTTTTATCCCTCAAAGTAGTAGGAGGAGTAATGAAAAGGTTATTTTGGGTGGATATGGGAGTCACCTTTAGAACAACTGCTCTTATAGGGATGGTTTTATTCTTTACACATTGAACTAACTTATCCAACTGCTTAGGGTTAGATTGCAAGAATTAAAATTTAGACATTTGAATTTGGTTTTCTTGACATGGTCAATTATATCAAATGTCTAAAATGAATTAGGAACAGGGGAAGGTAGCTCATCCTTTTAGTTTTTAGGAAGGGGGTACTAATCTATGAAATTAAAGTTGAAGGTGAAGGTGTACTTGAGGTACTTACTTTTTTCGGGATCACTGTGTCCTTTGATTGTAAATTAGAGTGATTTCCCACTTAGAAATTAAAATTTTTGGTTGAGATCACTCTATTTTTTTCCTTATCAACTTGTTGGGCTGACTAGTTTTGGGACTAGGTGAATATAGCATATGATCCATCAAATGCTTCACCTTTACTTCTAGGTTCATCCTGGTAATTCAAGAAACTAATGTTGGAGTCACCAGCTAATTCTTCTCCTCCCTCTGTGAAGAGATTAGCATCATCTTTTGGGTTCAACTCAGGATAGAAGGAGAAACCAAATTTTGTTTCAAGATATCCAACTGTTGAATTGGTTGGAGGTGCTTCAATGGAAAGTTTTCCCTATGGGGGAGGAAGACAATTTGGCTACCCTTGATTATTGGTAGCATTGCCTTGGTATGATTGATTTGGAAAAGTCCTCCTTGGTATATCTCAGTATGAAGGAGGAGCAGACATTCCTTACACCATTTACTTTTTAAGAGCTAACAACTCATTTTCCAGCTTTTGCACAATTGGATCAGTGGTGCCTATAGATGGATATTCAGAGGATGAAGAATATTTACCTCTATTAGGATCTCTTCTTATCTTTCCTACCAAGATAAGATCATCTTCCACCTCAGTGGCCAAATCTTAAGATGCAACAAGGTTTATGTGGCTAGCTTGTCTTAGTAAAAAACTCACTTCAGGCAACTAAGAGTCAATGAAGAAGCATTTGAGATTCTCAGCTGTTGGCTGAGCAATTGTAGGAATCCTATTGCTCAGCTTATTGAACTTGGCTATGAATTCCCTTATAGGTTCATGAGGCTTCTTCTTCATCTATGTGAGTTTGGCCAGTAGGGCATGTGCATCTTTTGTAGGCTTGAACCTTTCTTCAAACTTGGCTTTGAGAGTGTTCCAGTCAGTCATTGTTTATGCTTGTGGATGATAAAACTAGTTTGCAATAGCTCCTTACAATGTTTCCATAAATAGCCTGAATGTTATTTCTTTATACTCCACACCTATCATGCCACAAGCTATGCTAAAGGCTGTAATATGTTCATCAGTATGAACTCTCCCATCACCATAAAATTTGGGGAAATTCTTCTTGGAACTATGAGGTAGCTCATGTAGAGGTGGAGTTAGGTTGAGTGGGCCAAAAAATTTACCCCAAGGGCCTTGAACTCCCATGATTTGACTATTAAAGGGAGGGATAACAAATGTCTGAGGGGTATGCACTGACAAAGCTCTGCTAACAGTAGAAATGGATGGTTTTCCTAGTAATGGAGACTTGAATTTTGTAGGAGGAAAACTCCTGGTTCATTGAAGATGAGATGGAGAAGGAAACAGGTCAAAATCACTTTGCTATGCCAATTCAAATATAGGGTCAACAATCCCATTAGCTCTCTAGGTTCAAGTATATCATGGATCTGCTAGAGTGTTAAACTAAAATGGATAAGGATAGGAACTGATTTAATTTGAAGCTTGAGGCTTCAAACTACACATTTATCCCTAGTGGATTTGCCAAACCTATTGGGTGAATATTTTGTCACCAGCTAACTGATGGGCAAAATGGGTGTTTCCACCATAGCATAGGGAGATTTATCAGCCAAATGTGTAGGTTGACCACATCAAAAGGGGACAAATCTCTCCTCTCATCAAGGGGAGGTTCCCTATAAATATGAGGTGTTATATACTATATATAATATAAATAAGCTAAAAATAACACTCAAGGGTAGGAAAACACCATCCATCTCTCTTTTTTTAGAGATGATGTTCACAGATAAAGAAGAAATCTTGGTAAAATGACAGAAGGCACTTCTCTTTTTTCAAAAGTGGTTGAACTTTGAACTTGCTGAAGCACTTAACTCTTTAAGTCTACTAATGTTGTTGACCCTTTGAACCCATTGAACCTTTGAACCTGTGGAGGTGGGGTTTAATGGTTCAATGCTTTATTTGAAGCCTACCGATGGACATTTTGGGTTGAACCTCAACATTGAACCAACCTTGAAATTGCCTAAGTGCTAGAACTTATTCCTTTGTGAGAGCTCTCCTATTGAAGTAGTTGAACTCATTGAACCTTTGAGTCCCTTGACTGAAAATTCTTGAATAATTGAAGAACTTGATTGCTCAGAACATTTTTTGAGAAGGGAAGAGATAAGTTTGGCCTGCAGGACCAAAATAGTTGATATGTTGTCCCCAAAAATGAGTGACAAATTTTGGGAACAACACACTAGACCTACATAGGCTTTGGATTCTTTTTTTATTCTGTATACACCATTAGTACATCATATTAATTCTACACACTTGCCACAAGGTTTTTTTTAACCCAAGCTTACTATTTATAATGGCAAGGGTGATCTAGAAACACACTTTAGATTATTTCATGTAGCATGCTTGGACTATGTACCCAATGATTAGCTACTTACCAAAATATTTACACAAAGCCTAAAGGATTATACTTTACAATGGTTCTATAGTCTACCAAATCATACTATTCATGCATTCAATCCTTAAGCTAAAATTTTCTTATCACATTTTAGCATTGACATTGGTGATAAGGTTTCATATGCCCAAATTTCTCAATAAAAATAATTTCTAGATGACTATCTCATAGACTATGTTATTTGGTATAAGACCATCTTAGCTAAGATGACTAGTCCCATGGTAGATCAGGAGTTTTAGGACCTATTCAAATAAATTATTCTACTAACACTTTATGAATCAATTATGTTTAAATGTTTCTCTTCCTTCACTAAATTGTGTCATATAGTAAAGGAACGAGAAGTGAAACTCAATTGAATAGGAAAACTCAAGTATACAATAATTTTAGACATAAATAATAAGAGTAAAAAAAAAGTCCCGTACAAGTTCAAGTTCAATGATACAAAAGATCAAAATCAACCTACAATAAATGCAACTTCATATTCCCCTTAGCGTATAGTTTTATCATCACCCCTTCGATGTACTTTTTTACATCTTCCAATTCCTCTAGCCAAGGTTTTATAGAAAATTTAAGATTGTAATATCATATCTCTCCCTCCTATTTGGGAAGTTGATCTAACCAAACCTCTTCCCAAGGGATATGATCAACAAGCATTTTGTGATTACCATAAGGCACTAGAATACAATACAAATAGATGTATTGGTTTGAAACATAAGATATAGGACTTGATAGATGACAACCTACTTGATCTTGGCAATTCAGTTGAGCCTCCATAGGCAAAACCAGCATAGGATAAATCTTCGAAAACATTTTCAAATCCATTTCCATATCATTTAAAATAGGATATAGAGGACACATCATGGGTTCACCATGAATATCATGCACATCCACCGCTAGTTACATAATAGGCACCTTCAATTGAGTGACATCCTTTGAGTGGTATAATAGGTGTGCATGAGTCTAGAGTTCTAGCTATACTTTCAATATTATTCTTAGATTAGGATATTGTGGAGGATAATTTAGATTATAATGCACTTTTTATCAGAGCACATATTCATAATCAGCCCATTCACAATGTCCTCATCGATAAAGGTTCTATTGTCAACATGTACACCATTACATTATTGTAGCATTTGGGTTACTCCAAGAACTATATTAATCCCATAGATATATTTATCAATGGAATTATTGGGCACATATAGAGTTCATTGGATGATATTACACTTCCTCTATAGGTTGGTCCCACACATGTGACCACACATTCACCATTGTTCCTAGTGTAGGAGTATTTGACATGTTACTTGGTCATCCATAGATTCATAAAATTTGAGAATTACCATCTATAGTTCATATATGTTTGAAATTAATTAACACTAATTACGTTATTACAATTTCCATATGAATTAACACTACCCACTTTAGAGCCATCTACTTTGCAGTCACTAGTTCTAGCTTCTCCACCAGTTTTAATTTCCCCACTAGTTATAGTTCTTCCTTTGATATCGATTCAGACATAATTGACACATCCATCACCAGTATAGAGGGTTCATACATTTGCACATCTTTGGGATTCTATATATCTTCTAGCTATAGTTTTCACACCCAAAGTAGTTTCATTGAGAACTTATGGGTCTACACATAAAGCACATATTTTGAGAGCATCTCTTACTTCTATATGGGTCCCTAAGATCCCTAAAGTTACATCCACTTATTATAATTACAGTGGGACCCTATAATAAATTTCTAATTTAGAGATTTAAGAGCATCTACAACATATACAACTTTTAGAGCCATAATCTTAGCATTTTCATCATGCTTCACATTCACACACAATTCCACTCCTTGATACACTACACCATGATAGGGAGTCTCCCATAAGACTCATTGGTAAATATCATCCTATCATAGACTAATTTACATAATCTCTTTTTATATATTTTACATAGCTTATATAAAAATACAAAAAAATACAAAATACAAAAACATTCAAATTTATCAAAATACCAAAAACATTTTGATTGTAAGCATCATCTATTTTTTAAATTACTACTATCATGTTAGGGCTTAAATTTGTTATTTCATTATATTATATGTTAATTTATCTACATTACCATGCTTCACATGTTCTCCTTTGAGTGTGTGTAGTGACATCCATCTACTTGATTGCTTCACTCTACCCATTAAGGGGCCATTCCTAATACATTTGAGACACACATGGATATACATACCCACTGGGGGCATCTTCTACATGACAACACCATCAATCTTATTTCAATCTTACACTAAAAATTTTGATTTATCATATTGATGTACATTAATTACTAAATTAAATATATTACTATATCAACATTTCACTAGTATCCAGCACTTGTGTATCCCTTAGCATATACCTAGTTTTGTACTAAACATGTCTTACATACTTTCAATCTTAATTTTATTAGTTAGATGTGATTTTACCTTTTTAATTTTTACATGTTTTCATTTCTTTCTTTATTGAGCTATATGAGATTTCATTTCCAGTTCCAATTTTGTTTCTTATGTCTGCCTTAGGATATCTATAAATGTCTTTTGCTTTTATTCTTGTGTGTATACCCTTATACATTTGCTAATGTCCATTGATTTTACTCTTCAATGTGCCTATGGACTTCATGAAAATATTTTATTATTTAAAATTTTATGTATATGTGGCATTTGAACATGCTTTGTATGATTGCTTTTTAATTTGAGTGACATGTGCCCATGTCCCTTATTTGCATAGCCCCTTGGCCAACCTTATATGTTTCTTACATTATATGATTTCTTTCTAGTTTGAGTGATATGTTTCCATGTCCCTTTTTTTCATTCCCCCTTGGCCAACCTTATATGATTCTTACTTCTTTCTTCTTGCTTTGTATGCTTGCTTTCTAGTTTGAGTGACACGTGCCCATGTCCCTTGTTTGCATGGCACCTTGGCTAACCTTATATGCTTATTGCTTATTACATTGTAAGATTGTTGATTTATTGATTTTCCTTTTTTGTAATGTCAAGATCCATATCTTTCATTTACCTTGCTTTCTCAGATGCCATGATGGACATCATGCTCCATCCCTCTTTGACAACTAATAACTAACATCTAACATTTTCAATTACATTTTAGTATATTGCACATGATTTTACATTGTTATATATATCTATTAATACCCTTATTGATATAACCTCTCAATACAAACATTACTATATCTAGAGAATATTGTCAAATATCATTGCTATATCATGTATCTATACAATATAACACACTTGTAAGACTCTTTCTTCTAAGGGAAGTCATTATAGGTTCGTCATTCCTACCCACAGAAGAAGGGGAAAAAATAGGGGTTTGGTCATAGATATAAAATCTCTTACTAGTCAAAATAGTAGCATTCAGATCACCCAATTTAGAATCTAAAGGCCAAACTAGTTAAAATAGAATAAAAAATAATGACAATTCCAAATCAATAACTAGTCTCAGCACATTACAATAGCCCTAAAAATGGATAGTAAAAACAAATACAAGGGTGTCCTCATTTTTGAACTTTTTTCTAGATAGAAAAAAAACTCGAGTTTTCTAGTGACAAGCAAAAATTTTAGCTTAGCTATTGTTTTTGCACATCTAGATCAGTCAAAATTAGCAATTTTAGTATAGTTTTCTCAGAGAATATAGTTATAAGGGGATTTCATGCATGGAATGATATTTTTAAATTATAATTTTAGATTAGGTAGTTGACATAAATTCTAAATTAGAATCCATGTTATAGACACTAGTGATTGGGGGAAATGTGTATGGCACATTGGTCTTCTTTTGTTTCCAAATTTAGTTTATTATATAGGCATTGTCAATAGTTGCATACCTTATTCCATCTATAGGTGGTTGGCATCATTTTCAAGTTGAAATTTCATATAATTTTAACTTATTGAGTACCTGAGTTCCTGAGTTGGCTTTCACATAATTATATTACATCAATTTTGGAATTGCTTCCATACATACCTAACCTTGATCTTTCAAAATGGCCAAGAGTGGTGTAGTTTCTAGCATACATTTAGCTATCTATGCCATAGTTTCAAATTTTAAAAGCATCCATGGGCTCCATGAGCCATCTCATATGAAATCTATTCTATACTAGTATCACTTCATAGCTTCGATTTATAGGGAAAATGATGGAGCTAAAGGACTAACCTTTATATTATTGAGCCACCTATTTAGAGGGATTGGACACATATTATGAACATCAATTAGCACATGCATGATTCATTAACTTCACTTATTTGGTGATGATGGATCCAAAGGGCCTACCTTTGCATTCTTGAGACACCTTCTATGGAATTGATCAATCAGCTCCATTCATGATATTACTCTTGATTGAACACATCCCAACATCATCTAATACAATTTAGCATCATAATAGGTTTTGTATTGGTTCACGTACTTGATGAGGTGTATTCATTCTTTTCTCTTCCTCTTTATCTTTCTTAGATTTGTACATTAATATTTTATATATAGTGTATCTAGTAAGAATTGATCTACTCTATTTTTTTCATTACAAATTCACTCTTCATAGTGTGATCTCTCTATACACATCCAACATCACATGGTATCATGAGTTTATCCATTATACATAAGTTCATGTATGTTTTCTACTTTCCTTTATCCTACTATTTCATTTTGCCACATCACTAGATTAAAAGGGGGGGTAAACATAGTCATGTAAAATGTAAAATTTAGTTACTTGAGTGTGGTTAATGACACCCAATCCATAAGCCCTCCTACTTGCTTAAACAAACCTTATAGGCTTTTCTTTCACTGATTCCCAGTCATCCACAACCTTTAGACTTAACCCTTATAGACCCAGGTAGCTCTTTTAGGCCTAGATCCATCCCCCTAGGTCTTGTTCCCTCTAGACAATAGTGCCCAACTTGGATACGAGTGCTAAAACCTAGGGTGTCCTATTTTTAACGCTATTGTCTAAGTGAAAATTTGGTTCAAATGATCATAATTTCTTGAATCCTTATCTTAATTCATTTTGGCCTAACATGAATTCATTTAACCCATCATCATTAGGTTTCCTATTAAAGGCCATTTAAATTTCATTTAGAAGGGCTGACACTCATTTACAAGAGAGAATCAAGAATACAAGAAAGTACACTCAAGCAATTTTCCCTATTCTCTACATACAACCTTCCAATATTATTACAATCCTATTAAAACCATTGCACCAATCCCTATCCATCTAAAGTAAACATATATTTGAATCTAGTTGCATTTTCATACATAATTTCACCAAACACTTCAATGGGATAACTACATTAGCTTGATTCCTCTTTAAAGTATTGGTATATAGGTAGCATGCCCACACACATGGTGTGAAGTGAATCTAATGTATCATTTAAAAACTAACCCATTATCTATCTTTCCCAAGTTTCCATTCAATTTCAAGCATAAAGAGATCCTAGGGCTTAAAAGATTAAAATAGATGCACAACAAGATCTATAGACTTCTAAGCTTTGATATTTCATTTATAGGGTAACACAAACCTACCAATTAGAACTCAAAAAAGTTAGATAACCTAGATAATAGTGTTGGAAAAGGAGTATAGTGTCAAATAATAGGGTGTCCTACTTTTGACACTCCTATCTAATCAAAAATGAAATTCAAGAACCTATTTTTGACATTATCCCAGTCATGTACTTGAATTCTTAGACCCTATCTCAGATCAGACTTGTTTGAATAAACTAAATCATATTTTATCTTATTTATTAATATTTTTAGAAAAGGTAAATTACAATCTATTTACATAAATTAGTGACTTGATTATTGTACATTATTTACTAATTTACTTTACTCTAGACCTATTTATTAGTTAGGAATAAAAATCCATTATTCTTAAAAATAATAAAACAATATAGTTTTATAAATAAAAAGTGATAATAAGATATAAAAATCCTATGAAGCACCAATGGTCTGCCTACCCATTTCTTGGTGGACTCCTTAAGGCATGCACTTAGAGGGATTGAGACTTGATGGGTTCCTACAAGAGAGAAAGAATCAGTGATTGATAAAGTTTGAAAATATTATGTGTATACACCATTCTCATAACCCACTAAACCTAATTTCAAAGGTGATTTAGAAAAACATCTCATTGTTAATCTATAATTTATGAACCACACAATTAAATGGATGGTTGGTTTTTTAAGGTTTAATATAAAGTTAAATACTAGTCATTTCTAAAATACTATGAGGTATATGGAAACTTAAGACCATGTTTATCTCTATAATATGGTTATGATTATTAGGAAAAGCCCCTGACACCATGATATCTATAAACAATAGATAAGGAGCTTAAAAAAAAATCATGTATCCCTTAATGTCATTAGCTAAGTAGTTTTAAAAAAATTGGTACATAGTTTCTAAGGAAAGCCAAGAAAGATAAAAATCAATTTTATCAAAACTAAAGTTTAATTTTTTAAAGTAAATAAACAAGCATCTACCTAAAAATTGAAATTGATTTGGTCGTAAATTTTTAAAATTTTCCAAAGTAGACCAAAACCTAAACCATTGCAAAGGGCCCGTTGAGACCTTTCCAATGGTATGTAGAATATAGAAAATGAAGCGTGTATGATCCTTATGTATCTAGTCAAAGTTATAATCAAAGATGGTCAAAGTAGGTCAAATCTAGTCAAAATGCATAAATTATCCATGATGTAAAAATAAAAAAATAGTTATATTGAATAGAACATATTGATATCTTTTTGATGATATCTCATTTGTAGAAAATTGAGTTTGTGGTATATCAATATCTCATTTATAGAAAATTGAGTTCATGGTATATCCATAGCCTTCTAGAATTAACCCTTACAAACCTAGGCAACTCTTTTAGGCCAAGATCCATCCCCCCAGGTCTCATTCCCTCTATACAACAATACCCAACTTGGATATGATTGTTGAAACCTAAGGTGTCCAATTGTTGGTTCTATTGTCCAAGTGTAAATTTGGTTCAAATAGTCATATTTTCTTGAACACTTATCTTAATTCATGTTATCTTAACATGAATTGATTTAACCCAAAATCATTAGGTTCCCTATAAAAGGTAATTCAAAGTCCATTTATAAGGGTTGGCACTCATTTATAAGAGAGAAGAAAGAATAAAATCAAGTGCACTCAAGCACTTTTCCCTATTCTCTGAATACAACCTTCCAATATTATTTCAAGCCTATTCAAAGCCTTACACCAATCCCTACCCATCTAAAGTACATCTCATTTTGTTTCTAGTTAAATTTTCATACACAATTACATGAAGCACTTCAATGGGATAACTACATTAACTTGATCTCTCCTCAGACTATTGGTATTTAGGTAGTGTGCCCACACATGAGGTGTGAAGTGAATCCAACATATCCTTTACACACTAAACCCTTCTCTCTCTTTCCAAAGTTGTCATTAAAATTCAATAATAAAGAGCTCTTAGGGATTTGAAGATTAAAATAGATACATAGTAAGCTCCATAGACTTTTGGGCTTCGATATTTCACTGACAAGGTAACACATACCTATTAAGCAAAACCTACAAAACTCAGATCACCTAGAAAATAGCTTTGGAAAAGGACTACATCACTTAATAATAGGGTGTCCCACTTTTTTTTCTCCTATCCAATTAGAAAATGAAGTTTATGAACCTATTTTTGACATTGTCCTAGTCTTGTACTTGAATTCTCAGACCCTATCTTAGACTGGATAGCTCATAAAAAGCCAAGTTATATTTTCTCTTATTTATTACTATTTTTATAAAAGTAAAAAATACAATCTATCTACATAAATAAATGAATTAAATATTTCATATTATTTATTGATTTACTTCAATCTAGACATGGTTATTAGTTAGGAATAAAACTTCATTATTCTGAAAAATAATAAAACATTTGGTGAACCTAACTTACTTTGAATTTATCACAAAAACCCTAGGGTAAATTATTTTTGATTTTTTTCCATAATTTCCTAATTTTTCTTATATTTGAAATTTAGAAATATACAAATTAATTTCCAGATTATCATATATTTTATTAAAACCCTAGTTTGCACATACTAGGTCCTTTGTGCATACAAACACTAGGAAAAATATATTGCTAATTTTAGAATATTTTTTTAATTTTTTCTAAATTTTTCAAGAAAAATTCTAAAAAAATTCTATAAATTCATATCAATTTTTTAAAATTATCATACTAATTTAAAAATTCATTAAATAATCTCTAGTTGCATTAACTAGCTCTCAGTTATTTCCCAGTACTTTTCCAATTAATTTTATAAATTTTTATTTGCATATAAAACTTAAAATATAAAATTTAAATTAAAAAAATTATATAATTTTTCATAAATATTTTATAAAAATCCTTAGTTTTATGTACTAGCTCCTATTTTTCTTCTTGAGGTATCACCTTATATGTTTGGGAGTTCTGTATCCTTTCTATGCATATTTCAATTCCTTGTTTAGATTATATTAGCTTAATCTTTTATATTATTATCCAAGTTGTTTTCCTTATGCCACCTAAGCTATTTCCATCTCTTCCTTCGAGACAAAGTGCAAGACTTAGTGTCAATCCTCCTGAATTCACCTAGATTCCTAAAACTCATCCATATACCATGGATAAACAACCAACTCTCATACTAGTCATTTTCTACGCATCTAGATTACACCAATTTCAATGAGGATAATTTTGACAAAGAGAAGTATAAAAATAACAATGATTATGTACACAATAATTTTCATGCTCCACCACATTAGACTATTGATCTAGTTCTACCCATTGTTGATAATTAAGTTAAACTCAACAAATATTTGACCCTCCAAAACTTCAGAGAAAGACTTAAGGAATAGCCTAAAGATCATACACTAATTTTTCAATCTATCATGGAAATAAAAAAGGCTAAACAAGTTGATTTTCCCATCCCCATCGTTCAACTAGTTTAAGATGACACTACAGGAGAAACTATGTCTCAACAACCCCCTATATTAGACCAACTTGCATGTATGCCACTAGTTATAGTTAGTACATCCCTATCTAATAATGTGGTAGCCATTATACAAGAGATAAGATCTCTTCAATCCTAGGTGCCAAATCTTGAGCAAGGTACCACTAGACCTACATAGGCTTTGGATTCTTTTTTTCTTCTGCATACACCATTAGCACATCATATTACTTCTACACCCTTGCCACAAGGTTTTGTTGAACCCAATCTTACTATTTATGATGGAAAGGGTGATCCAGAAACACACTTGAGAGTGTTTCATGTAGCATGCTTGGACTATGTACCAAATCATTAGCTACTTACCAAGCTATTTACAGAAATCCTAAAGGATTATACTTTATAATGGTTCTATAGTCTACCAAATTATTTTATTCGTGCATTCAATCCTTAAGATGAAATTTTTTTAGGGTATTTAAGCATTGAAATTGGTGATAATGTTTCATATGCTCAAATTACTCAACAAAAATAAATACCAAATGACTATCTCATAGACTATGTTATTTGGTAGAAGACCATCTTGGCTAAGATGAGTAGTCCCATTGTAGATCAGGAGTTGTTGAACTTATTCAAATACATTATTATACTAACACTTCATAAATAAATTATGTTTAAATGATTCTCTTCCTTCACTAAATTATGTCATACAGTAAAAGAAAGATAAGTGAAACTCAATTAAATGGGAAAACTCAAGTATACAAGCATTCTAGACATAACTAACAAGAGTGAAAATAAAGTCCCATACAAGGTCAGGTTTAATGATACAAAAGAGAAAAATAAACCTACAATAAATGCAACTTCAGATCCCCCTTATCATATAGTTTTATCATCACCCCTTTGATGTACTTTCGTACATCTTCCAATTCCTCTAGCCAAGGTTTTGTAGCAAATTTTGGATTGTAATATCATATCTCTCCCTCCTAATTGGGAAGTTGATCCAACCAAACCTCTTCTCGAGGAATATGATCAGCATGAATTTTTTGATTACCATAAGGCACTAGGATACCCTACAAATAGATGTATTGGTTTGAAACATAAGATATAGGACTTGATAGATGATAACATACTTGATCTTTGGAATTCAGTTGAGCCTCCATAGGCAAAACCAACATAGGATAAATCTTTGAAAACATTTTCAAATCCATTTTCATAGCATTTAAAATAAGATACAGGGGACACATCATGAGTTCACCATTCATATCATGCACATCCACCACCAGTTACATAACAGGCACCTTCACTTGAGTGATATCCTTTGAGTGGTATGATAGGTGTCCATGAGTCTAGATTTCTAGCTAGACTTTCAATATTCTTCTTATTTTAGGAAATTATAAAGGATAATTTAGATTATAATGTACTTTTTATCAGAGCACATATTCATAATCAACCCATTCACAATGTCCTAATTGATAATGGTTATATTGTCAACATGTGCACTATCACATTATTATAGAATTTGGGTTAATCCAAGAAGGATATTACTCCCATAGATATAGTTATCAATGGATTTAGTTAACACATATAGAGTTCATTGGATGATATTACACTTCCTCTATAGGTTGGTCCCACACATTTCACCATATTTCCTAGTGTAGGAGTATTTGACATGTTACGTAGTCATCCATGGATTCGTAAAATCTGAGTAGTACTATCTATAGTTCATAGTTGTGTGAAATTCATTAACACTAATTAGGTTATTACAATTGGTGGAGTTATATATGAATTACCACTACCCACTTTAGAGCCATCTACTTTGTAGTCACTAGTTCTAGCTTCTCCACGAGTTTCAATTTCCCCACCAGTTACAGTTCTTCCTCTAATATCGATTCAAACATAATTGACACATCCATCACCAGTATAGAGTGTTCATACACCTCCACATCTTTGGGATTTTATATATCTTCTAGCTATATTTTTCACACCTAAAGCAGTTGCATTGAGATCTCATGGGTCTACACATAAAGCACATGTTTTGAGAGCATCTCCTACTTTCATATGGGTCCCTTAGAGCCCTAAAGTTACATACACTCATTATAATTATAGTGGGACCCCAAAGTTAGTTTCTAATTTATATATTTAAGAGCATCTTCAACATATACAACTTTTAGATCCATAATCTCAGCATTTTCATCATGCTTCACATTCACACACAATTCCACTGCTTGATACAAGACACCATGATTGGGATCCTCCCATAAGACTCATTGGTTAGTATCATCCTATCCTAGGCTACTTGTACATAATCTCTTTTTCTTGCATAGCTTATATAAAAATACAAAAAAAAATCAAAATACAAAAACATTCAAATTTATCTAAATACCAAAAACATTTTGATTATAAGCATCATCCATGATTTAAATTACTACTATCATGGTAGGACTTAAATTTGTTATTTCATTATATTATGTCAATTTATATACATTAACATGCTTCACATGATCTGCTTTGAGTGTGTGTAGTGACATCTAACTACTTGATTGCTTCACTCTAACCATTGAGGGGGCATTCCTACTACATTCAAGACATGCATCGATATACATACCCACTAGGGGCATCTTCTACATGAAAATAACATCAAGGTTATGTCAATATTACACTACACATTTTGATTTATCATATTGATGTACACTACTTACTAAATTAAATATATTACTATAGCAATATTTCACTAGTATCTAGCACTTGTGTATCCCTTAGCATATACCTAGTTTTGTACTAAACATGTCTTACATACTTTCACTCATAATTTTATTAGTTAGATGTGATTTTAAATTTCTAATTTTTACATGCTTTCCTTTCTTACTTTATTTAGCTATATGATATTTCATTTCCAGTACCAATTTTGTTTCTTATGTGTGCCTTAGGACATCTGTCAATGTTTTTTGCTTTTATTCTTATGTATATACCTTTGTACATTTGCCAATGTCCCTTTCTTGTACTCTTCTATGTGCCTATGACCCTCATGAAAATATTTTATTATTTCAAATTTTATGTGTATGTGGCATTTGAAAATTCCTTGTATGATTTCTTTTTAGTTTGAGTGACATGTGCCCATGTCCCTTGATTACATGGCCCCTTAGCCAACCTTGTATGATTCTTGCATTCTATGATTACTTTATAGTTTGAGTGATATGTTCCCATGTCCCTTATTTTCATGGCCCCTTGGACAAACTTATATGCTTCTTACTTCTTTCTTCTTTCTTCTTGATTTGTAATCTTGATTTCTAGTTTGAGTGACATGTGCCCATGACCCTTGTTTGCATGACCCCTTGGATAACCTTATATGATTATTACTTCTTAATTTGTAAGCTTGTTGGTTTATTTATTATCCTTTTATATAATTTCAATATTCATATCTTTCATTTACCTTACTTTCTCTAATGACATGATGGACATCATGCTCCATCCCTCCTTGATAACTAACAATTAACATCTAACATTTTCAATTCCATTTAATTAAATTACACATGATTTTACATTATTATATATATATCTAGGAATACCCTTATTGATATAAAAATCTCTCAATACAAAAATTTCTATATCTAGAGATATCTTGTCAAATATCATTGCTATATCATGTATCTATACAACATAACACACTTGCAGGACTCTTTTTTCTAACGAAAGTCATTGTAATATCATCTTTCCTACCCTAATAAGAAGGGGAAAAAATAGGGGTTTGGTCATAGATATCAAAGCTCTTAGTAGTCAAAATAATAGCATTTAGATCACCCAATTTATAATCTAAAGGCCTAAGTAGTTAGAATAGAATGAAAAATAGTGACAATTCTAGATCAACAACTAGTCTCAATAGAGGAAAAGTTTAAAAATGGATAGTAGCACCAAATACAATGGTGTCATCATTTTATCACTATTTTATAGGTAGAAAAACACTCAAGTTTTCTAGTAAAAATAAATTTCTTTAGCTTAGCTATAGTTTTTACACATCTAGATCAATCAGAATTAATAGTTTCAGTACAATTTCCATAGAGAATCTAGATATAGGGGAATATCATGCATGGCATGGTAGATTTCACTTCTATTTTTATATTAGGTAGTTGACATAACTTCAAAATTATAATCCATGTTCTAGACACTAGTGATTGGGGGAAATGTGTATTGCATATTGGTCTTCTTTTGTTTCCAAATTCAGTTTACTATCTAGGCATTCTCAGTAGTTGCATACCTTACTCCATCTGCAGGTGGTTGGAATCATTTTCAAGTTGAAATTTCATATAAATTTAACTTATTGAGTACCTAAGTTCCTAATTTGGCTTTCACATAAGCATATTAAAACAATTTTGGAATGGCTTCCATACATACCTAACCTCCATCTTTCAAAATGGCCAAGAGTGATATAGTTTCTAGCATACATTTAGCTATCTATGACATATTGTCAAATTTTTAAATCATCCATTGGATCCATGAGCCATCTCATATGACATCTATTCTATACTAGTATCACTTCATATATTTTATTTATAAGGGAAATGATGGAGCCAAAGGACCAGCATTTATATTATTGAGCCACCTATTCAGAGGGATTGGACACAGTCCAAACATTGATTAGCACATGCCTGATTCATTAACTTCACTTAGTTGGTGATGATGGAGCGAAAGGGCCTATGTTTTCATTCTTGAGCCACCTTCTATGAAATTGATCAATCTTCTCTATTCATGATATTACTCTTGATTCAACACATCCCAACATCATCTAATATAATTTAGCATCATAATAGGTTTTGTATTGGTTCACATACCCAATGAGGTGTATTTATTCCTTTCTCTTCCTCTTTGTCTTACCTAGCTTTGTATATTCTTATTTTATATATAGTGTATCTAGTAATAACTAATCTACTCTATGTTTTTCATTACAGATTCACTCTTCATAGCATGCTCTCTCTATGCACATCTAACATCACATGAGTTCATGGGTTTATCCCTTATAGGTAAGTTTTATTTTATACTTTCCTTTATCCTAGTATTTCACTTTGCCACATCACTAGATTAAAGGGGAGGGGGGTAAATTTAGTCATGTAAAATGTAAAAATTGGTTACTATAGTGTGGCTAATGACACCCAATCCATAGATCCTCTTACTTGCTTACACAACCCTTATAGGCTTATCTTTCACTAATTCCTAGTCATCCATAACCTTTAGACTTAACTCTTATAGATCCAAGTAGCTCTTTTATGCCTAGAACCATCCCCTCAGGTCTTGTTCCCTCTATACAATAGTGCCTAACTTGGATATGAGTGTTAAAACATAGGTGTCCTATTTCTAATGCTATTATCTAAGTGAAAATTTGGTTCAAACGATCATATTTTCTTGAATACTTATCTTGATTCATGTTGTCCTAATATGAATTCATTTAACCCATTATTATTAGGTTCCCTATTAAAGGCCATTTAAATTTCATTTAGAAGGGTTGACACTCATTTACAAGAGAGAAGTAAGAATACAAGAAAGTACACTCAAGCAATTTTCCCTATTCTCTGAATACAACATTCCAATATTATTCAAATCCTATTAAAACCCTTACACCAGTCCCTATCCATCTAAATTAAACTTAGATTTTTATCTAGTTGCATTTTCATACATAATTGTACCAAACACTTCAATGGGAGAACTACATTAGCTTGATCCCTCCTTAATGTATTGGTGTGTAGGCAGTGTGCCCACACACATGGTGTGAAGTGAATCCAACATATCCTTTACACACTAATCCATTACCACTCTTTCCCAAGTTTCCATTCAAGTTTAAGCATAAAGAGATCCTAGGGCTTTGAAGATTAAAACAAATGCACAACAAGCTCTACAGACTTCTAAGCTTTGATATTTCACTGATCATGTAATAAAGACCTACCAAGTACAACTCAATAAAGTTAGATAACCTAGATAATAGTGTTATAAAAGGAATATAGTGTCAAACAATAGGGTGTCCAACTTTTGATGCTCCTGTCCAATCAAAAAATGAAATTCAAGAACCTATTTTTGACATTGTACTAACCCTGTACTTGAATTCTTAGATCCTATCTCAAATTAGATTGCTTGGAATAAACTAAATTATATTTTATCTTATTTACTACTATTTTTAGAGAAGGTAAAATTACAATCTATTTACATAAACTAGTGACTTAATTATTGTATATTTACTGATTTACTTTACTCTAGACCTATTTATTAGTTAGGAATAGAAAACCATTATTCTTAAAAATAATAAAACAATATGGTTGTATAGATAACAAGTGATAATAAGAGATAAAAATTATATGAAGCACCAATGGTCTACCTACCCTTTTCTTGGTGCACTAGTTAAGGCATGCACTTAGAGGGATTGAGACTTGATGGGTTCGTGCAAGAGAGAAAGAATTAGTGATTGATAAAGTTTGAAAATATTATGTGTATACACCATTCTCATAACCCACTAAACCGAGTTTTAAAGGTGAGTTAAAAAAACATTTTAGTGTTAATCTATAATTGATGAACCAAATAATTAAATGGATGGTTGGGTTTTTAAGGTTCGATATAAAGGTAAATCCTAGGCATTTCTAAAATAGTATGAGGTATGTGGAAACTTAAGACCATGTTTAGCTCTATACTATGGTTATGATTATTAGGGAAATCCCTTGACACCATGATATATATAAATGATAGATAGGGTGATTAAAAAAAACCATGTATCCCTTAATGGCATTAGCTAAGTAGTTTAAAAAAATTGGGTACACAATTTCTAGGGAAAGCCAAGCAAGATGAAAATAAAGGTAAAAATCAATTTTATCAAAACCAAAGTTTAATTT
This sequence comes from Torreya grandis, assembly GCA_037957365.1. Classification (NCBI taxonomy): domain Eukaryota; kingdom Viridiplantae; phylum Streptophyta; class Pinopsida; order Cupressales; family Taxaceae; genus Torreya; species Torreya grandis. The sequence goes on along the minus strand of JARHVA010001459.1, from coordinate 406,384 downwards.
TTTAAAGTAAATAAACAAGAATCTACCTAAAAACTAAAAGCAATTTGGTGGTCCATTTGTAAAAGGTTCCAAAGTAGACCAAAACCTAAACCATTCCATAGGGCCTGTTGAGAACATTCCAATAGTATGTAGAGCATAGAAAATGAATATTGTATGCTCCTTATGTATCCAGTCAGAGTTCCAATCAAAGCTAGTCAAAGTAGGTCAAATATGGTCAAAATTCATAAATTATCCATTTTGGAACAATTAAAAAATAGTTATATTGCATAGAACATATTGAGAGATTTGTGATTATATCTCATTTGTATAAAATTGAGTTTGTGGTATATCAATATGGCTTTTCAAAGTTCCTACTCGACAGGGATAAAAATGACATAGTTAAGCGATTACTTGATGGGTTAATGATGTAGCAACATGTGGCACAAAAAATAATTTTGGTTCCATAATTGGTCTTTTATAAGTGTAAAAGGCTAGCTACATGGAGCATAGCTAGTGGATTCTACTTTTATCTTAGAGGGGGACCCTTTCATTGATGGAGTTAATGGAGCATCTAATTGGATGTCGATAAATGTCAAATTTGGAGTGACCCATGTGGTGGGTCTTCAAACCACCTTGTGACTTTCCACCACTATTTTATTCCATGGTCTAATTTATTAATAGTCACCTAGTGACTATATTTTAATGCCAACATGAGAATATTGATATTACCCATAGATGAGTTGTAGATCGAATTAGGATGACCTCAATTAACATGACTGAGATCACCTACCAAGATCAAGAAAATTCCAACCAAAGGTTATGTCAATGGATAAACATGCCATGATTTCAAACAACCATCCTACCAAACTTAACAAAGCATGTTTCCAAAACATAGATCATCACCAAGTCACCATGCGAAGATTGGGTCATGACACACCAATACCAATGTGTATGCCAACATTGGCAAGTGGGCATAACAAAAGAGGTGATACGTGGCCTAAGCCACAAACCCCATCATGGAAATAATGATATTTAAAGCCTTTGTTATATTATCAGCCCATGAATGTGGGATTTTATATATATATATATATATATATATATATATATATATATATATATATATATATATATATATATATATATGAAATGATAAAAACAACCATGAATTACGTGGTAATGAAATGTGAATTTGCCCTCTTTAAGAGATTGAAACCATGCACATTTTGGATAAAAGGATAGAGATCTAACTAGTGGATATGTGGGTGCAACAATTATATAAACCCACTAACTTGTATTTAAAAACAAGCCATTTTAGACTATGTATTGGCCAAAATTTAGACCAATTTTCATATATCCCATGTTTTGAAGGACTTAAAGAGATTTTCAGCTCTCGATGTAAACTAGGGAAATGTCCTAGATTTTGGGATGAATTCAGTGGTATGTTGAATATCCTATGATGATTTTTTAAAGCCATTTTATTGGTCTATTTTTGAGACTTTTGGAAAAAAATCCATAGGAATGTGAGATTGCATTCATGATATGAAGTTGGAAGGTTTGTTCATAGATTCTAGGCTTTTTGAAGGTCTGTTGTCAATTTGTATGCAATCATAGAGTGTCCATTTGACAATTGAGAGGGTTGGTAATGTACTCACTTTTTAGGGAATGGATTGGTTCATACTTTAAGCAAATTTGGAGATGTAGGCATTGCCTAACTTTGTTATCATGTGCTTGTTGTGAGTTGATTCTATTTATGCATTCTTTTTTTACATTTTGATTAATCATGTTTATTAATCACTATTTAATGCATAATTAGCCAAATACAACATCTTAATAGAGATTTTAAAATACTTCATGTTTTGAGATAAATATGTTTTAAAAGGTCAAACTCAGTTTTGTTTCTTTGAGTATTTTTCAAGAAATTATGTGATTTGAAAAAAGGATCCAAGGTAAACTATTTTGCACACTAAAATTAGTGTAGATTTTATGGATTGGGTTTGGTATCAAAGTAATTCTTGCCAATCACGAACAACTTTTTTGTAATATGTATGGCTATTTGGGGACTTATAGTTTCCTATAATGCTTGTTATATTAGGCATGATGATATAAATTATTGTGTGACATTGAAGAGAGAAGATATAATAGATGGAAAAACTAAATATGATGGTGGTAAACATGAGTGCACATCAACATAGATAGGATCAGTGGATCATTGAATTCTAACAAAAAGTAGATTCTCTTTCTAATTAGTTAGTAGAAGAGTCAAGATGGAAGAATGACATTGAGATGATCCCAGTACTTTAGCCAATCCACTTTTTAGTCATTTCTTGAGATGTAGACACATGGTAGAACATAACTAGTTACAACATCTTGATCATACACCATAGTGGTTCCAATAGAGGGACATGGGAAGAGGATAGACTGTTACTATTCTAAGTACCAGTTAGCATTCAAAATCTTTAGTTCAATAAAATACAGCATCTAGACCTCCATATATTATCTTGATATCTGTAAGAGCCTCTAGATAGAGTATTATAGTTATTTTAGAGGGATGTGTTAGATTTATTTTTGATGGGGACATCAAAATAGGTTATGTGACCACTGATGTAGTACATCGATTGGGCTTGACAACATTGTTACTGTTGCATGCTAAAATGGTATTATCTGAGGTATGGTAACATGTTATTTTACCTTGTGATTTACAATTAGAAGATAGTTCTTAGACATGGTGAATCTTGATATCATCCCATTGGAGATGGATGAGATGGTTCTAGGAAATTTATATCTCTTCACTCAGTAAGCATCTTTTATAGATGATGAAATAGAGTTTTGCTTAGATCACAATTGAATCATGTAGTTCAAGATAGGATAGGTCTCTAAACCCAATCATAATGATTCTAGTCAAACATCAAACTCATATATACCAAGTGACCATCAAGAACCTGAAGGCAAGCCACATGATGATCTATAGAGTAACTACTAAAGGAGTCAGACCCACACAAGGATTCTAGAACTAGTAAGAAATCTTAGGTGGTAGTTAAAGGCTTTTGAGTATTTTGGCTTATCTATTTGTATATACTCATAAAACTATCATAAATAATGTGCTAGTTATGATGTATGAATAAGACCCATATGGGCAATATTGTGACATACATCATGCACTATTGTTAAAATACCCAAGGGGCACTATTTGTATCTATATATACATGCATTATAAAAATTGTAGTTTGTTTTTTTATGGATTCACTTGTAGAGAAGTTTTGAGTGATAGGTTTATCATACTCAAGTTATCTTCTCACATTTTGGTAGACGTTTTCCATTAACAATAAAATATGCAAATTCGGGTATGCTTATTTTTATTAAGTATTATTCTAAAGTGCTATTATCCACATGTGTAGTTATATGTAGAGGACATTAAGGCTATGAAGTAGAAGAGAACATTGATGGACATGTTATTATCCATGTGTACTTAGGAGTAGAGGCCCTTAGAAGGTTGTGCAATAGAAGAGGACATGGATATACATAACATAATCATAGTTCTATGTAAAGGCTCATTATAGCCATGCAACAATAAAGGATTTTTGGAAGGTGTGATCATTCAGTTGTTCTAAGAATTTTAAGTTTAGTTATGTAACTTGAATAGATTGATAAAGACTTGTTGGAGTATCTTTAGAATTAATTGGCATTTTAGTCAGGTACTAGCATTTGGTGGACCAAAATATCCTAGTAGGGAAGATTGATTTGGTGGTTAATTTAGAAAAGGTTTTGAAGTAGACCGAATCCTATAATCCATTGAGACATTTACAATAGTATGTGGAATGTATAAAATGAATCTCATATGCTCCTTATGTAGTTGGTCAAAGTTCTAGTCAAATTAAGTCAAATATGGTCAAACTATAGAAATTTTC